>CM050166.1:390581243-391176243 GCA_027410445.1 Discoglossus pictus | reverse complement strand
GAGCTATCTTTTGTGGCAATCACAGCTCCAAGACGCTTTGGATAAGTCTCTATGAGCTTGCCACATCTTACCACTGGGATTTTTGCCCGTTCCTACCTTGCAAAACTACTCCAGCTCCCTCAAGTTGACTAGTTTGCGCTTGTGAACAGCATTCTTTAAGTCTGACCACAGATTTTCTATTGGATTGAAGTCTGGGCTTTGACTAGGCCATTCCAACACATTTACATGTTTCCCCTTAAACCACTCAAGTGTTGCTTTAGCAGTGTGTTTTGGGTCATTGTCCTGCTGGAAGGTGAACCTCAGTCCTAGCCCCAAATCATGCACAGAGTGGTACAGGTTTTGCTCAAGAATATCCCTATATTAAGCACCATCCATCTTTCCCTCAACTCTGACCAGTTCACAGTCCCTGGATGGTATTCTTTGGGTGATGTGATGGGTTGGGTTTGCGCCAGACATAGCGTTTTCTTTTTATGGCCGAAAAGTAAAATTTTAGTCTCATCATACCAGAGTAACTTCCTCCATACATTTTAGGAGTCTCCCACATGTCTTTTCGCAAACTCAAAACATGCCATTTTGTTTTTCGCTGAAAGTAATGTCTTTCTGCCACTCTGCCATAAAGCCCAAATCTATGGAGCGTTCGGCTTATTGTCGTCCAATGTACAGATACTCCAGTCTCTGCTGTGGAACTCTGCAGCTCCTCCAGGTTTACCTTAGGTCCGTGTGCTGCCTCTCTGATTAATGCCCTCCTTGCCTGGTCCATGAGTTTTGGTGGGTGACCGTCTCTTGGCAGGTTTGCTGTTGTACCATGTTCTTTCCATTTGGTTTTGATAGATTTGATGCTGCTCCTGGGGATCATCAAAGATTTGGATATTTTTTTATAACCTAACCCTGACTTGTACTTCTCAACAACATCATGGCAGTGTTTGGTTAGTGGTGCCACTTGCTTAGGTGTTGCAGCCTCCGGGGCCTTTCAAAAAAGGTGTGTATATGTAATGACAGATCATGTGACACTTAGATTGCACACAGGTGGACATCGTTTCACTAATTATGTGACTTCTGAAGGTAATTGGTTGCACCAGAGCTTTTTATGGGCTTCACAACAAAGGGGGTGAATACATACGCACATGCCAATTTTCTGTTTTCTATTTCTAACAAATAGTTTTATGTATATATTTTTCTCATTTCACTTCACCAACTTAGACTATTGTGTTCTGTACTTCACATACAATTCAGGTCAACAAAATATTGAACTTAAGGCTGTAATGTAACACAATAGGTAAACATTTAAGGGGGTGAATACTTCTGCAAGGCACTGTATATGGTATTGCACCACACACCAAACAATTAGATTTATTGAATTAATCTGCCAGAGCTCATGAAAAGTGTTGTGAGTATCATGCACTGTACCACAGGAAGCAGCATATCAATTTTCAGCATTTTTGTAGAAATCAATATATATCAACCTGAAGAAAGGAACATAGACATGGTTAGCTTGACCTTGATACAAAATAAGAAATATTCAACTCGGTTCAGCTGCAATTACCTCTCCCTTCATCTTTTTAGAATCTCTGACTATCCATACATTCATACCACAGGTACATTTCTTTGCAACATCAGTCTCTGCATTTTTAGGGCTGAAGAGGAGGTTGGGAGAAATGTGTTGCCCCGCCTCCTCTTCAGCCATTAACTCATGTTACATTGCACCCAACCCATGCACCTGGAGGAAACCAAATTTCCATGAGACATCAGACTCCCACATAGCTATTTTCTGAGCCTCAGTATTAGGAATAAAATATACATATGCTGGGGGGGAGATTTCAGTTATGTGGTGCTATCTTGAAGGCTTGAGCTGGACTTACAAGAACCGGGGCACTTACTTTCAATGGTACAGTAGTACCTCTTCCATGTTGGGGTAACTGTGTGTGATGAGTCACCACCACTACGATCTCAGTTGTCCCTTTATGGCTGCCTAACATAAGCTCATATGGAGATCATCCCATCCAACAACTCTTTGATTAAGCTAAAACATTGCTTTGTCTAGACAGACACCCAATGTAAATTGTGTGTGTGTGTGTGTGTGGGGGGGGGGGGGGGGGGGGTAAGTTTACACATTTGCTTTTTCAATAACCCATTCATCCTTTTGATCAGACCAGATAATTGTGGATGATAGGGAACGTGAAAGATCCAGCTAACATCATTCTGATTGGCCCATAACTAGCTGTGATGTTGAATGTTTGTGGGTAGAGTTAAATAGCGGAGCAGCAAATTCCAAAATAATATTAGTTGGAGTATGATATAAACCCTGAAATATAGCTGAAAGTGAGGAAATACAATTGTTGTTACAGATTGGAAATGCAGCTAAGCATGGGAAAGTTCTAATAATGGGAGATTTGAATTACCCTGAAATAAACTTTGTAAATGAGACCAGCAGTTCAAGTTAAGGGGAGCAGGTTCTTGAGTACACTCAGGGATCATTATCTGGCCCAGGTTATACAAGAACCTATTAGAAATGAAGCTATCTTGGATTTAATCATCACAAATAATATTGATATAGTATCAAATGTTGAAATAGGGCCACCTTTGGGAAACAGTGATCACAACCCAGTCTCATTTGAGATTGAATTAAAAAAAATTAAACTTTAAGTGGCCAACAAAAACTTCTAATTTTAAAAGGGCAGATTTTAACTGTCCAAGGGCAGCAACACAAAGTATAGACTGGGGCAGAGAATTGATAGGTACCGAATATAAATGGACAAGATTTAAATTCTTACTAAATATACATACATTTTACCATATACCAAGTGGGAATAAAAGTAAAAGGAGCAAATCACATCCAATGTGGCTTGTCAATAATTTAAAGATCGAGATACGGAGTAAAAAAACAGGCATTTAAATTATACAAACAAGAGGGGACAGAGACTGTTTTAAGTGAGTACAAGAAAATCAACAAGGCTTATTAGACTGGATAAAATAGAAAATGAAAAATTAGTTGCAAAAGAGAGTAAAACTAACCCTAAAATATTGTTTAAGTATATTAATGGGAAGAAGGCCAGGAAGGAAGCTATAGGAACATTACAATGTGACACAGGCCATCTGATAATTAGTGACCAGAAAAAGGAAGAGCTCAAAGCGTTATTTTATTCGGTATACACAAGGGAGGTACCAGTGGGTGGGACACCGCAACCTAATGGGGCTACACTTCCTTCGCCAAATAATTGGTTAACGCAGGAAGAAATCCAAAAGAGGTTGAAAAAAATAAATGTTAATATAGCCCCGGGTCCTGATGGGACACATCCAAGGGTACTGAGGGAACTGGGTTCTGTAATAGCCAATCCATTATATTTAATTTATCAAGTTTCACTCAACACACGGTCTCTACCAGATTACTGTAGAAAGGCAGATGTGATACCTATATTTAAGAAGGAAGAAAGAGCAAATCCAGGGAATTATAGACCATTGAGCCTCACTTTTGTATTGGGAAAGCTTTTAGAAGTGTTGTTAAGGGATAATATACAAGAATATGTCTATTTGAACAGGATTATAATTAGGAGTCAACATGGATTTATGAAGTCATGTCAAACATATCAAATTCGTTTCTATGAGGAGATTAGTAGGAACCTGGGTCAAGGCAACTCAGTGGATGTAGTCTGTTTGGATTTTGCAAAGGCTTTTGATACAGTGCCACATGGGAAACTATTGTGATGCAGGAATTGCAGATAATATCTGCTCATGGATTGAGAGCTGGCTAAAAGACAGGAAGCAAAGGGTTGTTGTAAATGGAACATACTCAGATTGTACTAATTTGGTAAGTGGGGTTCCTCAGGGTTCAGTATTAGGTCCTCTCCTTTTTAACATATTTATTAATGACTTAGAAGTGGGGCTGGAAAGTAGTGTCTCCATTTTTGCTGATGACACCAAGTTGTGCAAGGTAATTAAATCAGATAATGATGTACTTTCCCTCCAAAGAGATTTACATAAAATAGAGGAATGGGCATCTAAATGGCAGATGAGATTTAATACGAATAAATGTAAGGTTATGCATCTGGGAAGTAAAAATAGCCATGCAATGTATAATCTTAATGGAGCAAATATAGCGATGTCTGATATTGAAAGGGATTTGGGAGTACTTGTTGACAACCACCTAGGTAACACTGCTCAAAGCCAAGCAGCAGCTGCAAAGGCAAATACAATATTAGCATGTATTAAGAAGGGTATAGAAGCAAGGGAAGCAAATATAGGTATGTCACTATAAAAATCCCTAGTACGCTCTCATTTGAAATATGGAGTACAATTTCGGGCACCACTTCATAAAAAGGACATTTTAGAGCTGTAGCTGGAAAAGGTACAGAGAAGGGCTATAAAACTAATAAATGGGAATGGAGGGGCTAAGTTATGAAGAAAGACTAACCAAATTAAACTTATATTCTCTAGAAAAGAGGAGATATGATTACCTTATATCAATACATCCAGGGTCAGTATAAAGATTTGGCAAGTAAGCTTTTTGTGCAAGAGGTTTTCAACAGACAAGAGGACATCCCTTGAGGTTAGCAGAAAAAAGATTCAACTTTAAAGAAAGAAAAGGTTCTGCGCAGTAAGTGTGGTTAATCTGTGGAATTATCTACCAAAGGAGATGGTGACAGCGCATTCGATAGATAACTTTAAAAGCGAACTGGATTTATTTATAATTAAAAAGGGCATTCATGGTTATTCTGGATAATTAGAGAGAAAGTATTGATCCGGGGAGGAATCCGATCGCCAGTGTCTTGGGTCAGGAAGGAATATTTTTTTCCCCCTTTGAGATGATTGGCTAAGTCTTACTTCGGTTTTTTTCTGTTTGCCTTCCTCTGGATCAATTAATTATTAATTAATTAACATCGAATTAATTAACAACTAGTCTGCATATTGCAGATCAGAAGAGATCTTAAAAGGGTTGAACTTGATGGACTGAAAGTCTTTTTTCAACCTCAATTACTATGTAGCTATGTAACTATGGATCTATGCAAGATGTTCACCTAATTTTATTCTCCCTGCTCTTGAATCTCACAGACTGAATAATTGATCTGCTTCTTCACTTGTAGTTACATGCAGTGTGTGTCCACATGGCCCACAACAATGTCCTGCACATGGGCCTTATCTCATAGCTTCTGCCAGACTTCAGCACCTCCCAATTCAGTTTATTGTTCACAGTCCATTTTTCTGCATGTCATGTGGGCATCCATGCAGTAAGATCTTTATACACTGCCCAACTATCTGTGTAGATTACGAGTGGGCCAAAGACTCCTTCAGTCATAAGAATAACTGCCATAAATTCAGCATATTGACTGGAGTGACCTTCTCCAGTCATATGCAACACCATAGTTATGCTACAGCATCGAGTACAGGCTGTGGTATAGTTTTTATTGGACCAAACTTCATCATCCCCAGGAACTTAGTTAATCTTGTTTTTTTTTTATTAAAAAACAAACCTCTTTGACTCATGATCGCAATTAAGGCATCAAGATCCTCTTTCACTTGTTCCTGTATAGCAGCAGAAAACATAATATCATCAACGCAATGCTGCAAGTTTACAGTTTCCAAGTATCTGGCCAAAACCTCCTGGCATAGGTCAGAGCTATGCAACTAACCTTGCGGAAGTACCTATAGGGTGTAAGGTCAGCCCTCCCATGAGAAGGCAATCTGATCTTGACACTCTGGAGCTATGGGAATACTAAAAATATGCATTGGCCAAATCTTTTACATCATGCCACTCTTAAGCTATTGCTTCAGTCTTATTTACCAATGTTACCATATCAGGTACAGCAGCTGCCAAATGGGAAGCTTTTTGTTGAGGCTCCTGTAATCGATGGTCATACAACAGCTACTATCTGATTTCATCACGGGCCACACAGGGGCACTAAACAGGCCTACAGTGGGCTGTATATCTCCTGATTGACATAAGGTTTGAATGGTCTCAGCAATTTCTTTATATTCCACCAGTTGCATATTTCTAACACTCCTTATCTATGGATTCCCATGCCTCCCCCCCCCCCTCCTTAGTTATGAGAGCATTTGCTTTAGAGAGTCAGGCTCACCCTTTTAAGCATCCAAAACATGATTTGTCAGAATTGAACTAAGCCAAATCCTGCCGTCTCCGGCATATGTACTTGTCTGTTAAGAATTATATCAAAACTCCCATCTACTGAGTTCCTTTTGGCTTGTGGTGTATGTGTCCAACACTGACAAATTAAATCATATAACACTGTTTAATATACTTTGCTTTGGCAGTCACAAAAGACTGAAGGACCCAACCATTTCTACTCAGTCAGCAGGATGGCAAGCGATAAACACAGCTCCTGGCACAAACATTTGTCCAAGGTAGAGGTCAGCACCGCAAGGCAAGGTCCTATATTTATAGAAAATCATAAACAGTAATGATTATTGTACAATTTGTTGTTAAAAATTACGAGCATCAGGTGCCATTGCAGGGTGTGGATGTTATGGAAATATTTTTCTGAAATATTTATACAATTATCATATATTCTAGTATTTGTTGAAGAGTTTTCCACTTTAGTAAATGAAACATTTTTACAAACCATTTCTCAGAAAAAAACACTGTTATGTGACCCAAAACTGTTTCTACTTGCCCTGACATTTCATATAAATTATATTAATATAGTCCTGCATCAAACCATCAAATATTAATTGAGAAAACACAAAATGAATACCACTGACTGAATTTTTCAAGAGCTAGATTTAATTTATTTATGTAAAAAATGTCTTAAAGTTCTAAAGGCCCAAATTATTTTACTGATTTTATTTTCCGGCAATTTCCTTGTTTATAACTTATTAGAGGAGAGTGGGAACACTAACAAGATACAAGTTTTACATATGATCATTTCAGCTACTGTATGTATGACTAACAATCAAACTGTTTTTATTGATACAGATAGAGTTGGAGCCATATTTACCAAAGGATGATGTGTATTACAATTTGACATGTCCAGAAGTTTCGCCAAACAGCACCCATTAGTAGATATGGCTCTTTGTGGATTTTTTTTTGTTCTGTTTCTAAAAAAACTGTTACTAAAGGGGAGAAACAATACACCTGCATCACAATGGCATATATTAAAAGTATTTATGTTTCTGCGGATTTCAGAAATGGGATAAGAATTTTAGATAGTTATTTATAGTTAAATGAACAATAGCTGATGACATTGTAAAACCATGTACATATAATGTTTGATTTAAAAAGCATAGCTTATCTTTTTTTGTCTTGAAATATGTTTGTCCTTCATAAGTTAATTTGTTTCATATACTTTGTGCACATAGATGTTGTTTCCATTTGTGAATTTAACAATAAAACTTAATTTGAAGAGGAGCATATATATAGCCAGATCAAACAGACCTTTTTTAATTTCGGTAGTGTAGTGGGCCCCCTCAGCCCCCGCTTGCCCTCCTGTGCCCCCTCAGCCACACCAGCCTCCCTACATTACTTTGAGCTTCTTATGGGGGGTCAGGGTGGAATTCATTAGTAGTTTAATGGTACTGCTATCCTTCCCCTGCATGTGCTTCTTCTCTCAGAGGCAAGGAATCCCAAATTAAATCACATGTTTGTGATATCATTCTGGATTCCCTCCCTTGGCAAGCAGAGGGAACGCACTGCACAATCCCACATTAAAATAGCGGGAGGGGTGCTGTGGCTAAATTAAAAATAAAAATGATACTGCACTGAGGCCCTGTGTATATATAGCCTCACTGCATATTATATCCCCCTCTTGAGGGCTTCCCAGCCAGCTTCCGCTGCCGGTGCTTGTTCCGGCTGGGAATCCTGAATTGACATCATGTACGCAAATTACCTGCCCAGGTGAGAAGACACAGGCAGAGGCGTAATAGGAAGAAGTTTGGAGGGGGATTTTGTGTGGCTGAGAGGTCACAGGAAGAATCTGGGAGGAGGGGGACACAGGGGCCCCAGAGGGTGCCCATGGGGCAACTGCACTCGCCCCCCCCCCCTAGAGGAGGGCTCTGGTACATTGCTCTGCCTGTGCTTCAATGTATAAAACAGAAGGGCCAGACTTGGAGGCTGCAAGCCTAGTAGGGGACAGCTTGGCTGGTAATCAGACATTCATCACTTATCTGAACTTGATAGTCACCAAATTTACAACTGGAAGTTAATATTAATTAAGTGTAGTGGGTTCAAAATGAAATTTGCATTATTTTTTACACATTTGGAATAAAAAAATTCTAGTTTGTGTGCTGTAAGCAGTTGCTCTTGGATTAAGGAAACTAGCTGTGGGCTGTTGTCTTTTTGTTTTGGTGATTTGATATGCTATTTCTGATGTTGTTGCTGATGAAGAAGGAGGTGCTGACACAGAGGTGTAATTGGTGGGATCCTTCTCTTGGATGGTCCAGCTGACCCCATTCCATGATACCTAGTTTCAATAAAATGAAATAAAGAAAATTGCATCCTGTGATGGGAAGTGTTTTGTGAGGCATAAGAAATCTGTAGAAAAGTGCCATCAAGGCCCCAAGGTCACATATTGCCCTTTAGTGCAACATCTCACCTCATTAAAGAGAAAAGACAAAAGGTATGGGGAGAGAGAAGCGCAAGTCACCAAATCATGAAGTATCATATTTAATCAATCAGACACAAAAAACGGATAGAGATACACTCACATTTGGTACTCTCACTAGGATGAAGTATATATACAGTGTGTTGAATAATTTGATTGATATGGCTACAATACTTTTTAGAGGTTCTTTAGGCTTTTATTTTGTTTTTTTTTATAAATGTTTTAATTAGGGGGCTTTATTATTATCCTTGTCAATGTTATTGCCATGTAAAATGTACACCTCACTAACTTCTAATAAACATCCAGAGTAAACATGTTCTCACCTTTTGAAAGCTCCCCATTTATTTTTGTTTTCTCTCATGTAGAGTGCCCTGTGTTAATGGCCACACCCACAGAAGAAGAGCTTTACTTTGCCAGTATTTCACCAGTATTTCATGCTGCAGCAAGCAGACTGTGACAAGCGGTGTGTCTTTGTGCTGCAGCAGTGTGAAACTCACAGTCTGTGGGTGTGGCTTAAGCCTACAGCTGTGAAACATGGTACCATACATGAGAGAGAAAAGGAAGAATTGGGAGGTTCCAGAAGCTGAAAATCTGTTACTCTGACAACATTTGACATATGACAACATTTGATATGACAACTAGGAACTTGCTTGTCAAAAATGACAGGAATAAAATTGTAAGTCTGGCAATGCTGTTTGCCACACAATCCAAGGCTATGGGCCCTCTGTGCACCTTTTGGCGCTCATCGCAATCCTCAACTTTCCTGCATTGGAATGATCACCTCCGGCGCTCATTGCATGGCTCGCAATAAGCGCCTTCGGCACTCATTGCAAGGCTCTCCCCCTGTGTAGCTTATAAGCCTTGCGCCTAAGTGTTACTGTGTTTGGTTGTGTTAGTGCCTTGGGTTAAGTGTTACTGGGTTGGGTTAAGTGTTACTGCTTATGGCTCATTTTTATGTCCTTCAGGTTAGTTTTACCTCCTTCGGGCTAGTTTTACGTCCTTCGGCCTCATTTTCGTTGTGTTGTGTTTTTTCGGCAGCCATTTTCTCCTAGCTTAGGTGATTTTCGATCGTAACAAAATGACAAATGTGCCTAAAATTAACTTGCAACCTCACTCAAAGGCTTCCTGGCTCTCCCCCTGTGCTGTGTGTAAGTGTGTAAGTGAATGTGAGGCATATTTGTTTTTGCATGTTTTTCCAGTTCAGTGAGCCCTGCAGTCCATCTACGTGCTTCGGGTCTTAAGTCGTACGGCCCGTAATTTTTGCCAAGTCCTGCATGTCCTGGGATGGGCGCCAGCTCATTGCAGCCTAAGTCCTGCGTGCTTTAACTGCTCGCCTCTCTTTGCAAGGCTTGCAGTGCAATGAGCGTCTTTGGCGCTCATTGCAGCTTACGTCCCACGTGCCTCAACTGCTGCAACGTCCTTGAACTGACAACTATATATGTGATGATTACATTTAGGAGAATAAGATTTATTAAAGGTATATTGTAGTTTCCTGGGTTTTAAATGCTTCTAATCTAACAGAAACACATGTATTCGATTGGAAACTTCAAAATTCTTAATGATTTATTTGCCATAACCTGAAATATTGCTTTCCACCCCCCCAGAGCTGCCTATGTCAGCAACCCATACTAGCCAATAGACACCCAGCATTCAAGTTTGATGTTTAATCTATTTGTTATTCACAGAAAAGACATGCAGTGCTATTTGCCTGTTGTATGCCTTTACATGTTTGGGTGGTGTCACAGCATGGAGAGAGAAAGAGAGAGAGGTATTACAGTTACAAGGAGTCCCTCCCTTACTTATTCATATATCAGATAAGATCACTCCACTGGTGCAAATGTATATAGAGATGGAATACACACTCACACAATCTACAATAAGTGCAGTTACATCCAAAGTGAGACAGTTTGAAAAGTAAGAATGACTTGCTCTGAAACTGCATGAAGATGGACCAAAGGAAGTGATGTCAAAGATCTGTTTTTCTGACACTGAGATGCCAACTGTTACAATATTTTACAATGTTGTACCTGCCTCTGATTGGCCACAACTAATTGTGGAATTTATGCTAATTTAGCCTTGATTTTTAGGGGACATTTACCCTCAAATTCAATTGCCAGAAAATAGAAAAATGTATGTTTGTCAATGTTTATTCTGGAATTTTTTTAATGCACAAAAAGAATATTTTCATACACTACTGATTCTCCCCCATCAGATGCATTCATAATTCATGAAAATTAAATATGTTTTTAAGACACCTTTTTCAAAAGATTTATACAAAACAAAAAGAAAATTGCCCAAAGAATACTTTAAATTATAATTATAAACAATGGCTAGTAATTTATTCCATATATTTTGTGGTAATGGAGATATTGATTGAGTTAAACTAAGTTTTCAGTTGTTTAAAGGAGTAAAACTGAATCGATTACAGTGCAGAGCGATTAAAATACATTTGAAATGCCATGTTCAACTGATGTTTGATTTTTTAAATCTTACCTTTGAATGTCATCAGTTCAAACTAATTTGATAACATCACAAGTGACTACCATTTTGTATGTCCATTCACCATTAACAAATTAACACAAATATCCCCTAATGCATGTAACTGTATAGAAGCCATTTATGTAAAATGGGAATCCATTACCGGCCACAACCCAAGAGAGATTGCTTGCACAGAGAGAGACAGAGAGCGTGCACAAAAAGAGACAGAGAAGGTACAGAGAGGGCACACACAGTGAGAGAGAGGGGGCACAGAGAGAGAGACAGAGGGCACAGAGCGAGGACCCAGAGAAGAGAGAGAGAGAGAGGGCACAGAAAGAGGGCACAGAAAGAGAGGACATAGAGGATACAGAGAGAGCGAGATACAGTACAGAGAGAGACAGCACAGATAATTGAAGATACATATGATACAGTAATTTATGACTAGCAAGTTACTAATAAAACATAACCTTTAATAGAATCATTAAAAATACATACACAATAAAATTATTTCCATACATAAATATTATAAATACACACTATTTGGTCGAAGTGGCAGCCTTAAAGCCCACAGTGTGCAAAAAACTTGCACTACAATAGACTGGCTAGGACCTTAGTAGGTCACTCCTTCCTGGAAGGTTGTACTAGTGGCTAACCCCAAATCTAACTGGGTCCCCTAAACTCCAATCTGAATAAATAAAAACACTCACATACCCCCAAATCAAAGGGGAAAGAGCAACAGACCGATGCTTCATTCCAGGAGTGTAAACTGCACAGAAAGATATTTTCTTGTCAAATTTAGTAGAAAATGTTATAGCAAAATCAGTTTGCGTTAATAAATGTATAAATAAAAGCTACCTAGTAACAGTAATAAGAGACTAAAATAAATATTACAGCTGATAATCTATTAGGTCGACCAGCATGATGTCCAGTTGAAAGTCACCTTCCTCTTTCTATGTGTGCCTTCAGGCTGTGCAGGCTATGCAAAAGAAATGCAAATATCACTGGGATATGTTGAATACTATTGAGAACAATATTTCAGAACCAAAATCAAGTCAATAAAATACAAAATAAAACACAAAATATCACTGGAACAGGCCAAAATAGGCCGGAACGCACCCTTTATAAAAGGAATTCATGGGATGTGTTAAATATAATTGAGAACTATATTTAAGAGCCAAAACTCATCTTATGGTATGATTTTTTAACCCTTTAACAGACCAGAATATGATTTATGATGAAATAAGCTGGAACAGCGACTTTCCAGAGAAAAATACAAAATTCACCAAACGCACATGACTAGGATGAATGTATGGAATAACGTTCATAAATTCCACAGAGACTAATTTCAAGTACCCGTTCTGGGCAGAATATTTCACATAATGGCCCGGAATAGCGACTTTCCAGAGTGTAAAAAATCCAAAATTCACCAAACGCAGATGACTAGGTGGGATTTATGTAATAAAATTCCTGAATTCCACAGAGACTCATTTCAAGTACCCATTCTGGGCAGAATACAATATTTTGCAAATTCACCATGTAGACATGACTAGATGGGATTCATGTAATAAGCTTTAAACAGTCCACAGATCCTAGGGTACACAGTCAAGTTGGGTGGCAACTTGACTGTGGTATAACATAAAAGGGTTGGTCCCTTCTGAACTTTAAGTTTCCATTATTTCATCACCTTCTATCTGTTCTTTATGCTATATAGTTTAAGGTTGTTAAGTCTTTCCTTGCAAGATTTTTCTTTTAGACCATGTATCATTTTAGTTACTCTCCTTTGAATTGATTGAAACCAGAATCCTAGCTAAAGCCTGGCTAGATGTCTATAAAGTGGCATTAACATTCCTCTTTAAATACATCCAAGATTTTTACTGATATTTCTTCCATTTGCTTGCATTGTTTGCCTACTTTTTTTTACTATGGAGACAGGCCATGGGATCTGAAACTGTTGATTCCTGTCCTTACATGGGATTCTTGTGGTTGGTCTTGAAGGTTTCTGAAAAGTTTGCTTCTTTTGTTCAAAAACACTTTTACCACAATAATTAATTGCATATATCAAATGTGAGATAGATATTTTTAAAAATATATTTTATTTTATTGTATCTATACAAATAATTTTATAATATCATTATTTGTGGGTCTCTGGCCCTCATTCAATTGCGATATGGCCAATTGAATAGTGCTCTAAATAAGCACATAACATATTTTTTTTAAATAAGTTTTTAGTTAGTGAAAACCTTCCTTTTGGATAGATGTTTACTAACTAAAAACTTCTTTAAAAAAATATGTTATGTGCTTATTTAGACCCCTATTCAATTGGCCAAATTGCAATTGAATGAGGGCCTCTTTGTTTAAATTTGTATTTTAATATATTGTTGATATTTAAAGCAAAAAATCTTAACAAGTAACTTGCATTAGGTTTCTTTGATCCTATCATGCAATAAGAAGCAGTTTTATTTTAGAGAATTAAAATATGTAGAAGTGAAAAATCACAATAAGCTAATGTATGTCAACGCAGTATTCAGTTATAAAAAAAATGTTTGATTAAATATTTCCATTGTACTGTTTTTGTTAAATATAAGACAAGTACAAAAACAACACACTGGTTGGTTTCTAACATATATTACAACTATCTACAAAAAACAGACACATTAAAAGGAAATATTAAGGGCCCTATTAAATTCCAGCCTCGTAAATAAGAGGCTTCTACTTAAGCCCTACGTACTGCAAAGTTTCTCTAAGTTCCAATGCTATTAAATTAGCCCTGCTGCGAGCAACGTATGAGCTACGCAGCAGGGCCGTACGTATCTACACTGCGTAAATGTACATGAGGAGTGACAGCCTGCGAGATGATATCGCAGGCTCCCACTCCTCATCAATTGCTGCGGGGGTCCTAAAAGGGACCTCCGCGGCAGTCCCCCACATAAGCCCTGCCGTGGGGGTACTCCGAATACCCCCCCCGGCACCTAAAATTAACCCCCCCTCAATGCGGGGGTCCCCGTCGGGACCCCCGAAGTGTCCTCACATGAACACCTTGCTGCAGGGGTCCATAGGAACCCCCGCAGCCCCCACACATTAACCCCTTGCAGTGGGGGTCCTCGATCGGCATAGATCAGGCCCCCCGCTGCATTTAAAACTTTTAAATTCCCCGCCGCGGCTCCTTAAAGGGGCCGCGGCAAACTATTACCCAATCCCAGCCGCGGCACTTAAAATTAACCCCCCTCTATGCTGGGGGTCCCCATCGGGACCCCCGAAGTGTCCCCATATAAACCCCCTGCAGCGGGGGGCCCCGATCGGCACCGATCGTGACCCTGCTGCAATTCAATTTTAAATTTCCCGCCTCGCGGGTCCTCAAAGGACCGTAAAGGTCCTGAAAGGACTCGCACTAAAAATATTAACCCCAGGCAACTATAATTACCCCATTAACTCATGGTGGTCAATACAGACCACCATAAGGCCTAAATTAACCCATTAACTCATGGTGGTCAATACAGACCACCATAAGGCCTAAATTAACCCATTAACTCATGGTGGTCAATACAGATCACCATAAGGCCTAAATTAACCCATTAACTCATGGTGGTCAATACAGACCACCAAAAGGCCTAAATTAACCCATTAACTCATGGTGGTCAATACAGACCACCATAAGGCCTAAATTAACCCATTAACTCATGGTGGTCAATACAGACCACCATAAGGCTCTATTTAACCCCATCAGTCCCATAAGGGTATATTATTACCATTATGGGCCTGTTACAACCCAACATTAACCACATAAGTGCCATGATGGTCCTCAAGGACCATCATGACACTAACTACAAACACTACACTATAACCCCCAATAAACCATTTAATCTAAACTAACCCCCCTCTACACTAATCTGTTAACACTTACACTACCTACCTACACTACCTAACCCCTAATAAACCTCCCCAACACTCTAATTACGAAAAACAAAAAACCTACAGTACAGAAAAAAACAAAACAAATTACAACCCCACCCCCCACTACAGAAAACAAACAAATACATTACAACCCCACCCCCCACTACATAAAATAAAAAAATTACACACCTGAAAAGGAAAGACAGATAAACACAATACAATACATACATATAATACATATAATACATTACATACAATACATGACATTACATATAATATATTACATATAATATATTACATATAATATATTACATATAATATATTACATATAGTCCAAATCAAATACCCCCTATCTATCTAACATACAATCTATTTAATTTAAAATAAATCCTAACTATATCAAAAACATCCCCCTATCTATCTAATATACAAAAAATCCTAACTACATACACAGACCCTAATTCTAAAATAAAATAAAATAATTACAGTCCTAACTACATACACAGACCCTTATTCTAAACTAAAATAAAAATATTACAGTCCTAACTACACAGACCCTAATTCTAAGCTAAAATCAATAAATTAAGACCACTTACCTTTAAGATGTTGCTTCAGATCACTAACCTATGGGTCAAACAAAACAAAACAATTAGTACAAAACATTAACATCCAATAAATAAACATTCTATACATTCTAAATATTCAACTCACCTTTACAGCATGTCCCGTCACTGTTTAGCTCTTCCGGCGCGGCCCTGTTAAAAAAAAAACACAATACATGAATACATTAATACAATATATAAACAATAAATAAAATACACAAATAAACATCTAAATATACATTTAACTTACCTCCCCGCGGTGTCCCTGGCCTTCTCTCCTTCAGCCCCGGCTGGGCCGCGGAACCATCCGCGCTCTAAAAAAAAAAACGAATGGAGGTCTGCACTGGCAGACCTCCCCGACGCTAATGAACCTCCCGGAGTCGTTTCCGGGAGGAAATTGGCATTGGCGGCTTGTGATTGGCTGAAAAAGCTGTCAGCCAATCAAAAGTCGTCAATGTAGGAGCCAATCAGGATGCGCAGATGTCTTCTACCAATCACTCCGTGGGGGTGTATCCCATAGTGATTGGCTGAAGGCATCTGAGCGTTGTGATTGGTTCCCAGAAAGATAGACAAGTGTTTTAGACAATCAGGGTGGGATATTGGGGTGTATCCCATCCTGATTGGCTCACACATTGACGACTTTTGATTGGCTGAAATTGCTAGACAGCTTTTTCAGCCAATCACAAGCCGCCAATGCCAATTTCCTCCCGGAAACGACTCCGGGAGGTTCATTAGCGTCGGGGAGGTCTGCCAGTGCAGACCTCTGTTATTTTTTTTTTTTTTTTTTTTTTAGAGCGCGGATGGTTCCGCGGCCCTGCCGGGGCTGAAGGAGAGAAGGCCGGGGACATCGCGGGGAGGTAAGTTAAATGTATATTTAGATGTTTATTTGTGTATTTTATTTATTGTTTATATATTGTATTAATGTATTCATGTATTGTGTTTTTTTTTTAACAGGGCCGCGCCGGAAGAGCTAAACAGTGACGGGACATGCTGTAAAGGTGAGTTGAATATTTAGAATGTATAGAATGTTTATTTATTGGATGTTAATGTTTTGTACTAATTTTTTTGTTTTGTTTGACCCATAGGTTAGTGATCTGAAGCAACATCTTAAAGGTAAGTGGTCTTAATTTATTGATTTTAGCTTAGAATTAGGGTCTGTGTAGTTAGGACTGTAATTATTTTATTTTAGTTTAGAATAAGGGTCTGTGTATGTAGTTAGGACTGTAATTATTTTATTTTATTTTAGAATAAGGGTCTGTGTATGTAGTTAGGATTTTTTGTATATTAGATAGATAGGGGGATGTATTTGATATAGTTAGGATTTATTTTAAATTAAATAGATTGTATGTTAGATAGATAGGGGGTATTTGATTTGGACTATATGTAATATATTATATGTAATATATTATATTTAATATATTATATGTAATATATTATATGTAATGTATGTAATGTCATGTATTGTATGTAATGTATGTAATGTATTATATGTATGTATTGTATTGTGTTTATCTGTCTTTCCTTTTCAGGTGTGTAATTTTTTTATTTTCTGTAGTGGGGGGTGGGGTTGTAATGTATTTTTTTGTTTTCTGTAGTGGGGGGTGGGGTTGTAATTTTTTTTTTTTTTCTGTACTGTAGGTTTTTTTGTTTTTTGTACTGTAGGTTTTTTGTTTTCTGTACTGTAGGTTTTTTGTTTTTTGTAATTAGAGTGTTGGGGAGGTTTATTAGGGAGTAGGTAGTGTAGGTAGGTAGTGTAAGTGTTAATAGATTAGTGTAGAGGGGGGTTAGTTTAGATTAAATGGTTTATTGGGGGTTATAGTGTAGTGTTTGTAGTTAGTGTCATGATGGTCCTTGAGGACCGTCATGGCACTTATGTGGTTAATGTTGGGTTGTAACAGGCCCATAATGGTAATAATATACCCTTATGGGACTGATGGGGTTAATTTAGGCCTTATGGTGGTCTGTATTGACCACCATGAGTTAATGAGTTAAATAGAGCATTATGGTGGTCTGTATTGACCACCATGAGTTAATGGGTTAAATAGAGCCTTATGGTGGTCTGTATTGACCATCATGAGTTAATAGGTTAATTTAGGCCTTATGGTGGTCTGTATTGACCATCATGAGTTAATGGGTTAATTTAGGCCTTATGGTGGTCTGTATTGACCATCATGAGTTAATGGGTTAATTTAGGCCTTATGGTGGTCTGTATTGACCATCATGAGTTAATGGGTAATTTAGGCCTTATGGTGGTCTGTATTGACCATCATGAGTTAATGGGTTAATTTAGGCCTTATGGTGGTCTGTATTGACCATCATGAGTTAATGGGTTAATTTAGGCCTTATGGTGGTCTGTATTGACCATCATGAGTTAATGGGGTAATTTAGGCCTTATGGTGGTCTGTATTGACCATCATGAGTTAATGGGTTAATTTAGGCCTTATGGTGGTCTGTATTGACCATCATGAGTTAATGGCTTAATTTAGGCCTTATGGTGGTCTGTATTGACCATCATGAGTTAATGGGGTAATTATAGTTGCCTGGGGTTAATATTTTTAGTGCGAGTCCTTTCAGGACCTTTACGGTCCTTTGAGGACCCGCGAGGCGGGAAATTTAAAATTGAATTGCAGCAGGGTCACGATCGGTGCCGATCGGGGCCCCCTGCTGCAGGGGGTTTATGTGGGGACACTTCGGGGGTCCCGATGGGGACCCCCAGCATAGAGGGGGGTTAATTTTAAGTGCCGCGGCCGGGATTGGGTAAAAGTGTGCCGCGGCCCCTTTAAGGAGCCGCGGCGGGGAATTTAAAAGTTTTAAATGCAGCGGGGGGGGCTGATCTATGCAGATCGGGGACCCCCGCTACAAGAGGTTAATGTGGGGGTGCTGCAGGGGTCCTGATAGAGACCCCTGCAGCATGGGGATGTGTATAGGGTGCAGGGGGGAGCCTCACACTGCTGTCTCGGGCTGTTCCGAGGCAGCACGTAGAGGCTTTCGGATCCCTTGCGTGGACTTTTTGTCCACGTAGGGATTCTTACGATATGCGAGACTCGTGCATAGATTTAAGGCTACGTAACTCTCTCTGAGCCTATTCTCGGCCATTTTCTCGCAGTCATATCGCAAAGCAGGCTGCGAGAGATTCGGTTCTCGCAAACAGCAGGAAAACTGCCTTTTGCGAGCACCGAGAGAACTACGAGGGAGAATTTCATAGGGCCCTAAATGTTTAAATCTAAATAAAACGGCAAACCCCATTTTGTGCTATTTATTAGTCTTTTAAAACTTACCTATTTTTGGAAGAAGTCAAATGTGAGGCTTAAAGCTATGCAGATGCTTGTACAAAACAAAGAGAGAAAAAATAACACTTGAAAAGAGTTCTGAAAAATAAAAAAAGCAAACATACTAAAGCACTAAAATGATTAACATAATAAGAATCAAAAGTACTACACATAGCTTTACAATGTCAGAAGCACATCAGCAACATAACAAGATTTGTGCAAGCCATTAACTATATTTGTGTTGCTCACAAACTATCAAAAAGAATGTTTAATCAGAATTTGTATTTGTCAATTCTAAATCCACTGTGCTTACCAGGTGTAAGGGCTGATAAATTGTTTAATCCTAGGATGAAGTGTCATATACAGCAATTGCAATGTTCATTTTAATTTCTGCAGGACAAACAAGAACTTCTGGTTCAGTCTATCAGTTGTCCTTGTATAGTAGGGCTTAAACATAACTTTCCAAGAGCGACTGAAACCTTAAAGGAACTTGGCTTTATTTTAAAGTGGACTTGGCTTGTATTCAGAACTTACTACCCCCCCCCCCCCTTGTTAAGCTGAGGTTTGACAAACATTGCCCCAAATCTGACCCAGTTTGCCTTCTTTTCACCCATCCTGTTCTGACCCCACTCTCATCGGTATGAATAATTTCATGCTGCTCCATTTTATGGAATTATTCCATTTCACCTCTTAGCTTTTCACCTGCACTTTACACTCTATGAAAACTCATCTATTTAAACAAGCTTAAAATAATGCTCCCCAATGTTTACAGTGCATCCCCTCTAATGACACAATAAGGGCCTCATTCTATTATCGGCCGTAAAACGGCCGCAAAGCTGCGATTCCTTGCGGCCATCTTACGGCCCCGTGTAGAGCTACCTTTACCTTGCAATTCAAATAGACGGTGCCGCAAGGATATCCCCTTACGGCCGGCCGCATATCATGCAAACGGCCGGAAGCTTTTTCCCAGCGCCCGTAAATCTTGTTTTCCGGCCGCAAAGTCAGAAAACTGTAAATGCAAATATAAATTCGAGAATGCACTGTAAAGCTCCGTAAATGCTAGGCATCATAATGGGGGACATGAGGATTAATAGCAACACCCTCTCAAGCTTGCACATCAGCCCAAATCCGATATATTATTTACGGATTACTTTCCGTCCCGTAGTCCCGCGGGCTCGTCCTTGTTAAAACCCGTACAGGTTCGGAGATGGAGGGCTGCAAACCAAGCATTGTAGAAGGCAATATATATTCAATCCAGCACTGCAAAGCACTGTAAATGATGGGGAACAAAGTGGGGGGGCATGAGGATTAATAGCAAAACATTCTCAAGCTTGCACATCGCCAAATTGTACTTTGATTTTAAAATCCATACAAGTCCCACGGACTTCAATGATCAAGCCCGTAGCTCCTTATTCAAGCCTGTGCGGGCTTGCATGATAGATGAAGTTAAATATCTTTATTTGCGGATTTGAGAGTAGGGGAATGTTGAGCTATTAATTCTAAAACCAAACATCACTTTCACTTTTAATAAAAGTACAGGATGGCTTTTCTATGCTACGACTTGTAAGTAAGCCCTTTACGACCCGTAGGTCTATTTTACCCATTTACGGACTTGACGAAGGCTAATCCCGCAGCCTTTGCGGGTCTGAGGTGCTCCAAGCCCTCGGGACTTTGTCCACGGATATTTGACAAGAATTTAAAAATAAAAAAATTACGGATTTGAGTGTAGGGGAATGTTGTGCTATGAATGCTAACACCTACAATCACTTTATAGTCTCCTCAGAGTGCAGGATGGCTTTATTATGTGCTTATTTGTGTGCCTGCGGGACCTTTTTGGTGCAAGTAAGCTGCGGCTCGGTTTTAGCCTTGCAGAGAGGGTTCACGTAGCAATTGAATAGCAACCGGGGCTTTCTCGCGGCCGAAACTCTTTCGGTCGTTTAAGATCAAAGGCTTTCCTACGGCGCGTGCGGCCGCAAGGGATAGCAAGGCGCCGGCCGCAAGCCTGCCGGAATCCCCGGCCAGAAGGGAATAGAATAGCCGAATAGCTTGCGGCCGGTCCTTGCGGCCCCGCATCTCCTACGGCCGTTAATAGAATGAGGCCCTAAATGTTTATTTTCAATTGATATAGACTCCCCCTGAGACTATCAAGCAATTTCCTTCCATTTGTCTTTAGCACCATCTACACTTACTTAAATGATAGGTTTATACAAGGGAAGGCCCTCTGCTTCTTCTGCGACATAACATTTCATAGTGTGTTATCTTCCTTAGCATTCACCATTACTAGAACACTTTATAAATAAATGATATTAAAAACAATAATAATTATAATACAGTCTCTCTCTTCCAATAGAAAAAAATATATATAATTGATCTGCCCTGTAAGAAAGTTTCATTTCACAATTACATTTTGTACTGCTTCCACAGAGTTCCTCTGGAGTGAGGCGATAATGATCTGATGCATAATGGTATATTCATCAATTGGTGATACGTATCTCACTGGAGATTAATACCATACTATTCTCAATAAATCAGTTGCATAGAAAAGTCATATTTATCTCACAGATTAAGTCATACTTATCTCACAAGAGATGCATATCACGTTCTGAGAAATATACCTTTTACTTCACTACTTAATCATTGTCAGAATGCCATCTTATATATTTAAAAATTCCCAGCATATGTTCAGATTCTGAAAATGGAATGGCAGAAAATATAGAAATTTTACACATTGTTATTATTTTTAATATTTTCTTTTTGTCCTTCTCACCATCCATGTATACAGTAAGTTAAATTAATTCTTCTATATCATGTATTTAACTCAAATTTCAGTTGCAGTATTTGGTATTGCATGAAATGTTCACATCTATGATTATTTGAATTCATTTAACACATTTACCTGTTATATGATAAAAATGAATAAAAATGTATGGGAAAAAATGTGCTGAAATATTTGGTAAATAAAAGAAAATATCAGTGGCTTAATCAGTAGAAATCACAATTCACAAACCGGTATACATATTTGGATTGATGACTCAGTTCCTAAATTGAACAAACTGCATGAAAATGTAAAAAAAATGTGTTTTAGATGGGATGACACAAGATGAGATTTGTGGGCCATGTCAAAATAATGTGGAATTTTTCATTTTTAACGCAATGTGGGTGTACATCTCCCTTCTCTCACACACACTACACAAGCCAATATGGATGCTGTGCCCAGCTAAGCCAAGCATTGAAAGGCAAATGCCATGAGGCAGCAGGCAACCATCTAGGACCAAGTTTAGCCTTTGCACACATACATCACTGACTGGATGCTGGATCCCTCCACTGAGTCAAAATAAAACACGTAACACCATAAACACACTTTTCATACAGAATCATTTTGCTGAACATAGAAGAAAGGCAGGGGGGAAAGACGAGGAGGATAAGAAACTAGAGTTGACAGGGAAGTCAGCATAGCCTAGAGAGCTATGGGTATAAAAAAATCTTTCTTGACAACCAAAAAAAGGGATCAGTTATACAACTTTAGACTAAGGCTGTAAAGTACTCTAGTATTTGGAACATATCAAATAATCCAAATTTAATATAGGTAGTAATAATTGTTGTAGTTCACTCCTTTCATCGTGTCCGACTCTCAGTGACCATATAGGCACAGCATGCAGGCACCTCTGTATGTGTTCTGGTTGTGCTCATCCATATTGTTTCCTTGGCAAAGATACTGCAGTGGGTTGCCATTTCCTTCTCCAGTGGACAGCGACTTGTCTAACCTCTCTGCTATGACCTGCCCATTTTGGTATAGCTCATAACTTCATTGATACATTTAAGCTGAGAACAATGTCCAGCATTCCAAACACTATTTTATGTCATTGAATCTGAGCATGTCTGGACCACTGGGGATAATTAGAAATGATTAGCAATTACACTACAGATTACAAATACACTACACAAAAATAAAAGTTGGGACTTGGTGGGAGGATAAAAAAAAATAATTAAAAGTTTACCATAATTTTTTTAAATAACAATTTCTAGCACAATTCTACAATCAAAGTACTTGTTACTAGCTATAGTTATGTGTATGTATTCATATTTAAACCCATTGCTGTAAACATTTAAGGTATGCACTTGGAAATATTTTTTTGAATAGTTTAAACTTTTTGAAATTTTTCACACAGTGCTTTTATTTAAACTGATATGTTTGCTGTTTTTTTTCTACTGGAGTTTGGCTTAGTCCCTTATATATTAATTCAGATTTTAAAATGTTAACTTTAAAATATGACACATGACTAAATTCCTCCAAAATGTTATTTAAATATAATAATGATTTTTCAGGATCCGACATAGCTAATACTATTTCGTCTGCATATAATGAGATTTTATATTCTCCTTTGCCTATCTTTATTCCCTGAATATCTATCGATGCTCTAATAAGTTCAGCTAATGGTTCTATTGTCAGAATGAAAATCAAGGGAGATAAAGGGCATCCTTGTCTTGTGCCATTTTTAATAAATAAAGTTTCAGTCATAAAGCCTTGTCCACATATTGACGCAATAGGATTGCTATAGAGCGCCTTAATCGTCAAAGAACCAAAATGTATCCAGACCAAATTTATGTAAAATGAAGTCTATAAAATCCCAGCTCATCCTATCAAATGCCTTCTTAGCATCTAATGACAGGGTGAGCATAGGACTATAGAGTTTTTTTTTTTTTAAAGACAGTATGTTAATCAATTTTCTAATATTATCTGCTCCCTGCCTTTTGCTAACAAATCCAGTCTGATCTTTGGGAAGTAGCAATAATTATATTAACAACATAGACTATTGAACAGTGGCTGCTTCAATATATTAGTATTGTTTCCACATAGTAGATATTCTTTCACTTCCCATGAATGGCAAGGAATTGAACCTTTAGGGAACACTGCTGAGTTAGCATAGAAGAAGCAAAGTCCAGGAAAGAGAGGAGATCTAAGCTAGGAAAAAATATGGGTTTGAAAAAGGAAATTACATTTGTTATATTTTATATTTTTTAACTCAGTAATTAGAAATGCATGCATCATTGGTCCGTGTATGACCATAGTTTATTATCTGTAAAAAGTACAGTACTTGTTCCCCATAAATAAACTGAAATGTTGACTTTTTAATAGACAATGTAAAAGTTGAACAGTAACAATAATTTTATATTCACCTTACCCCATGAATCTGAAATTCTGTTGATAAATATACTTTGTCCTAACCTGCATAAGAAGGCAAATACTTCATAAATTATTGGCCCTATTCTATTGCCCAAATTCTTAAATTTATACACACTTAAAACTGCTCTTAATATTGCCACAGATTTTATTAGCTACTCGCAATGCGATTATGAGTTCCCCACCCAAAATTACTACGGGCCAACCAAACCAGCAAAACCGGCCTTAAAACTCCATTGGTTACACAAAATCAATATTCTATTAGGCTTGTAGCTCTAGCAAGCAAATAAAGTCTGACCCGCAACTGAAAAAGTATCAAGTTTCTATCAAAAATATTCACAGTACTAAATAGGACCCCCAATGACTTTTGTAAACACTTATTATAGTTGTAGCAGGAATCAAACACACAATACTGTACTTTAAAAACATGGGAAGGCATGGGAACACATTAGAATTAACTGCATAACAGTCTCAAATACACAAATATGTAAGTAAAAAATTGTATTTCTGAGTAATATCGATCCTGGGACTCAAGTGGTTATTACATATCATGAAACCCACATGGACTAAAATGGATGATCTAATGCATTTTATGGATTGCTATATTGCTTGATTGCAAGCCCAACCAGCAAATATTACTTACTAGCTTCTTGCCCGTCAAAAATGACGGCATTAACATTTAAAGGATGTCAATGCTGTTTGCCAAACAATGTGAGCAATTCGGCGGCCATCGCAAGCCCCTCCCCCTGTCTACTTTACGGGCCTCACGATGATCACTTTGGCAGACCTTGACAACCCGAAACTTTTGTGGTTGAGCCAAACATGCCTCAACATGCCTCAACATGCCTCAAACTAAAAGACTCCCTGTATCTCCCCCTGTGCTGTGTGAGTGTGTAAATTTATTTTTTTAATTATTGGCTTTTTTTGGTGGTGTTTTAAGTTACGCGCTTGAAACTATTTTGGCCATTACATTAGTAAACTGCATGCCTTGCAATCAGTGGCAAAGTGGTCTGGTTTTCATTGGTGATCATGCCCATTGACATGAGCGCCTTCTGTGCTCATGTCTAGGCTATTTTAAAGTCATGCGGGCTTCGCGATGAGCGACTTCGGCACTCATTGCAGCCTAACACCCACGGGCCTAACTGTTGTCACTGTCAATCAGACTGCAGCCAATCAGATGGCACAGATGCCTTCAGCCAATCACCCCGTGGAATTGTATCCCATTGTGTTTGGCTGAAAGCAATAGTGCCTTCTGATTGGTTTAAAAAATATTGACAGTTCCTGCAGCCAATCAGAATGGGATATAGGGGTGTATCCCAACCTAATTGGCTCACACCTTGGCATCTTCTGATTGGCTGACATGTGATTGACAGCCTTTTCAGCCAATCAGAATGCATCATTGCCAATTTCATACCGGAAGAGGCTCTGGAGGCCTCATTAGCGTCGGAGAGCTCTGTGAGTGCGGAGCTCCGTTAGCTTTTTTTTAAAAAATTTAGAGCGCAGATTTATCAAGGGCCCAGCCGGGGAAGAAGAGGAGAAGGCCGGGGACATCAGGGACAGGTAGGTTTTCAATTAATAATGTTTATATTTTATTTATTTGTCGTGTTTGATGTATGTGTTATACTAATGTGATGTATCTTTTTTCCAGGGGCTGAGCCGGAGAACAGAAGAAGATGGACCTGGACATGCTGGAAAGGTACGTTTAATACTGTTTTTGTACTATTTATTTATTCTATGTAATGTTTAATATTTTAATAATCTTTTTTAATAATAATTTTTTTCTAAGGGGTGTGATCAGAAGGACATCTGCAAAGGTAAGGGGTTTTATTTATTCTATTTTAGCTTAGATTTAGGGGATATTGCATAGATAGGGGGTGATGTTTAGATTGGGGGTTAGGTATAGAAGGGGGTAATGTCTAGATAGGGGGTTAGGTATAGATAGGTGTGATATCTAGATAGGGGGAAATGTATTGTAGTTAGGTGTATATTTATAATGTATTTATTACTGTAATGTTATTGATATTTGTGTATGCCTTTTCCTTTGCAGGTGTGTAATTGTTTTATTATTTTATGTAGTGGCACACAAAAAAAAACCTAAGGTTTGTATTGTCCTTTTTTGTTTTGTGTACCTTAGTTTTTTTTTATTTTATGTACCTTAGGTTTTTTATTTTGTGTACCTTAGTAGGGTAGGGGGTTTAATAGGGGTTTAGGTAGGTAATGTTAGGTAGGTAGGGGTTAATAGGTTAGGGTAGAGGGAGGTTAGTTTAGATTTTGTGGTTTATTGGGGGGGAATAGTGTAGTGTAGTGTTTGTACTTAGTGTCATTAGTGTCCTGGACAACCCTCGTGTCACTTATGGGGTTAATATTAGGCTTCTAATTGTCCTATGAGGGTCTTCATAGACCCTTATGGGACTTATTGGGTTAATTAGAGGCTTATGGGGGTCTGTATACACCCCCATATGGGATGGGGTTAGATGGAGGCTTATGGGGGTCTGTATAGTGATGGGATTGGTCTGTAAAGTGATTTGGATTTGTAAATGCAGCCGGGTCACTATCGTTGCCGATCGGAGACCCCCGCTGCAAGGGATTAATGTGGGGGGCTGCGGGGGTCCCTATGGACCCCTGCAGCAAGGGGTTAATGTGGGGACACTTTGGGGGTCCCGATGGGGACCTCAAGCATAGAGAGGGGTTAATTGTAGGTGCCGCGGCAGGGATTGGTTTATAGTGTGCAGCAGGCCCTTTAAGGGGGGAGACTTTGGGGCTCCCGATGGGGATTTCCAGCATTGAGGGGATTTAATGTTAGGTGCCGCATGGGTACTTGCAGTACCCCTGCGGCCGGTATTGGTTAATATTATGGCACGGGCCCTTTAAGGACACGCAGCGGGAAGTTTCACATTTTTAAATGCAGCGGGGGCCTGATTGATGCCGATCGGAGACCACCTCTGCAAAGGGTTAATGTGGGCAGGCTGCAGGGGTATCTATAGGGACCCCTGCAGCATGGGCATGTGTTTAGGGAGCAGGGATGAGCATCAGATGGCTGTGTCGTGCTGCTCCGAGGAAGCACGTAGAGGCTTTAGGAGCCCTTGCTGGCACTTTTTTTGTGCCGTAGGGATTACTCCGAGATGCGAGGTTCACCTCATAGCTTTATGGCTGTGTGTTACTACATAGCTCTCTCGAAGCCTATTTTCGGCCGTTTTTCAGTGTCAGCTCGCAAAGCAGGCTGCGAGGGACATATTGAGAAATCGGTCCTCGCAAACAGCAAAAAAAAATATTTTGCGAGGACCGAGGGAACTACGAGGGCTAATTTAATGAGGCCCCTGAATAGTCATGTCTGCATTTCTGTGTGTGTGTGGGGGGGGGGGGGGGGGGGGGGAGGCACACTGCTGGATTACCACATACTTTTCTTGTCAGATAACTCGGAAGAAGCTTAGGCCATCAACTGGCAGGAACTTTAGTTCCATTGTTCCATTGATGCATTTGCTTTATCTTGACCTTGATATCTAGTGTGGGTCAATGCATGTTCTGGGATAGCAGAATATAATAGCTGACACTCTGCCTAGTTTCCAGTGGGAGCATTTCACTGTACTGGCCCCGGGACAGACAGGACTGCAAATGTCTCCTGGTTGGACCTATGGCCGAGAGCTAACTCTTGTTTTTCAGAAGTCAGTGACCCTACTGGCTTGGTTTTCTTATACGCGAGTTTGGTAAGAGTGACACCAGTTTATTGTCATTGCCTGAGAGCAGACATTGAGGGCACACAGCTTGAGGTCCTCCAGTGATAACTACTATACTGCAAAGAGCAAGCTTTTCCCCTTCGTCAGTAGACTGGGATATTGTAGCCCTGGACTTCTTCTTTAAGTTGGCAAGGTTCTGGGTCCTGACAAAATACTTTTGGCCTAATGATAGGCGGCTAATTTCTTACATGATTCTGCTTCTTATGGCCAACATATTACAGGAGGGATACATGTCAGTGTACAAGGCTTTATTGAACCATACAGCCTTCTGCCTGGCCTTTTTCAGAGCAGTGTGGATCCAGAAGCTGGTTGTGACCATATTCATTGTTGCCAATAGATGGGATGGGTCATGGGAGACTTGGGTTAGCCAACTTAATAGATATGGATGATCATATGTGTTATGCTTTCATATGCTGTACCCGGTGGACATTGAATGTTGCCCTTCTCTGTGAATTTGACTTTTCAATCAAGTGCTCCCCCACATGACAGGTCCCTTGCTGGTGCATGAGAATGGGAAATTACTCTCCTGTTTTCAGTTTTCTAACCTGCTGGTAATATGTCATGAGAAATGGGGTTACCAGGCGGCACTCATCAGTCATTCTAGATAGGGGTGGCCACAGAGGCTGCAATTCTGGAGTATTGGAAGGTGAGAGACAAGTTGCTTTCATGTTTGCGGCTGAAGCCACACATTCGGCTCCCCTAATTTTTGCTTGCTTCTTTTGCAGATTGTTTTTCTCATTTGTGGGTGCAAGGATACTCCTACACATACTGGCACCAGAAGATTGCTTCAGTTTCGGGTGAATGACTGCTGCTGGGTATTCCAAAGGTCCATTTGGAAGTGAACTTGTAAGTCTTTTGGGGGTTGCGTTGGGCACACAGTAGAGTCACATTATTATGACCATAATATCCAAAATAACCGATGCATGCAGCATGGACAGCAGCTAGACAGCTTGGTTGTGAGTCAATAAGATGCTGGAAGGTTGCAAGGGTGTCTGGAGACATGCAGACTGCAGTGCATCCGACAGCTGCTGAAGATTGTGTGGTAGAGGATCCATATGGCAAACATGATGATCGAGGTGGTCCCACAGTTGTTCGATGGGATTCAAGTCTGGGGAATTTGGAAGCCAGGGAGGTGTTTGGAAGTCTTCGTCGTGCTCCTTCAATCACTCTAAGACAATTCTGGCTGTATGACATGTTGCATCGTCCTGCTGGAAGATCCCATCTACTCCAGGAAAGACTGTCAACATGTATGGGTGTACTTGACCTGCACGGAAGGATAGATAGCCCAATAGGTTGAGAGTACCTTCCAGAGGTATGAGTGGACCCAGACAATGCCAAGAAAGCATTCCCCAGACAATAACTCTGCCGCCACCAGCTTGTGTTCTTCCAACAATGGTTGCAGAGTATTTGTTCTTGGAGGTTACATAAAACCCCTAAAAAAACACCAGGGAGACCAATAATATTTGGCAGTAATAGTCTAACTGAGAATCCTAGCAAATATGTAGACTTTGTATTACGTGAATTTGTATCTACTCTGTCTTCATATATAAAAGATACTAAGGACATCTTATGTAAATTGAATGACTTAGGAGCTAGTGAGAAAGCATTGTTGGTCTCATTAGACGTAGAGTCGCAGGACACAAACGTCCAGCATGAAAGAGGAATGAATGCTGTTAAACACTTCTTATCCAAAAGAGTTAGTCATTTAAACAATCATAATCACTTTGTACTAATACCCTTAGTGTTTGTGTTATACTATAACTATTTTGTTTTCTTGAACCAATTTTTCCATCAAATTTGTGGCAGTGCAATGGGCATAGCTTGTGCCCCAACCTACGCCTGTTTATATCTAGGGTGGTTGGAAGAACAAATAGTTTTTGATGAAGAGATGGACAAAGATACAAGGCACATTTAATTATGGGTTCGCTTCATCGATGTTATCTTGCTCTTATGGACTGGGGCTCCAAAGGAATTGTATGAATTCATTGAGGTATTTAACAAAATGATATGGGCCTGTATCTAACCTCTAAAATCAATGAGTCCTCTATAACTTTTCTTGATTTAAAAATAGTCAAAATGGCAGATTGCAAATTAGAAACTACCACCTACAGGCAACCCACAGCTACCAATAATATTTTACAAGCTGAGAGCAGCCATCCTAAAACATTCATTTCGGGGGTACCAGTAGGCCAATACTTGGGGATTAGACATAATTGTCTTAAAGAATCTGACTTTGAAAAAGAAGCTAAGGAACTCCAATCTCTTAGAGAGAGGTTATAATTCACAAACTCTCAAAAGAGCATATCATAAAGCCAACAAGATAAATAGAGAGTGCTTACTGTTAGACAAAGTTAAAAATCAAGACAATACAGTCAGATGTATTGGCACATACAATGGTAAATGGCATGAGATAAAAAAAGATCTTTGATCAACACTGGAATATCTTGTTAGAGGATATGGACTTTAAGCCCTACCTCAATGAAAGATCACAAATAAAAAGCCATAGATCAACTAATCTAAAACATACACTCTCTACTAGCCATTTAAAAAATCCCAAAATAACAACTTGGCTTTAGAATCTATTTATATTATATTTAACAAGATGAGCTATTGTTTTTAAGTTTGTAGATATATTTAGTTGTTTTTAATATAAGCCATGTTGCCATAGTGACCAAGTCTTTAAATAGCCTCGCCATAGAGCGTTGCTTAACCCCTGATGAAAGATTAGAAAGGTGCGTTGAGTTGATGCTGTACACGCGTCTCACGTTAGTGACGTCATTGTATGACGCCTAACTTTAGAGACACACGATAGTGATACTTTAGAGTCCTCTACCAAAGTCTGTGTTATATCCCAAACTATGAGCCTCATTCAATTCCAATCCCGCATGTCACGGGATGTAGGTCATAAGTCTGCGGGCCTGTTGCTGGCCTCTGCTAGATATATAGCCATATTAAATCCCCCTAACGTGTAAAAACGTAACCTGTAACGTAGCCCGGAAGACTAACTCCTATTAAATTGGCCTTGTAAAGCAAGCCACTCACGACTTGAAGCTTAAGGCCGGAAAAAGCCTACGGGGTGCGGAACGCAGAACTTCGAGGCCGCAAATCATTTGTTCAGTCAAGCCCATAACTACTACGTCCCAATATTACTATTAAATTGCAATACTTTTCCAAAGACGCCATGGCATTCAAGCCCATAACCCGCAAATGGAGGGGCAAAAACATTTCAGTCTCCAAATAGGACCCCTGCAAATGCATTACAGACAACTTTTAAACACTGTAAAGGACAATATAAACACACCAGTGCACTTTAAAATATAGGGAAAGCATGAAAAGGCATTACAATGACTTTCACAATAATACCCCAATAAAAAAATGCAATACAAATTTGGGAACACAAATAGTGGCCAAATTACACTGCCACATCACATATATCAAGTACCCAGGAAACATTGTATTATTTGTTGTTCAGTCATTCAGTTGTGTCTGACTTTCTGTGACCCTATGGACTGCAGCACATGCAGCTAGGTCTCTGCCTGTGCTGTTCCACAAGGTTTGCATGCCAAAGATAATAGAGTGGGTTGCCAGTTACTTCTCTAGTGGATTGTGATTTGTCTGACCTCTCTGCTATCACCTGCCCACCTTCCCTGGCCCTACATGGTATAGTTCACAGCTTCATTCAGGTACACAATTGATGAATAGCAGAAAATAATGGGAGGGCACACAATGGGAATGGCTATACATTTTGGCACATGGCCAGCAGCAATGCCATGGGATGTGCAGGATGGGCGTAGCAGACATTACCCCTGATGGGGATGAGTTGGCTGTTGATCCCTGTGCCTCTGCACAGCCTCCATGTGTTTTTGAGGCCCCTCCTGATTAGTTAGATTAGTGTGGTGTATGTTCCCTTGGACCCCTGGTCCTTGCCTATAGCTCGCCACTGGACCCAGACCTCTTCCTGGATGCTGAAAGATAGAAAAGAAAGGTATATGTCATTAGTATGATGAATAATACATTGTTATGTGTTCATTGCTAACTATCTGACATCTAGGCTTGAGCATAAATGATTCTCCTAATTGCAACTCAGATTAGCTATTATATGCTAGATATGATCTATTCTTTGGTTTATGGTCTTGATCATTCTATGCTCATGTTTCTGGCTGGGTTCTGTAACTGTAAAGGCTGCAGTGGGCACACCAATAAATGGACTCATCCATCTATCCCTTGTTAATTCCCTGTAGCTGACATGTCAGTGTCCTTGTTGGTCATCATGTACATGTGTAGCGTGTGTGATGCACATGTGGTGGCATGTTGGTGTATGTGATATTCACTTGACATGGAGGTTAGGTCCTGCTGGGACACCTGACCTGAAGCTCCAGTGGCAGGCTAAGGTCTCAGAAGGTCCCTGGTGACCCTTTCCACTTATTATAGGTCACTATGCGGCCCCGGTCCTCCTTATTCATCATCCTCCTCGCCTTGGCCCTGATGTCTTCGAATCTGTGCTTCACAGACCTCACATGCCTTGGCGCTGTGCCTACCGCAGTAACTTCTGCTGCTACCTCCTTCCAAGCCTGAGCCCTAGGGCCAAGCTTAACTTTCCTCCCCTCTGCAAGAATGATGAGGCGGCCATGGATGGCACCGATGAGGACCACATTCTCCCGGTGAGTATAATTGTGGGCCCCGTGCTTGCCCCTCTTGCCCTCTCGACTGTGGATGGACCCTTGCCTCTCTGACCTGTCCCTGGGGCCTGTCCCTTCCCCGAACTACCACCCCCACTGGGGTCAGGCCCCTTCTCCTCTGTCCCTCTCCTAAGTGTGCCTGACTCTCGGCCCCCCCTTCCACCACCCACCTCTGCATTCTCCTCCTCTCCCTCCTCCCCCTTTCCCTCCTCCTCCTCCTTGTCTTCCTCCTCTCCCTCCTTGACCTCCTCTCCCTCCTCCACCTCCTCCACCTCCTCGCCCCCTTCTCACCCTCTCCTCCTCCCTCCTATCCTCCCTCCTCACCCTCCTCTTCTTCCTCCTCTCCTCCCTCCTCGCCATCCTTCTCCTCTCCTCCCTCCTCGCCCTCCTCTCCTCCATCCACCTCCTCCACCTCCTCTCCTCCACCTCACCTCCTCCTCCCCACCTCTACTTCCCATGACCACCTGCCGCTACTCTCTCTCCTCCTCCACTCTCCTTTTCCCCACCTCTCCACGCCTCTCCCCTCCTATCTCCTCCCTCCATCATGTCACCAAAATAATATAAGGATAATTAAACAAAAGTTTTACTGTAAATGTGTGTTGAAAAAAAAATGTGTGTGCTATGTGTTATTGATAACTTTTGGGGGATGGGGTGTGGGGGATAAGATGGGGGGGGGCGGTGTCCTACCTCTATATGTATCTATGTGTGTTCTTTCACCTATGTGTATTGCAAATATGTGTAATCTGTAAATATGTGAAAGTCTTAAGTGTAAATCCATATGAAATAGAATGTAAATCAATAAAAACACAAACTACCTCTGTCACGTAGCTTAATCAATAATACCAAACCTCCAACTCCGGGACCTGCGTGCTACTTCAAATGAAATGTACAACACAGTCAACGCATGTGTGTATGGAACGCACATTTATAAGCTTCCACTGTCAATCATATTCGTCTAGACCGCACGTGATTGGCCTGTGTTGCACTGCATTATTCCTCAATTGGATGGTTACAGGCTATCGCGACTCTTCCTTCCACTTTACAGCTTGCGGCCGCAGAAAGGATTTATGGGCTTGCATCTCAAGCTATAACTCATGACCAGTTTGAATTTAATAGCTTTATAACTCGGACAAATTTCACTTAGAATTTAATGTGGCTGACTGAGCCTTATTCAATTTGAAGCCTGCATCTCGCGGTATATAGACTGTATGTCTGTGGGCCTGCTGCGAGCTTGCAGTCTGCTACAATTTCGTAGCTATTCAATTGAACAAGCCTGCAAGTTACGGGCCGAAAGCCAAAACCATAAACCATGCACTCGTATATAGCATTTCAGGGCGGGAACATAATCAATTATTCAAGGCAGTAACTACCCATTTCAAAACAGCCAAAAGAAAATGAGACCGTCATCATTATGTCAGTCTAAGATGGAGGTTACATGTCAATCAGTTAGCGTTTGGAGGTCCAATAAACACAAAATAATAAAAATGATTGCCAATACTGTTCTAGTCCATGTGGGTGGCCTGATATGTATTTACTCATTGATTCCCAAGATCGACATAACCCTGAAATGAAACATAAAATAAAATGATTTTTGATTGGTGATTTGTGAGCTTGAGACTGTTGTGCAAGAAATTCGAATGTCTTTCATTGCTTTTCCCATCATTTACAGTGCAGTATTGAGTTTGTATTTGCTTTTACAGTGCTACGGATATGTTTTTAACCCCTTGGCTGGTCCTCTCTAGTACTCGTGCAATTTTATTCTACAATTACGGGTGTGAAAACATTTTGCGGGCTCTGGGAATTGTAGCAATTGAATAGCGATTTTAGCCACCATAACCCTTGCGGACGTAAAAGATCAAAGGCTTTGTAAGTTACCTTTGTAACAACCAAAAGGAATTCAAGCCCATAACCCAGCTTACGGCTCGCAAAAAGATGGCAATTAAATAGCAAAATAACTTACAGCCTCCATTACTGTAACTTACAATTGCTCAATTGAATGAGGCTCATTATAGGTATCCATGATACTTTGGTGTAAGTATGTCTGTGTCTGAAACTTGTGTTTCCATTTCTTGAAAGCAGTTCTTGCATCTTAATTTCAGTTTTGTGTCAAACTCGATCATATCCAATATCTAATGATCTCTCCCTTTTCCCACCCCTCCCTTCACTGTTAGAGACAGAAAAACACTGTCATGATATCTTAAAATATTTTATGTCCATGGCTTATACAGCTACTAATGTTATTTTATTATATACATCACAAAGACATGCAAACTATTATGTTGAGAACAAGACATGCCTTGAGATATGCACACATTTGATTGGAAGTGCTGCATGAACTGTATAATTAAAAGATCAATATCCTGCAGATGTCGGCAAATCTCAGTTATTCAAGCATGTCAGATGAAATTAGACATTTACATTGTGTTCATTTTTCTCTGACCTTGTGGTATATGCAATACGCTAGATTTTAATAGTCTGTCTACTGGTTTCTATTAAACAATGATAGTACATTTTGTAGTAGTGAATCATTCTTGGTCTCCACTGAAGCAGAACACAGATCTGTTAAGTACCGTATTGGTCCGAATATAACCTTTTTTCCGATTTTTGAGCTTGCGAGTTACGGGTGCAGCTTATATTCGCGACCGTAAAAAAAAAATCATTGCCGATGTGAGAACTTTGCTTGTTACGCGTGCGGCTTCTATTCGCAAACGCAAAATTACTGACGATTTGCGTGATTGCGAGATAAGGGTGCCGATTTACGTGCTTATGACTGCGGTATTGAATAGTGATTTACGGTTTTAGTGATTCTAACATCCTGTAAAGCCTGTAACCTGCAAAAAAAGCTACGTGCTAATTAGAAAGCCTGTTTCTTGCAATGGCGGATCACTTGGAGAGTCTTTTTCTATCCAATTTTACGGGTGCGGCTTATATTTGAGTACTATCTTTTTTCTATTTTTTCCCCTTGAGCTTTACGGGTGCGGCTTATATGCGGGTGCGGCTTATATTCGGACCAATACGGTATATCAAATAAATATATCAATTAAGGTACAAATACAAAATATAATATATAAAAGGAGAAAGCAAGGAGTGCATTAATTGTATTAAAATAGAAACTAATAAGCATTAAATAAATACAATATATTGAAGCCTCTATTTATGATAGTATTATTTAATTGATTATTTCACCCTGAGGTTAATGCAGAAAAAAACAGTTGATCAAACAGAAGTTCTAGACACACATATTAAAATTGTACATAAATTATAAATTATAGTTAAGTCACATTTTTCCTGTATGGTCCTTTGAATAACTTGCTGATCTGTAACCTGTTTTTAGAAAGCAAAACGGATAAATGTATTCTTTAAAAATATAACCTTATATGGGTGCATTGTATTGTTGTAATGTTCCATTCTCTGATCAGTTTATTATGGTTGCTCTAGGGAGGTTGTGTACTTGTAAACTAATGAGCTTTATACAGTTCTATTGAAAGAACTGGTAGTTTTAGCTGAAGCTTTTCCATTGTGCAAATAGAAGCATCCTATATTATCAATCTCCCCCAACTGAAGAAGTACATTATCACAAACCAAAATGGTAGACTGCATGATAATTGGAAAGAAGAGATAATATAAGGCTGTGTTTTTTAGTTTCTAAAAACATTTTGTGCATTATCAAGTGCACGATATATATATATATATATATATATATATATATATATATATATATATGACATATTATATTTGTCCAACTACGATTCGTCGTCACACTGTGTTCCTGTTAAACCGTAGCACTTAGGCAATGAGGCAATGAGCGCCACAGGCGCTCATTGCTGGCGAGCCTCGCGTAGCGAGGCGAGACGTTAAATCATAGCACTTAGGCAATGAGGCAATGAGGCAATGAGCACCGCAGGCGCTCATTGCTGGCGAGCCGTTAAACACGTCACACGCACGACTTATAAAAAAACCCACCTCGGAACCAACCTTAACGTAACAAACACCCACACGCACAAAGAATCCGACTATAACGGCCGACCTGCGCCCAACTAAAAACAGTGAAAACACACCAAATACTTACACAAACTACATAAAAAGCTTACCCATAGCAAGGGGGGCACCCAGGACCTCTGAAAGTGAAGTTACACCTCCATTTAAGTCCAAATTCCAGAGTTCAGACACACGAAAATCCCCTAAGCGAGAGAAAAAATGGCCGCCGAAAAAAACTAAAACAAGGCTCACAGCCCAGCCACGTACAAATTAGCCAAGAAGGGATCCGAGATAAGCTCGGAAACCCGCATTAACCCCAGGGGATCCGAGATAAGCTCGGAGCCCTGCATTAACCCCACATTAACCATCGCAGTGGGGGTCCCGATTGCCCGCGATCGGGGACCCCCGCTGCAATCAAAATTCTAAATTCCTGCGTTACAGGTCCTTAAAGGACCCGTTGAAAAAGAAAAAAAATATACACTGTCACCCTGTCAATCATGGGGGTCAATACAGACCACCATAAAACCCTCATTAACCCTGTCACGCATGGGGGTCAATATGGACCCCCATAAGCCCTTCATTAACCCTGTCACTCATGGGGGTCAATACAGACCCCAATAAGCCCTTCATTAAGCCTGTCACTCATGGGGGTCAATACAGACCCCCATAAGCCCTTTATTAACCCTGTCACTCATGGGGTCAATACAGACCCCCATAAGCCTCTATTTAACCCCATCAGTCCCATAAGGGTATATTAACACCATTATGGGCCTGTTACAACACTACATTAACCACATAAGTGCCATGATGGTCTTCAAGGACCATTATGACACTAAGTATAAACACTATACTGCACTATACCACCCGAAATAAAACATTAAATATCAACTAAACACCCTCTACACTAACTTATTAACATCTACACTACCTACCCCCTATTAACCCCCACCACTCTAACTACAGAAAATAAAAAAGCCTAAAGTCACAAAAAAAATCTTTATTCCATGAAATAAAAAATCTAACTCACAAAAAAAATAAACTACATTACAGAAAATAAAAAAACCTAAGTCACAAAAAATAAAAAAAGGAACATTACAGAAAAAAAAAACAATCACAACCCCCCCCCTCACTACAGAAAAAACAATACACACCTGAAAAGGAAATACATATAATACAAATACATACAATACAAATATATACAATTACAATACAATACAATTACATACAATACAATACACCCCTATCTAATATACATCACACAATCTATCTAAATAAATAGCATAATATAATATACATGCTATCTATATAATAATACATCCCCAATCTATCTAAATAAATACCACGATCTATCTACAATACATCCTATGCTATCAATATAAAACGCATACCCCTAGCTAACATACAATAAATGCTATCTATATATTAACTAATCTAAGTCTAAGCTAAAATAAAATAATTAAGACCACTTACCTTCGCAGATGTCCATTGAGATGGACTACTACTCACCTTTCCGGCATGTCCCGTCCTTATTCTTTTAATCCTTCTCCGGCGCGGCACCTTTAACATTAATACACATAATAACAAAATAAAAAAAACATAATCTACATTCTATTTACCTCCCCGCGATGTCTCCGGCCTCCTCCGGATCCTCTTCTGCCACGCTCTGTATAAAAAAAAAAAATATATATATATATACTTACATCCGCACTCCCGGACATCCCCGACGCTAATGAGGCTCCAGGAGACTTTTCCGGAAGAAAATAAGCAATGGCGCCTTCTGATTGGTTGAAAACGCTGTCTATCAAATTCACCCAATCAGGAGGCGCCAATGTGTGAACCAATCACAAAGGGATACACCCCTCAAATCCCACTCTGATTGGAAAAATGCACCTGTAAATCTTTATTTAAACCAATCACAAGGCGCAGATGCCTGCAGCCAATCACAATGGAATACACCCCCACAGGGTGATTGGTTGGAGCCTCTTCGCTCTCTGATTGGTTGCACTGACAATAGCCAATCACAATGGAATACACCCTCACGTACTGATTGGTGAAGGATTTGAGCATTCTCATTGGCTACTAATAATATCAATTAATATTACAGCCAATGGGAAGGCGCAGATGTCTTCACCAATCAGTACGTGGGCGTATATTCCATTGTGATTGGCTGATGGCAATAAAGCCTTAGGATTGGTTCAAATAAAGATTGACAGGTGTGTTATCCAATGAGCGTTGTATTTTGGGGTGTATACTTTTTTAATGGTTCACAAATGGGGTCTTCCCATTGGCTGAGACATCCGCCAGGGTGCATGCGTGTTGCTTTTTTTTTTTTTTTTTATGTGCAGAGGTTTCCGGAGAAGACGAGGAGGCCGGAGACATCGCGAAAAGGTAAGTATAATGTAGATTGTGTTTATTTAACTTTGGTTTATGTTTACTAATGTAATATTTTTTTTTACAGGAGTAGCGCGGGACAAGACGCAAAGATGGACGACGCAACATGGAGGACATGACATGCTGGGACGTGACATGCTGGAACGGGACATGCTGGAAAGGTGAGTATAATATTTAGAATATTTAGAATGTTTACAATGTTTAGTTATTTCATGTAAACGTGTTGTATTCATTTTTTAAATCTTTTTTACCGTAGGTTGCTGATCTGAAGAAACATCTCAAAGGTAAGTGGTCTTAATTATTTTATTGTAGCTTACAATTAGGGTAGCTATATATATATATATAGATAGCATGTACTGTATATAGATAGATAGATAGGGGGATGTATTATTAGATAGTATTGTATATTAGATAGTGGGATGTATATTACATTATATAGTGGCATGTATATTAGATAGTGGCATGTATATTAGATAGTGGCATGTATATTAGATAGGGGTGTATTGTATTTAATTAAATTGTATTATATTTTATTTAATTGTATTGTATTTTATTTCATTGCATTGTATTGTATTTTATTTCATTGTGTTGTATTGTATTATATGTATGTATTATATGTATTTCATTTTCAGGTGTGTAATTTTTTTTTAAAAATTGTAGTGGGGGGGTTGTAATGTATTTTGTTATTTTCTGTAATGTTCCTTTTTTTATTTTTTGTGACTTAGGTTTTTTTTTTGTTTTGTAATGTACATTTTTTATTTTTGGTGATTTTAGTTTTTCTTATTTTATATAATGTAGATTGCTGTTTTTTGAGGAATTTACTTGAGGCACACAGTACACTCACATTGTGTGACAAACAGCATTTCAACACTTTCTTTTACTGACCGTCATTTTTTGACGGGCAAGTCGCTAGTATAGCACATATATAGTTGTGAGCATGCGAGTTGTTGCTAACGCTTGCGAAGCGAGGGATGCAGTTCCCCGCAAATGCAGGTCCTCGCGAAGCGAGGGGCCGCATTTGCGGTGGTGAAGCATCCCAACGTCCCCGCAAATGCGGATCCTCGCGAAGCGAGGGTCCCCATTTGCAGAGGTGGAGGCTCAACGTCGGCTGTGTTAACATAAACACACCACACACACAACTTTTTAACAAACAAAACCCAACCTCATAGCCAAAAAAAAACCAACGTAACGTCCCCGCAAATGCGGATCCTCGCGAAGCGAGGCTCCGCATTTGCGAAGGTGGAGGCTCCAACGTCGGCTGTGTTAACACACACACACGACTTTTAAACAAAAAAAAATCTCAAAGGCGCCTCACACCAGTTACACACACACCGTGCACGAGGGCCTTAGTTGCTGCCAGCAACTGAGGCCCTCCCTTGCGCAAATGCGGGTCCTCTCGAAGCGAGGGGCCGCATTTGCAATGCGGGTCCTCGCAAAGCACTTAGGGAATGAGGCAACCTTAACGTAACAGACACCGACACGCAGTAAGAATCCCACTATAACGGCCGACCCGCGCACCACTACAAACAGTGAAAACACACCAAATACCCACAAAAACAACATAAACAGCTTACCCATAGCAAGGGGGGGCACCCAGGACCTCTGAAAGTGAAGTTACACCTCCATTTAAGTCCAAATTCCTGAGTTCAAACACACGAAAATCCCCTAAGCGAGAGAAAAAATGGCCGCCGAAGAAAACGAGGCTCACCTTGGAAACCTGCATTAACCTCAGAACCAACCTTAACGTAACAAACACCCAAACGCACGACAAATGGCAGAACTGCGCGCACCTAAAAACAGTTAAAACACATCAAATACTCACAAAAACAACATAAAAAGCATACCCATAGCAAGGGGGGGCACCCAGGACCTCTGAAAGTGAAGTTACACCTCCATTTACATACAAATTCACGAGTTCACACACACGAAAATCCCCTAAGCGAGAGAAAAAATGGCCGCCGGAAAAAATGAAAAAGAGGCTCAAAGACCCAGGACCGCTCAGCCACCTACAACTTACCCAAGAAGGTATCCGAAATAAGCTCGGAAACCCGGATTACCCGCAGGGGATCCGAGATAAGCTTCGAGCCCTGCATTAACCCCACATTAACCATCGCAGTGGGAGTCCTGATTGCACGCGATCGGGGACCCCCGCTGCAATCGAAATTCAAAATCCCTGCGTTACAGGTCCTGAAAGGACTGTAAAGGTCCTTAAAGGACCCGTTGTAAAAGAAAAAAAAATACACTTTCACCCGGTCAATCATGGGGGTCAATACAGACCCCCATAAGCCCTTCATTAAGCCTGTCACTCATGGGGGTCAATACAGACCCCCCATAAGCCCTTCATTAACCCTGTCACTTATGGGGGGCAATACAGACCCCCATAAGCCTCTATTTAACCCCATCAGTCCCATAAGGGTATATTAACACCATTATGGGCCTGTTACAACACTACATTAACCACATAAGTGCCATGATGGTCCTCAAGGATCATCATGACACTAAGTATTAACACTATACTGCACTAGACCCCCCCAATAAAACATTACAGATCAACTAAACACCCTCTACACTAACCTATTAACATCTACACTACCTACCCCCTATTAACCCCCACCACTCTGATTACAGAAAATAAAAAAGCCTAAAGTCACACAAAAAAAATCTACATTACATGAAATAAAAAACTAACTCACAAAAAAAAATTAACTACATTACACAAAATAAAAAAAACCTAAGTCACAAAAAAAGAAAAGGAACATTACAGAAAAAAAAACAAAACATTACAACCCCCCCCCCTCACTACAGAAAAAAAAATACACACCTGAAAAGGAAATACATACAATACAAATACATACAATTACAATACAATTATATACAATTACAATACAATACATCACTATCTACTGTAAATTACACAATCTATTTAAATAAATACCATAATCTAATATACATCCTATCTATATTAGAATACATTCCCAATCTATCTAAATAAATACCATAAATAAATACCATAATCTAATATTCATCCTATCTATATAATAATACATACCCAATCTACCTAAATAAATACCATAATATAATATACATCCTATCTATATAATAATATATCCCCAATCTTTCTAAATAAATAACACAATTTAATATACAATACATCCTATGCTATCTATATAAAACCCCTAGCTAACATACAATAAATGCTTTCTATATATTAACTAATCTAAGTCTAAGCTAAAATAAAAAAATAAAGGCCACTTACCTTTGCAGACGTTCATTGCGATCAGCCACCTACGGAAAAAAAATTAGTGCAACACGTTTACACTAATAAAATAAACATTATAGACATTCTATACATTCCAGACATTCTATACATTCTATACATTCTATATATTCTAAATATTCTACTCACCTTTCCGCCATGTCCCGTCTGGCATTCTTTAAATCCTTCTCCGGCACGGCACCTGTTAAAAAAAACACAACATTAATACACATACATCAAAATAAAATAAACATAATCTACATTATACTTACCTACCCGCGATGTCTCCGGCCTCCTCCGGATCCTCTTCTGCCACGCCCTGTAAAAAAAAAAATATATATATACTTACATCCGCACTCCCGGACATCCCCGACGCTAATGAGGCTCCAGAATTTTCCGGAAGAAAATAAGCAATGGCGCCTTCTGATTGGTTGAAAACGCTGTCTATCAAATTCACCCAATCAGGAGGTGCCAATGTGTGAGTCAATCAGAAAGGGATACACCCTAAAATCCCACTCTGATTGGATAATGCATCTATCAATCTTTATTTAAACCAATCACAAGGCGCAGATGCCTTCAGCCAATCACAATGGAATACACCCCCACAGGGTGATTGGTTGGAGCCTCTGCGCATTTTGATTGGTTGCACTGACAATAGCCAATCACAATGGAATACACCCTCACGTACTTATTGGTGAAGGATTTGCGCATTCTCATTGGCTACTGTTAAAATCAATCAATATTACAGCCAATGGGAAGGCGCAGATGTCTTCACCAATCAGTACGTGGGGGTATATTCCATTGTGATTGGCTGATGGCAATAAAGCCTTAGCATTGGTTCAAATAAAGATTGAAAGGTGTGTTATCCAATCAGCGTTGTACTTTGGGGTGTATACCTTTTCCATTGGTTCACAATTGGGGTCTTCTCATTGGCTGAATTTTCAGCCAATCAGAAGCCGCCATTGCCAATTTTACTCTGGAACACTCCATAGGAAGGTCATTAGCGTCGGAGACATCCGCAAGTGCGGATGTGTGTCGTTTTTTTTTTTTTTTTTTTTTTAAAGGCGCGGATGCTTCTGTAGAAGACGAGGAGGCCGGAGACATCGCGGAAAGGTAAGTATAATGTAGATTGTGTTTATTTTACTTTGCTTTATGTTTACTAATGTAATGTTTTTTTTTTGACAGGAGTAAAGATGGCCGACGGAACATGGCGGACGGAACATGGAGGACGTGACATGCTGGAACGGGACATGCTGGAAAAGTGAATATAATATTTAGAATATTTAGAATATTTAGAATGTTTACAATGTTTACAATGTTTACAATGTTTAGGTATCTCATGTAAATGTGTTGTATTAATTTTTGGAATCTTTTTTACCGTAGGTTGCTGATCTGAAGAAACATCTCAAAGGTAAGTGGCCTTAATTATTTTATTGTAGCTTACAATTAGGGTAGCTAAATATATATTGATGGCATGTATTGCATATTACATAGATAGGGGGATGTATTATTAGATAGTATTGTATATTACATAGTGGGATGTATATTACATTATATCGTGGCATGTATATTACATAGGGTTGTATTGTAGTTTATTTAATTGTGTTGTATTTTAGTTTATTTAATTATGTTGCATTGTATTATATGTATGTATTAGATGTATTTCTTTTTCAGGTGTGTAGTTTTTTTAAAACATTTGTAGTGACGGGAGGTTGTAATGTATTTTTTTAGTTTCTGTAATGTACATTTTTTATTTTTGGTGATTTTATTTTTTATTTTTTTATGTCATGTAGATTTCTGCTTTTTGAGGAATTTAGTTACTTGTGAGAATGCATTGTGGTCTCATTTGCATATCCCCGCCCAGTTTCCCAAGGTGCAGTGCATCAACAGTATTTCTTAGGAACTTGAGCAGGAAATAAGTTGATTAACTTATTTTTTTAGGCAAGTAGAATTAAAGTACTATTCATTTCTTGTAATATATATATATATATATATATATATATATATATATATATATATATATATATATAAAATATATAGAGAGCATATCTCTTATTAAGCTCCCCATAAAAATATAGAAAATAGGCTAGTTATATTCAGAACAGAAATACAGGAAAGTATATGTATAAGTCATAGCTTACTTAGGAAACGTAATAAGAATAAGAAGCAAGTATATCATAGTATTGCAGGATACATTGGAATTATAGTGCCTGTCAAAGTATTTCCAGACAGGTCACAAAATTCTTATGAAGCCAAATAAACACATTCATATTAATTAAAAACAATATTTTTTTTTAAATAGGACTGCAAATGTCCTTTAAATGTTGTGACATTTAGAGTGGATACAGCCTGTACTTTAAATGTTTCTGCTTTTTTTTGATAAGCCGGATACAAAATAAAAAATATACTTTTTAAATGTAAAGCCAGTACCCACAATAGCTACTTAAAGAGCTGATCACCTCTCTCTAGGGATGCGGTCATCCAAGTTCATGGCACTTATCACACAATTTAGTATTGGCAAATCCAAAACCATTTTAATGTGAAATATAAGTGTACCTACATTAGAATAACATTGTAATAACTGTATTATAATGGGGCAAAACTATATAAAATAATTCAAGTCTTTATGACAAGAACATGTAAATGGGAACACTGCAAACACTGAAAATAAAACTTTTATTGAAATGGCATATTACTCCCTAGAAAAAATTGAAGCAATACTGGCAGATTATATTTTACCATCATGTACAGACACGGTGTGATTAATAAAACATTCAAATTGAGCTTTATTTTGTTACGATTACATTTTACAATTTACTTGTGCTTGAAACAGTAAATGTGATATATATTTCTTTGAGAAATCAAACTTCTGTTTCAGAAATAATAACTGAATAGACATATTTATTTATTCATAGTCTTTTTTAAATTGCATTGTTTGTACAATGAATTTAGCAAGTAAACAAAATGACCTTGCATCTGTTCACATTTGTATTTCTTTTTATGTATACACAGGGAATCATATACTTAATATCCAAGTATTCAGGATACATATTGTGGGCTATAAATTATAATACAAAATAAAAAAAAGTTATTTTTCCTAGGTTTATTGGATTTTATTTTTTAACATGACACTCAAATCATATTACAATATATCCATGAGAAACAAAATAGAAAGTCTCTCTCAAGAATCTTGCTTGGGGTTAGGATGTATTAGTATTTTATCTAGTATGCAACTTTTAATAGGCTGCTTAATTTGCAAAGTTAAATTAAGTCTAGCTATGCTTGGTTGTATTGGAAATTAAATTAGCTGCAGAAAATAAAAAGTAATAAGGCCACCCCTAGATCCTCACCTAGTTAATCCTCACCTAGAACACTCTGTCCAGTTCTGTAGTCCATATCTCTGACCTTTACTGATTCATCTCCTCCAGCAGTGGCATGCAGTGGCCAGTGGGTGGCAGAACAGTGGACAAGACTTTGTATAATTTGTTGTTAGGGTTAAGGTTAGGTTTAGGGTTAGCCTTAGGATTTAGGGTTAGCGGTTACACACGCACCACTACTTTACTATGCCGCTACCCTAAAACCATGATCCCTAACTGTAAACCCTAACCCTAACCACTAACCCAAAGTCTAGCCCTCACTTTAAGAACAAATTGAACAAAGTTTTGACATATGAAACAGGAAATATAATTTATAATATTAACATATTAGAACCAATATAAAGGATGGGGACTAAACTGAAGCAATATCTAAAAGGCAAAGCATGTAAGGAAAAAATGTCATGATGTTAATATGTAGCTTAGAGGACAGTAGGGACAGTGGTGATATGATAGAAAACTTAAAAAATATCAAAGGATTTAATAAAGGAGGAAAGTATCTTCCAGAAAAAGGATCATGATTTGCAGTTGGAAAGAGGAAGTTTTAGGGTAATGTGCAAAAATAAAATGTTATATAGACGGTAGTTGAAATGGTAGGTTCTAAAACAGTTAAGTATGTAAGCATGACTGGGTAAGCTGTTGGGTGGATATAACGGGCAGCATAAATCAGCCATTTAGTACTTGGGTTGATGGGTAAAGCATATGGCAAGATTAAGAGACGTTCCATCTGGATTTGCCCCACAAAATGTATCTGTTTATTAATGAAAGCAGGAGAACTTGAAAGAAATTGAATAGATCACTGCAGTTTGCAAGGTAAACCATTCCCCTTATAAGTACCCCATCTCTAATGCTCCACAGACAAAAACATCGGAAGTCTTGAATAAATATTTTACTTGTAGCAAAATGAACATTGTAAATTAGCAATGACTCTAGTCAGTTTATTTTTGTGTCATGATGCTAATTGCCTTAAAAATGAAGCGACTCTTTCAATTAAATTAGCAAAATTGAGAACAGTTCTAGAGAAGTCAATACTATTGTGATAATAAACATTAAATTAAACAAAATGCGTATGAGAATGAATAAACAGGGCATGACAATAGTTATTTAGTTATAATAATTGATTTATAAGAGCAATGTTTTATATTTTTGTTTAAACATATTAATATATTTAAAGGTACATGAAAGGCATCTGGGTCTCATAAGGAATATATTGTACACATCTATATATTTTGTGTACTTTGTTTTATTAATTAGTGCTCTCTATGCTTGCCTACAATCTTACAAATAGTTCCTAACTAGTTTTTCCCTCTGTAGCTCATGAAGACAGTGTACTTCTGAGTACAGGGGTTGCACTGTGTCATAATAACCAAGCCATGGCCCCATGCTACAATATGTTACCTGACAGAGTCACTGACTTTCTAATTTGAAACACTGCACTTCACAGTATGTGTATTCATGAGCTACAAACAGCTACAGATTGAATGATTTTAGGCACAAAAAACAGAGCTTTTAAGCACCTCTTAATAAAATAAAGTGCATAAAAGTAAATAGATACATAGATATATTATCTTCCTAGTGGAATCCAGAAACCTTCCATGTCCCTTCAAGTAGAGAAAGGAATTACAATTAATTTTGGTCCCTTTTAGTGACTTGTGCCCTAGGAAAACCCTTTAACCTTTTAAACACAATGAGCCTCATTCAGTTGAGCTTTTGGGAAATCCAGGCTTTGGAAATGTAGCCCGCAAGTTATTTTGCTATTCAATTGGCGTCTTTTTGCGGGCTCCGATCGGGTTACGGGCTTCACTGCGATGGTTCACATCGCAAGTTATTGCCCCTCCAAGCCTTTGATCTTTCAAAGCCGCAAGTGTTTACGAACGCTAAAATCACAAATCAATTGCTCCGATTCCCCCTCGCTAAGCAAGCCGCCAAGCCCGCAAATGGCAAAAGTCGAACCACAAGTCACGGGTACCAAGGAGGATTCGCAAAGGGCTTAATGGCATGTCTGGATCAATTTAAATGCACATATACACACACTACTGTACTTTTATGAAAAGTGAAAGTGATGTTAGGTGTTAGAATTAATAGCACACCATTCTCAAGCAAATTGGCCCCCAAAAATACTTTATTTCATGTTTAATTTCCGTGTTATATTGATCACGGCAACCAATGTGTTAATACATATAATGGAACTCGCATGTAATAGAATATCATATTCACGGCTTTATCAATATTGCATAATATCTGGAATGTGGGTCCGATCGTAACTTGTAATTCAAGCCTGTAGGACTTTGAAATCCAACCTCCATTTTTCAAAGCCGTAATGATGACGATCTCTGTTTCCATTGGCTGTTTCTAATCGGGAGTTACGGCTTTGCTTGATTGATCATGTTCAATGTACAATGGCATGTTTTCTGAATTTTGCTATCGGCCCATAACTTGCGGCCTTGAGCAATTGAATAGCACCATAACTTGTGAGCGCTGCGGGCCCACAGACATACGGCCTATACTTCATAACTTGCAGCCTTGCAATTGAATGAGGCTCAATAACCTTTGTCAAAGAGGTAAAATATGAGAAAGATCGGTTTCTCAGTTTAAAATATACAATTCACGATTATTTCTATAATTGCCATTTTTACTTAATAATAGCTTAATGTACATTTTTAATTTTCTGAAGATGTTTAATGGGGCGATAATGCCTAAACTTGCTGACACAAGAATGAGCAGACTCTGCTTCTTTTTAAAGACTCTGGCCCCTATTAAATTGAGCAATTCTTGGTTACTGGACCCGTAATGTAGCCCATAAACTAGTTTGCTATTCAATTGGTGTCTTTTAGCTAACCACAAACGATTTGCGGGTTATAGGCAGAAAATCCCTGCGGTTGTTAAAATCGTAACTCCGACCCATCTAAGCCTTTGATCTTTCAAGCCCGTAAATGTTACAATCGCAAATTGATTTTCATTTGCTACAATTTCTCAAGCCCACAATGGTTTTCACACCTGCAAATGGCAAATGTAGAAGAAAATCCTAAGAATATCAGATAGGACTCGCAAGGGGGTTAAACACCTGTTAGTAGTACAGTAAATGCAAACAAAAAAATCAATACTGCACCTTAAAAGACGGGGAAAGCGATGAAAGACATTAGAATTAATTGCACAACAGTCTCAAGATCGCAAATCTGCAAAAAAAAAATATTTTTTTTACCTTTTACTTTTGTGTTATATTGATCTCAGGAATCAAGGAATTACTATATATGTAAGGCCACCCATATTCCACATGGACTAGAACATTTCCTTCATTCATTTTGTACATTTCCGGATTGCGAGTCTGATCTCATATCGGATCGCTAATTGATGTTTAACCTCAATATTTTACTGATGTCATGATGACGGTCTCATTTACTATTGGCTGTTTCTAAACGGGTAGTTACGGCCTTGCTTAATTAATCATGTTCACACTCTACTTATGATTGCATGGTTTATGGTTTCGGCTTTAGGCCTTTAAATCTGGGGCTTGAGTACCTCTGTAACTGTAGCAAATTTCCATCCCGCAGACTTACGGCCTGTATAACGTAAGCTGCAGGCTTGCAATTGAATAGGGGCCTCTGTTTTGACACCTACACTCTTCTCTTGTACCTGCTCAGAAGGTGGTTTGCAACCATAAATGCAAGATTTTCTCCTGTTAAAATGCAAATGCCACACTCACTAACTCCACAAAGGTATCATGCATTCCTCCAGGCACCAGCAGTTGCACCAATTTATAATACTTTATCAACTAACTCATTTTCCTTGTCCAATTATGTTCTTAGTCTGTACCAAGGTTTATATATATATATATATATATATATATATATATATATATATATATATACTGCATATATATGTGTGTGTGTTTTGCTTTGTTCAGGGGTCCTTTAACTAGTACTGGGTCAAATGGAGCCATGAGTTATACAGCAAGGCTGGCTACAATGATGCATTGCAGTATATAAGTGAGAAAAAAGAGCTGTTGCTTCTAGCTGCTAATGCCCTAACTTTTAATCCCTGAAACTCTGATAAGCACATACATATTTGCCCTTATTCACATTTTCTATGTCAGCTGTTTAAACACAGCATGACAGTGACATCTGTCATACAAATCCAAGTAAGACACATTTTAGGTTCAAGATAAATATAACAAAAACTGCAGTAGTTTAAATATTTCACTTCCAAATTCACTTAGAACATTACTCTCATTTAATTATGTTGTATTGAAAACTGTTGCCATCTGCGCTGTCAAAATGGAAGCGATTTTTATAATTTGCATAGACATGATTTCCTGTAGAAGACGTGTTCTGCATTTTGTATTTATTCCTGAAATTACCTTTGCTGATCTACCATGACTCCTATTTATGCACAGACATGCATGTGCTCTACCGTTTTTATTGTAATATCTTCTAAAAGATAATTAAAATCTGATTTGAGTATCTCTTGGGCTTTGTGAATTTGGTAGAATGGTACTTTTGGCACCCATGCACACATTCAACATAAGGAAAGTAACAAACATGCAAATCTCTTTATTTGTGCCAGTAACAAGAATCAAGTGACATTGTAGAGTATTATAATAAGGAGGTGTTAATATTAAAGGGAAACAGCAAAGGTCCCAGTATTTATAGAAATTAATTATTTGCAGTAGGCTGTTATAAATAAAATCAAAATCAGTCATAGAGTTGATCTAGAATGTTGTGATGCTTATACAGCAATTACATTTTCAAGTTGTCTACTTTATCTCAGGTCATTATTTAATAAAAATGCAGTATTTTAATAAAATATATTAAATGTAGCTTTGAAAATTATATTTGAACTTCAGTGTTTCAGGTGACTAGCAGACATACCCGTATATACTCAAATATAATCTGACCCGAGTATAAGCCGACACAAGTATAAGCCGACCCGAGTATAAGCCGAGGCACTTATTTTATCACAAAATACTGGGAAAACGTAGTGACTCGAGTATAAGCCGAGGGTGGGAAATGTTCTGCCCCGTGTGTCCCTCTTGTGCCCTCTGTGTCTCCCTCTTGTGTGCCCTCTGTGCCCCTTTCTTGTGTCCCCCCTCTCCCTCCCCTGTGTCTCTCCTCCCTCTCCCTCACCTGTGTCTCTTCCCCTCCTCTCCCTCCCCTGTGTCTCTTCCCCCTCTCCCTTCCCTGTGTCTCTTCCCCCCTCTCCCTTCCCTGTGTCTCTTTGCCTCCACCTTCCTTCCCTGTGTCTCTTTCCCTCCCTCTCCCTTATCACCCTCCTCAACCCCCTCCTCATCCCCTCTCCTCATCCTCCCTCCTCAGCCCCTCTCATCATCCTCTACCTCAACCTACATCCTCAACCCCCCTCCTTAACCTCAACCCCCCATCCTCATCCTCAACCCCCATCCTCATCCTCAACCCCCTCATCCTCAACCCCCCTGTCCTCATCCTCAACCACCCCATCCTCAACCCCCCCCCCCTCCTCATCATAAACCCCCCTCCTCATCCTAAACCCCCCTCCTTATCCTCAACCGCCCTCCTCAGTGGGCAAGACCATACAGCGGTTTCACAGGACAAGTTCCAGTCAGAACAGGCCTTGCTATGGTCGACCAAAGATGTTGAGTGCACATGCTCAATGGTATATCCAGAGGTTGTCTTTGGGAAATAGACATATTGCTGCCAGCATTCCTGCAGAGGATGAAGGGGTGGGGGATCAGCCTGTCAGTGCTCAGACCATATGCTTCACATTGCATCAAATTGGTCTACATGGCTGTCCCAGAAGGAAGCCTCTTCTAAAGATGATGCACAAGAAAGCCCACAAATAGTTTGCTGAAGACAATCAGACAAAGGACATCCATTACTGGAACCATGTCCTGTTGTCTGATGAGACCAAGATAAACTTATTTCGTTCAGATGGTGTCAAGTCTGTTTGGCGGCAACAAGGTGAGGAGTACAAAGACAAGTGTGTCTTGAATACAGTCAAGCATGGTGGTGGGAGTGTCATGGTCTGGGTCTGCATCAGTGCTGCCGGCACTGGGGAGCTACAGTTCATTGAGGTAAGCATGAATGCCAACATATACTGTGACATACTGAAGCAGAGCATTATCCCCTCCCTGGGCTGCAGGGCAATATTCCAACATGATAACAACCCCAAACACACCTCCAAGATGACCACTATTTTGCTAAAGAAGCTAAACGTAAAGGTGATGGACTGGTCAAGCATGTCTCCAGACCTAAATCCTATTGAGCATCTGTGGGGCATCCTCAAATGGAAGGTCGGGGAGTGCAAGGTCTCTAACATCCACCAGCTCCGTGATGTCATCATGGAAGAGTGGAAGAGAACTCCAGTGGCAACCTGTGAAGCTCTGGTGAACTCCATGCCCATGAAGGTTAAATCAGTGTTGGAAAATAATGGTGGCCACACAAAATATTGACACTTTGGGTCCAATTTGGACATTTCCACTTAGGGGTGTACTCACTTTTGTTGCCAACGGTTTAGACATTAATGGCTGTGTGTTGAGTTATTTTGAGGGGACAGCAAATGTAAACTGTTACACAGGCTGTACACTTACTACTTTACATTGTGCAGAGTGTCATTTCTTCAGTGTTGTCACATGAAAAGATACAATAACATATTTACAAAAATGTGAGGGGTGTTCTCACTTTTGTGAGATACTGTATATATATATATATATATATATATATATATATATATATATATATATATATATATACACACTGTATATACTCGAGTATAAGCCAACCCGAGTATAAGCCAAGGCACCTATTTTACCACAAAATACTGGGAAAACTTAGTGACTCGAGTATAAGCCGAGGGTGGGAAATGTGCTGCCCCCGGTGTCCCTCTTGTGCCCTCTGTGTCCCCCTCTTGTGTGCCCTCTTTGCCCCTTTCTTGTGTCCCTCCTCTCTCTCCCCTGTGTCTCTTCCCCCTCTCCCTCCCCTGTGTCTCTGCCCCCCTCTCCCTCCCCTGTGTCTCTTCCCCTCCTCTCCCTCCCCTGTGTCTCTTCCCCCCATCTGCCTCCCCTGTGTCTTTTTCCCTCCCCCTCCCTTATCACCCTCCTCAACCCCCCTCCTCATCTTCCCTCCTTATCCCCCCTCCTATACCCCCCTCCTCAACCTCCCTCCTCAACCCCACTTCTCAACCCCCCTCCTCATCCTCAACCCCCCTCCTCGACCCCCTTCCTCATCCTCAAACTCCCTCCTCAACCCTCCTCCTCCCTCCTCAACCTCCCTCCTCAGCCCCCCTCCTCAACCTCCCTCCTTAACCTCCTCAACCCTCCCTCCTCATCCTCAACCCCCCATCCTCAACCCCCCTCCTCATCCTCAACCCCCCATCCTCATCCTCAATCACCCCATCCTCAACCCCCCCATCCTCAACCCCCTCCTCATTGTCAAACCCCCTCCTAATCCTCAACCTCCCTCCTCAACCCTCCTCCTCCCTCCTCAACCTCCCTCCTCAACCCCCCTCCTAACCCCCCTCCTCAACCTCAACCCCCCCATCCTCAACGCCCCTCCTCATCCTCAACCCTCCATCCTCATCCTCAAACCCTTCCTCACTTTACCCCTCTAATTACCTCCCCCTCTCCCTTTCCCCTCACTTACCTTCCATCTCCATCCGCAGCTGCTCCTCCGTTCCTCTGCGCTCCTTCCGGCTGCGTTGGGACCCAGCCAATGCTAATGACGTGACGCGCATGTGAAGTCACGTCATTAGCATATGCCGGGTCCTGACGCAGCCGGAAGGAGCATGGAGGAGCAGAGGAGCAGCTGCAGATGGAAGGTAAGTGAGGGGAAAGGAAGAGGGGGGTGTAATTAGAGGGGTAAAGTGAGGAGGGGGCTTAGGATGAGGAGGGGGGTTTAGGATGAGGAGGAGGATTTACGATGAGGAGGGGGATTTAGGATGAGGATGGGGGCTGTTGAGGATGGGAGGGTTGAGGATGAGGATGGGGGGCTGAGGATGAGGATGGGGGGTTGAGGATGAGGATGGGGCTAAAGAGAGACACAGAGGGAAAAATAGAGGCACATGGGGGAAAGAGAGACACAGGGTAGTGACTCCAGTATAAGCCGAGGAGGCCCTTTTCAGCCTTAAAGAAAGGGCTGAAAAACTCGGCTCGAGTATATACGTTATCACATATTATAATTGTCTAACTGCGATTCGTCGTCACGCTTCAGATGAATCGCAGTTAGACAATTATAAACTGCTGCGCATTGCGCAGAGCGCGGCGCGAGCCGCGCTCTGCGCATGCGCGGCTCGCGCCGCGCTTGCGCAGAGCGCGGCGCAAGCCACGCTTGCGCGCAGCGCAGCCCGAGAGCAGATGAGAGTGGGGAAGAGGGGGGGTAGAGGCACAGAGGGAGAGTGGGGAAAGGCACAGAGGGAGAGTGGGGAAGAGGGGGGGGAGAGGCACGGCACAGAGGGAGAGTGGGGAAGAGGCACAGAGGGAGAGTGGGGAAGAGACACAGAGGGAGGGGGGAGAGACACAGAGGGATAGGTGGGAAAGAGACAGGGGAGGTAGAGGAGGGGGAAAAGACACACGGGAGGGAGAACAGGGGGAAGATACACATGGGAGGGAAATGGGGGGGGAGAGGGCAACAGACACAGGGGGAAGGGGGAAAGAGACACAGGCCAGGGGGGAACAGGCACAGTGGGAGAGGGGGGAAGAGGCACAGAGGGAGAGGGGGAAGAGACACAGAGGGAGAGGGGGGAAGAGACACAGGGGGGAGAGATACAGAGGGTGAGGGAGGAAGAGACACAGAAGGAAGGGGGGGAAGAGGTACAGAGAGAGGGGGAAAGAGGCACAGAGGGGGGGGAACAGAGGAAGGGGTGAAGAGACACAGTGGCGAGACACACAGAGAGAGGCGGGGGAAGAGGCACAGAGGGAGAGGGTGGAAGACAGAGTGGGGAGAGACACAGAGGGTGAGGGGGAAGAGACAGAGAGGAAGAGGCACAGAAAGAGGAGGGGGAAGAGACACAGGGGAGTGAGAGGAGGGGGAAGAGACACAGGGGAGTGAGAGGAGGGGGAAGAGACACAGGGGAGAGAGTGCAGGGGGAAGAGACACAGGGGAGAGAGTGCAGGGGGGAAGATACACAAGGGAGGGAAATGGAGACACAAGGAAGGCCGTAACAGACACAGGGGGAGGGGGAAAGAGACACAGGCCAGGGGGGAACAGACACAGGGGAGGGTTGGGGGAGACACGGGGGGGGGAAGAGATGCATGGGAGGGAGAAGGGGGAAAGAGACACAGGGGAGGGGTTTAGAGACACGGGAGGGAGAGGGAGGTAAAAACACAGGGGGGCAGGAGATACAAAGGAGGTAGACGAGGTGGAAGGAGACACAAGGGAGGGAGAGGAGGGGGGAAATAAGACACGAGGGAGGAAGTAGACAGAGGGAGAGACTCGCAATGAGCTCCAAAGGGGCTCATTGCAAGGCCTGTGATGAGCGCCAAAGGCGCTCATCACAAGGCCAGTAAAGTAGAGGGGGAGAGGCTTACATTGTGTGGCAAACAGCATTGCCAGGCTTCAGTTTTTATTGCCGTCATTTTTGACGGGCAAGTCGCTAGTCACATATTATAATTGTCTAACTATGAATCGTCGTCACGCTGTTTGCGTGGTCCGTACGACTTTACGACCTATTGATGAGAGCCGCAGGAGCTCATCGCCGGCGAGCCGTTAAACCTGTAGCACTTAGGTGCTCATTGCGCGATTCTCGACATTAAACCTGTAGCACTTTAGGCAATGAGCGCCGAAGTCAATGTTGCTTCAGTACTAGTGTTTGAACTTTGCTAGGAGTTAGATCTATACACTCTGCAACAAGAAAAGATGTTAAAACAGGATAGAGAAATTGTGCATGGAAGGTGGCAGCTCTTTGGTCTGCCTCCCAAGCCAGTAACTTAAAAGAAGCAGAAAGCCCAGAAAGCCCAATAAGTCACCCATTCCTTCATTTGGTCATCCTAGAAGTACTAATAAAAGGTGAGCCTTGTACTACTCAATGGTTCAGCCCTCTACAGATAGACAGTCAGTGACAGCGTGAAACCCTTGCAAACCACTTGTGGCACCAGCGTTTCCTCAGACTTGCAGGGACATGACTGTGTACATTGCTCTTATGACAAACAAATTCTGAGATACAGTTACTATAATGCTGCTACCTACATTTACAATTAAAAATGTATTTTCTAACATAACCTAACAAAAAAAATCAATGTATAATATATTGTATAAACGTTTATAAAGGAGGAAGAGTAAGAAAAAAGAAGAAAAACGTATATTATATTGTATGTCATAATATAAAATGTATATTGTTGTATTTTGCTATATTTTTAATAAAAAAGATTGAGAAATAAAAATGTTTTTAATATTATGACAATAAAACTACTAAAGTGCTAGCGCAAAAATTAAAAAACAAAATGCAGAATTCTAGAATAGATTATTTAATGGATGAGGGCAATTGTTTTTATAAACCAAATGATATAGCCAGGATTTTTGCTAAATATTATGAAGGTTTATATAACTTGAAAAATGATACCTTATTCAAGGAACCAAGTGTCCTCGAAATTCAAAAATTTCTAAGTAAATCTAAACTTCCCAAGATTACAGAATCTGTACTTGAAAACTTAAATTTACCAATCACTGAAAAAGAAGTATTGGAGGCTATAGGTAAACTAAAAGCATACTCTTCCCCTGGCCCAGACGGATATACAAACCTTTTCTATAGGATTTTTGGTCCAGTACTTGCAAAACATTTAAAAGTTCTGGTTAATGATTTTAAGGATTCAGGTAAAATTCCAAAGGAGATGATGAAAGCTCATATAATAATGATTAAAAGAAAAATCAAGAATCCAGTCACTGTGGCAACTATAGGCCAATCTCCTTGATGAATACTGATTTGAAACTGTACGCAAGGATACTGACGATTAGATTATCACAAAACCTAAATAAATTGATCTCAATAGAGCAGACAGGATTCATGACTGGCAGACAAGGACCAGATAATATTATTATTATTATTATTATTATTATCTTTTATTTGTATTGCACCAACATATTCTGTAGCGCTGTACAGGGGATAAGAACAGGGGAAATGCACGTTTAACAAAATTCAAAAGTTGAAGGGCCCTGTTTTGAGGAAGCTTATGGATTTGATTTGTGTGGCAGGATCTGGTAAGGCCCCCACCTTATTCTTATCTTTAGATGCTGAGAAGGCATTTGATAGAATAGGATGGGGATATATGAGACAGGTTCTGCTGGAGATTGGATTCTGTTTGTTTGGTTCCCATGCAATTGGAGCCCTTTACTCAAGTCCATCAGCCTCAGTTATTGGAGCAAGTTTTAAATCTCATCAGTTCGATATTAGTAATGGAACTCGACAGGGATGTCCCCTCTCCCCCACCCTGTTCCTTCTATTATTGGAACCTCTAGCCTTAGCTATTAAAAATGATGAAGTAGTGAGGGGAATAGGGGTGGGAGAGAGGGAGCACATAATTACTATGTTTGCAGATGACGTGGTTCTGTCATTAGAAGAACCACTGACAACCTTGCCTCATGTGCTGGATTTAATAGAACAATATAGTAAAGTTTCCAACTACAAACTAAACGCTTGGAAATCAGAGATTCTGAGTATTAATATATCAAATGCACTTAAATCGAAATTGAAGAACATGTTTCCCTTTGATTGGGAGGTTGACTCCTCATCTGGGTATTACTTTTGATAAAAATATAAAAAATATGATCAAAGTGAATTGTGAGTCAACTCAGGCGATAATAAAACGTTTATTAACAAGTTGGGAAACAACAAAAATTTCCTTTTCAGGAAAAATTGCCAGTGTTAAAATGGTGATTTTGACAAATATTGGTTATTTGAGATGTATTCCACTGGAACTTCCTAAACAATATATAGCAAAGCTATAAAATAGGATTGATACCTTTATTCATTCCAGAAAACATGTTAGAATAAAAAGGGTCGAAATGTCTATGAAATTTTCTAAAGGGGGAATTGCGTACCCACTTTTATCTCTCTACCAAAAAGCCTCTTTACTTGCTCAAGCTCTGAAATGGCTAGAGGCTGGTGATAACTTGGCTTGGTTTCCAATAGAAAGTAACATAGTGTTAAATAAGGATCTAAAAGCCTTGATTTTCTTAAATAGTTTTGAGACTAAATCCATCAAGAAAGAGGCACTTGTAAGGAAATTATTTTCATACTGGAAAAAAAATAACAATAAATACAATTTGCTTCCATCTATAAGTATGGCTACTCCAATTGTTACTGTGACTAAATTTCAAAACATAGTATGGAAAAACCATTGGACAAACCATGGCCTTCAGTATCTGAAAGATTTAGTTATTTCAGGTGAAATGGCCTCTATCCAGCAATTAGAAAAAAAAAATGGGATAAAACTATTTAACTGGCTGACGCACGTCCAATTAAATAATTTTTTTAAATCAGCAAGTAAGGTTCCTTAATGAAATACCAATTTGAATAAATTTGAAGTATTTCTCCTTAAAGGCGAATTTTCCCATATGACCTCTAAAATTTTAAATTTTCTTCGTACACAGATGGAGTCAGATATAACCAAAAATATGCACTTATGGTCAAATGAACTGAAGATTGACTTAGACCAAAAAGTATGGGATCAAGCTTTAACAAACACCAATAAGGTGATTAAAAACACGGCCGAAAGAGAGAATTACTTTAAAGTAATAAACAGATGGCATATAGTGCCGATCAAGCTATATAACTTCTCTTATAGAACCGAGGATAAACTATGTTGGAGAGGCTGTGGACTACAAGGTTGTTATCTTCATATTTGGTGGACTTGCCCCCTTATTATTAATGCTTTGACTATATTTTGATCAACCTTAAGGAGGTTGTCCCTCTAGCGACCAGCACCGGTCTATTACATATATTTTCGAAGAATTATAAAACTGAAAAAATAGCCTATATGATTCAACTATTTACAATAATTAAAATTGTGATTGTCTCTAAATAGAGACAAGCCATCACTCCAAATTGGAATTACATTTTAGTTAAAATGGACCGATGCCAGAAGCTCGAGAGAAACCTCTATGATAATGGAGGTTTAAATAACAACAGTAACAAATGTTTGATTTGGGATGCCAGAACTTAAATTACTGCATTGGTTAGTTAGAGATCTGTTTTTGATATCATATAAAAAAATTGCCTGCAGGTATGAATGAGTATGGATGTATGTGTATCTGTCAAGTTAAGCTGAAAATGTTTGCCTTTTTTACTGCTGTATCTATTGCATTTTGACCAACTTGACAACATATGAATAATATGTATCAATATGTGTATGACCTAGCTAGTTGAAAATGTTTTCTTTTCATACTACTGTATCTTTTGTATACTGACTAACTTGATGTCACATGAATGTTTTATATATTTTTAAATTTTTGTTGCAATAAAAACTATAAAAAAAAGGAAAAGAGAAATAAATAAAAAATATATACAGCAGAGGGAGAAGTGGAGAAGGGTAAGCAATGGCCCTGTCTCAGCTCCTGTTGAGGGGAAATGCTTATCCCCAGTAGAGACAGATAATGTTGTGGTGACTGAAAAGGACTGTAGAGGAATGGGCCTTCTAAATAAATGTGAGGAGGTCGCCCTGGAATAGCAATATGCTTATTGGGCGGGACCTGTTGGGATACCTCATCAGGGGCCCTGTTTTTTATTGGGGCTGGAAGAGGCACGTTGGGACATTGTACATGTGGATCTGGATTGTGGCTTGGGGTCAGAGAAAAGACAGCTGTGTCTGTTTGCCAAACGCTGTCACATGCTGGGACTGGAGACAGGCTCTCAGACAGCTAACTTACTTTGGCCTTTGACCCAACAGGAGCTACAGTTGGAGGTGGGTTATAAAGACTTGCTGGATAAAGCATCCCTGGATGGGTTTTGGCCACCCAGCTTGGAGGGCTCATGTCAGTCAGGCATGGGACAGAACCATCTAACAGGTACTACAGGGACCAAGCTAAATGTTGCCAAGGCTGGGTCAGAAAATAAAGGTATGCACTATGGGGAGAATTTTGATATCAGGGATTATCAAAATAACAAAAATGCCTTCATTCATGGGGTTGACTTGGAAGAGGAAGAACTGGTCCCTATCTTTAGGTGTCTGAGTCTCACCCAGTTAGAGGCATGGGGACAGGACCAAACCACAGCAGTGCCAGGCCCAGGGGAGGAACTGGGGAAAAGCTACCCTGCTCATAGAGTCAGAAAATAACTTAATAAGCACTGAGCCCTACATATTGACTATGAAAATAGTGTAGAGGTTTCTTGTATGACCATTGTCCAGGAGCCAGCCACAAACCCTGGAGTAGAAACAGAAAGTAGCCCTGCTCTTCAGCCCGAACAAGAGGCAGTAGCAGCTGTCCTCTCAGTACTGCAGGCACTGGTTTAAATTGGGGTTGCACAAGTGCAGCTAACTGGGTGATCAATGACATAAGGCAGTGTATGCGAAACAATGCGTCATCATTACCATGCTGTCAGTCCTGTGGATGGCTGTAAAGTTGAAGAGTTGTAAACATAAGAATTATGGTATGACTCTGTTGCTCTTTTTGTTCGACTTCAGGCAAAACACATATGAAGCCATTTATTATCATATAGTTGTTTGGCTCCTTTTTGAATAATAATGATAACAGAAATAACCCAGATGGCCCTGATCAAAAGTTTACATATCCTTGAATGTTTGGCCTTGTTATAGACACACAAGGTGACACACACAGGGTAAATTGCAATTAAAGGTTAATTCCTCACACCTGTGGCTTTTAAAATTGCAATTAGTGTCTGTGTAAAAATAGTCAATGGGTTTGTTAGCTCTCACGTGGATTCACTGAGCAGGCTAGATACTGAGCCATGGGGAGCAGAAAATAACTGTCAAAAGATCTGTGTAACAAGTGGCTACAGCAGAAAAAGGTGAATGTTGTGTAGTGTCCATCACAGTCTCCTGACCTTAATATTATCGAGTCACTCTGGGGAGATCTCAAACGTGCAGTTCATGCAAGACGACCAAAGACTTTTGCCAAGACAAATGGGCAGCTATACCACCTGCAAGAATTAGGGGCCTCATAGACAACTATTACATCATTCATGTTTTCTTTAAAAAATGGTACATATATTACCAATTTGCCAAGGGTATGCAAACTTTTGAGAACAACTGTATATATATATATATATATATATATATATATATATATATATATATATATATATATACAGCGGATATAAAAAGTCTACACACCACTGCTAAAATGTCAGGTTTCTGTGCTGTAAAAAAATGAGACAAAGATAAATAATTTCAGATTTTTTTCCCACCTTTAATGTGACCTATAAACTGTACAACTCAATTGAAAAACAAACTGAAATACTTTAAGTGGAGGGAAGAAAAAATAAATAAAAAGAATGTGGTTGTATAAGTCTGCACACCCTCTTATAACTGGGGATGTAGCTGTGTTCAGAATTAAGCAATCACATTCCAAATCGCGTTAAATAGGAGTCAGCATAAACCTGCCATTATTTAAAGTGCCTCTGATTAACCCAAAATAAAGTTCAGCTGCTCTAGTTGGTCTTTCCTGAAATGTTCTTAGTCGCATCCCACAGCAAAAGCCATGGTCCACAGAGAGCTTCCAAAGGGATCTCATTGTTAAAAGGTATCAGTCAGGAGAAGGGTACAAAAATATACCATGGAACACAGTGAAGACAGTCATCAAGTGGAGAAAATATGGCGCAACAGTGACATTACCAAGAACTGGAGCTCCCTCCAAAATTGATGAAAAAACGAGAAGAAAACTGGTCTGGGAGGCTACCAAGAGGCCTACAGCAACATTAAAGGAGCTGCAGGAATATATGGCAAGTACTGGATGTGTGGTACATGTGACAACAATGGCCCGTATTCTTCATATGTCTGGGCTATGGGGTAGAGTGGCAAGACGAAAGCCTTTTCTTATGAAGAAAAACATCCAAGCCAGGCTACATTTTGCAAAAACACATCTGAAGTCTCCCAAAAGCATGTGGGAAAAGGTGTTATGGTCTGATGAAACCAAGGTTGAACTTTTTGGACAATTCCAAAAGATATGTTTGGTACAAAAACAACACTGCACATCACCAAAAGAACACCATACCCACAGTGAAGCATGGTGGTGGCAGAATCATGCTTTGGGGCTGTTTTTCTTCAGCCTTAGTTAAGATAGAGGGAATTATGAACAGTTTCAAATACCAGTAAATATTGGCACAAAACCTTCAGGCTTCTGCTAGAAAGCTGAACATGAAGAGGAACTTCATCTTTCGGCATGACAACGACCCAAAGCATACATCCAAATCAACAAAGGAATGGCTTCACCAAAAGAAGATTAAAGTTTTGGAATGGCCCAGCCAGAGCCCAGACCTGAATCCGATTGAAAATCTGTGGAGTCATCTGAAGAGGTCTGTGCACAGGAGATGCCCTCGCAATCTGACAGATTTGGAGTGTTTTTGCAAAGAAGAGTGGGCAAATGTTGCCAAGTCAAAATGTGCCATGCTGATAGACTCATACCCAAAAAGACTGAGTGCTGTAATAAAATCAAAAGGTGCTTCAACAAAGTATTTGTTTAAGGGTGTGCATACTTATGCAACCATATTATTTAATTTTTATATTTTTTCTTCCCTCTACCTAAAAGATTTCAGTTTGTTTTTCATTTGAGTTGTACAGTTTATAGGTCACATTAAAGGTGGAAAAAGTTCTGAAATTATTTATCTTTGTCTAATTTTTTTACAGCACAGAAACCTGACATTTTAGACTTTTTATATCCACTGGCCCTCATTCTATTATCGGCCGTAAATCGGCCGCAAAGCTGCGATTCCTTGCGGGGCTCCCGTTACCTTGCAATTCAATTATACGCCGCCGCAAGGATATCCCCTTACGGCCGGCAGTATATCTTGCAACCGGCCGTAAGCTCAGAAATTTTTAAAAGCAAAAATAAATTCAAGACGGCACTGTAAAGCTCTGTAAATGCTAGGGATCATAATGGGGGACATGAGGATTAATAGCAACCCCCTCTCAAGCTTGCACATCAACCCAAATCCGAGATTTAATTAACTGTTTATTTTCTGGGCCGTAGCGTGGGCGGGTCTGAGGTGCTCCAAGCCCTCTGGACTTTTTCCACAGATATTTGACATAAATCAAAATAAAATTTATTTACGGATTTTAGTGTAGGGGAATGTTGTGCTATTAATGCTAACACCTACAATCACTTTATAGTCTCCTCAGAGTGCAGGATGGCTTTATCATGGCTTTGTTATGTGCTTAATTGTGTGCCTGCGGGACCTTTATGCTGCAAGTAAGCTGCGGCTCGGTTTTAGCCTTGTAGAGAGGGTTCCTGGAGCAATTGAATAGCAACCAGGATTTTCTTGCGGCCGAAACTCTTGCGGCCGTTTAAGATCAAAGGCTTTCCTCCGGCGCGTGCGGCCGCAAGGGATAACAAGGCGCCGGCCGCAAGCCTGCCGGAGTCCCCGGCCGGAAGGGAATAGAATAGGCAAATAGATTGCGGCCGGTCCTTGCGGCCCGCATCTCCTACGGCCGATAATAGAATGAGGCCCAGTGTATATATATATATATATATATACTAGCGTATTGCCCGTCAAAAAATGACGGCAATGAGATGTGTATGTTTGGAAAGTTGTTTAGTTATTAATATACATATGGAATTGTAAGGTAGCTAATGTTGTTTTGTGTGTACTACTGAAATACTGTATATAATACAAATTAATAAATTAATATACTTTACCTATTTTGAAGCATTGTGTTGAAGAGCTGGCAATCTGTGTTGATGTTGCTGCAGCATTAGTGGTGTGGAGGTACTGTGTAAGCGTGATGAACGTGTGCAGTGTAATAGTGTGCGTGCGCAAGCCAAAACCGTTAGCGTAGTTGTGTACTTCCGCATTATCGGTAAATGGCGGGTAATGTGTGGTATGCGTCTTAGCTGATTATCCTAAGTGTTTTCCGTGGTTATAGTGCTGTAGCCTCATTTTCGTTTTGTTCGGACGCCTTTTTTTCTTTCGCTTCGATAATTTTTTAGTGTCTAAACTGTTTTATTTTGAGCTAAATGAAGGTGTAACTTGTTTTTTTGAGGTCGTGGATGCTCCCTCTTGCTGTCGGTAAGCTTTTTATGTATGTGCTGTGTGTATTTATTGTGTTTTTGCCTTTTTCCTGTCCGCGTGTTGCGTCCGATTTTTGCGATGTCGTAATGTGTGGTATGCGTCTTAGAGGATTATGCGTAAGTGTTATCCGTGGTTATAGTGCTGTAGCCTCGTTTTCGTTTTGTTCGGCTGCCATTTTTTCTGTCGCTTCGAGAATTTTTTAGTGTCTAAACTCTTTTATTTTGAGCTAAATGAAGATGTAACTTGGTTTTTTGAGGTCTTGGATGCTCCCTCTTGCTGTCGGTAACCTTTTTTGTATGTGCTGTGTGTATTTATTGTGTTTGTATTTTTTTTCATGTTCGCGAGTTGCGCCGTATTTTTTTGCTACAGTTTAACGGTTCGCCTCGCTATGCGAGGCTCGCCTGCAATGAGCGCCTGCGGCGCTCATTGCCAAAGTGCTACGGATTAATGGCTCACCTCGCTATGTGGGGCTCGCCTGCAATGAGCGCCTGCGGCGCTCATTGCCAAAGTGCTACAGTTTAACGGTTCGCCTCGCTATGCGAGGCTCGCCTGCAATGAGCGCCTGCGGCGCTCATTGCCAAAGTGCTACGGTTTAACGGCTCACCTCGCTATGCGGGGCTCGCCTGCAATGAGCGCTTGCGGCGCTCATTGCCAAAGTGCTACAGTTTAACGGTTCGCCTCGCTGCGCGAGGCTCGCCTGCATTGAGCGCCTGTGGCGCTCATTGCCAAAGTAGTACGGTTTAACGGCTCGCAGGGCGATGAGCGCCTGCGGCGCTCATCGCTAAACCCGCTAAATCGTACCGACCACGCAAACAGCGTGACGACGCTTCGTAGCAGGACAATTATAATATGTGATATATATATATATATATATATATATACATATATATATTTTTTTATTTATTTATACATGTATACAGTTTCCCCACATTATAGATAGATAGATAGATAGATAGATAGATAGATAGATAGATAGATAGATAAATAGATAGATAAAACAAGTAAAAAAAACTGTTTATATATAGAAACTTACAGATACATATACAGCAGAGAAACGCAGAGCTCACAGACAGATACTAATTCCCTCACATTATAGATATAAAAGTACTATTACGTCTACATTCACTAGCACAATAATATCTTCTCTCTGCTCAATATATTTTTATATATTTATATATATATATATGTAAATATATATATATATATATATATATATATATACACATATAAAGTTCTCTCATATACAATAGTCAGACAGTCTAACACTGATTTATACATACACAGTAACACAGACATAGAATTACATTACACAGCTTGTGGATACATATTATATGTATATATCCTCTAGTACAGTGATATGTGTGTATATATATTCCAACTTACTATTCCCATGCACTACAATGAAAGTCTAACACTTCATCTTCCTTGTGTTACTTTAGATTCCCTCTAGTGGCCAGTAAGTTTTTCAACCAAAAATTCATTATTTAAGGCTTGTTAACTTAAGAAAATGGGCGCCTTGACAGGGAGTCACCCCTAGACAACTACCTAGTTTGCCTAATAGGTAATTCGGCCATGTACACAGGAACAAGGAAAAAAGAAAAGACGCAGATTTGCGGTTGATTCCCTCACACTTTAACCACAAATAACACGTGCATTTTAACCTTTACCCAAATGTCACAAAACACATCTGCTGAGTTGGTTGCCCTTAAATTCACCACTAGTCATCCTGAACTACTTCACTTCAGTTTGTAGTTCCTAATCTAATCCATATAAAAATATCCACTAACTAACTATGAGGTCTGACTTCCAAGGTAAGGAACAAGACCTGCTATCACAGTATTAAATATTAGTGGTTTAAAATGCTAAGTTGGAGAGAAACTACACAATACATGTATCATATATATCCAAGTAAAAGTCAACAAAGCTCTCTTTTGCCATAAATTGTGTGCATATCTTTGTGCAGATATTGGATGCTGATATATTTCTTTTTATTTCCCCTTTTTAATTATTTTCAAAGCCCAACTCACATAGAAGCATGTTAGGCAAATGTTTACACAGCAGATGGTTAGAGATTATTATCATTATCTGTGGACATCGTTGTGTGAGATCTTTTGAGAACATTCAAATGTTATTACTGTAAAAAAAAAAAAAAGACTTATAACTGTGAAAAAAAACCACATTGAATTCATCAAAATGCCAAAGAGTTTTGCAAACCACTCAAATATGTTAATTTCTGTAAAATGCTAATCACGACCTGAAAATTGACCTCACTGAGATAACTGTGCATATCTTGCCAGTGTTCGAGCTTTGAATGTTTTTTTCATTTTCAACAGAGAAGGTTTTTAATGTATTTTTGCTTTGAATTAGATTGCAATGGACAGTATGTATAAAAATATTGTAACTTCAAATTGGGACAATTTGTAACACTTTGAAGAAGCCAAGAAAGGTCAGTTTTGTTGGCTCATGGTTTTTGTATTCTCTCTGGTACAAGCTCATAGAGCAATCTTCTATGTTGCAGGTATGATATTTCATAGCAATATGAATTAATTCTGAAAACAGTGATGACCTCTGATTACTGCTTGATGTGATTTGTACCCTGATAGAAAGAAATAGCATTTCAACTAATTTTATGCCATAAATTTTGACTTTTAATATTATCATAAACATGAATCTTCTCACCACAATAAACCTTGTTGATCCTGTTATGAAATTATACTCCTTACAATGTTTAGTACATTTCCTCACCCAAGTTTAAGATTTGTAATCCAAATAAATTGAAAAGATGTTTATATTATTGTTTACCACTTAAAAGGTGGCCCATTACAGTTCCTGTTTACAGGATTCAAAAACTATACACGAAAATGTAAAGGTGGATTGCAAAGTAATACAAATAATCTTGTAATAATTATCCTTATTATGTTAATATTGTTTTCCTATTTTTCATTTTTTATTTGCTTATGGATTTAAAATATTCTTATTCTTACTATATATTACAAATCATGTTTGTTTAAATCTTATTTACCTATTATGTATATTTTTGCAATTAGTAGAGTGAAGAACAAGCACATATATTCAGGACATGGTTACTCAGAAAATATGGCATATTTCCAAATATTAGACTTATTAGATGCAATAAAAATGGACTTTCCACTGTCCTTTAACATAAATCCCAAGGAACCCATTATGATTTGCTTGAAAACATGTCAAGCTAATGAAATTCATGCAAATCCATTACAAAGCTTCACATGGCAATAATATTATAGACCTGATAGACAAATTGACATAAAACTTGTATATCACTACTGATTCTTTTAAATATATGTAGATTTATTAAGTGTAAATTATGAAGGTAATGTATTACTTCCTATTTTTTAATCTGTAAATTAAATGTGTGTGATAATTGTAGTGTAATGTATAAGTGTAAAGTGTGTAAATCAATAAATAAATGCAACTTAGGGTCAAATTAGTCCTGGTAATAGAAAACCGCCTGCACTGACAGTGCTTGCTAAATTGGCAAAATATTTTAAATACATTTTATCATGCAAGTTTTCCTCCATTGAGTTATTATCGTGGTCCTCTACAACTACCAGCTAGCTGAGGTGCGGCCCCTTCTTTGAACAGAGTTGCTGCTGCACTGTTTGGGTGCTGTGGAAGGATAACTCCTGTCATTGTACCTCCCTGAATCCATTGCTTGGGGATGCAGGTTTCCCAGTGTATCCCCCAAACACCAATTGGTGGCTTCACTCAAGTTCCCTATAAACCTCTCAAAGAGAGTTTCTGTCCAGCTCCATGGAATTGCCACTTCCTCCAGGGCTTTCTGCTAAATGTCCCTCCAGATGCCCAGTAGATCCTATATATCAGACCAAATTACTCTGTGATCATCAGCTGCATCTCTGCTACTTTTCCTTGCCAGAATCCTCCCAATGGATGGATCAAAGAGGTGTAGATTCCACCACTTTATGACACAAGTCAGACTTCTGTCTGTGAGTAGCAATGCAATTTATTCTGCCTATGCTGTCTTAAACAGAACACTTTTACATGTGTCTGAATACACATAACTAAGAAATCCCGAAGCCCAATTACACACAGTTAATCCCTTTAGCCCCTCCTGTATGGTTCCCTCTTGAGCAAACTTAGCCATCTTTGGACCCCGTGGTTGCTTAGGCCAGGCAGTAAAGAGGTGCCCCCTCTCCAATTCCTCATTTTGAATGAGTATTTATAATTGTGGATGTGTGCTGCATATCTCCAGAAATACCCCTGCTGCTACATGTTGTGGGCACACTAATTATGGCTTCTCCAGTAACTTGAGCAATGCCAGGAATATTGGAGCTACCCAACCAGGTTCCGTCTTGTCTGTCATAGGTTCACTACAAAATGGTCTGTTGGTACAATTCCATGGTAGATGTTGATAGGCCCCATGCAGCTCTTGCCACACTGTTATAAGCTTCACAATTACACATACTATTCGATTTATGCTTTAGTCCATAATTATTTCAGGTTTATCCTGCAAAGTAAAGATATGGAATATTCCATGTTATAACTTAGTAACACATTATTATTGTCCGTTTTAATTTGGATAAATGTTTGAGTTAATGTGTAATATAGGAGACTATTTTGTATAGAATAAGATTTGTTATATTTTAGCCTGTAACTAGGAAAATATCCATTATAATCCATATCTATTTTAGAATAAATGTCTAACATCTTTTGATATCTTGCAGACAGAACATGGTTTTATTTCAGACTTATCTTGTTAGCTAGAAATTAATCATTTTGCTACAATAATCACTAACAGCAGTGTTATTATTGCTGTTAGTCAGAAAAGTAAATGTTCTTAAATGTTCACAATGGGCCACTGCAACATTGTAAAACATTCTGTAATAAACATGAATAGAAATAACATTTACATTTATTGTAATTAAAAATAAAGATTTTCAGTGAGAAAATGTACATAGAAAATCACCCTCTAACCCGCATCTTGAATGTGATGTTCTTTTCCAAAGTCCAAATATTGGCAGAGTGTCGAAAAATTACTCAATCACTAATCAAAGGTGGTCTATATTGCTCAGCATAAGTAATATAATTTTGATAAGTGATTTTAAAACAGACATAGCCTAATTGGTTAACTAATAATTGTGTAACATTGTGCCAATAATAATACAAGCTAAGAGCCCTAGTCTATTTTAGCAGTGTAATTTGTGTTATAATGTAAAATCGGCTGCAGAAGCTTTTTCCCCCATATTATAGCTCTATTCAAAGCTCCATCACAATAAACTTACTGAGCACAGGCATAGAGCCCTATGTTAATCCGATGCTCTAAAGGCCCTATTCTATCGCCCAATTCGTAAATGTATACACATTTAAAACTGCTCTTAATATTACCACAGATTATATTAGCTACTCGCAATCCGATTACAAGTAACCTACCCACAATCAATACGGGCAAACAAAGAAGCAAAACGGACCTTAGAACACCATTGGTTTTAGCACATCTTGAATATTACAACCTCAAAATAAATAAAATTATACAAAATAATTAAAGTTATACAAAAGTTGTGCAAACTAAGATTGACAGATGAGGCAGAGTACTAAGAGCCAATAGGAAATGCAAATGTCATGAATATTATATTGAGAAGTGCTGTAACAAGTGGCATAACTGCTGGGTAAGAAAACATTAGAGCTATATAAAAAAGGTCTAGTTTTTTTTATTTATTAATATATTTTTATATTAAAAATATGTGACAATTGTATTTATAGCGCCAATAAATAAAGATGTGTTTATTTTGTGTTATAATATGATATATGATGTATCTACAGAGAATTTGAAAAACGCTTGCGAGTGATCTTTGGTAAATTATTCTTCTGCCTTTTGCAATTATGGCAGTGCCCTGATTTGTGAGTGATCTGTAAAATCTTATTAGCATAGGGTTTGGATGTCAAAGTGTTAGGGAGTAACTCTTAAATTATTGTCAGTGCAAATAGCAATGGATATTTTTGCTTTGCTTTTCGGCTTTGTCATGAAGTTCACTTGTAGCAGTGCAGGGTTCCACCACTGCCACTTATATTAGGGTTGCTAGTATTTCCGCACAATTTTTAACTAAAAATTACTTTCAGTAATTGTGGGACATCTAGCATACAATAGTGTCATGTACATAGAATAGTGACTTAATTATGCTCTTTTTTGAGAGGTGATACACTTTGGTAAACTCTGATAATGGGAGCAGCTATGTTAGTTTTAAACGACTGGTTGTAATTTTTATATATGGTGTACCAATAAAGATAACTTTTGGATAAATAAGAATTGTGGTATTTATTATATGTATACTGGTGATACACAGAAAGGCCGACCGATTCTATTGGAAGTCTGTTTCTTTTTCTCCTGCTAAATTTAATCACTTCCTTGTCGATTGTTTGAGTACCCAATAATATTTATTGTGAGATAAGGGGAATACTCTTTGCCATATTTTGGAATTAAGGCTCAGATTTTGCTAGAAAGGCTGTGCTCAGTAAATTAATGAGCTCAGACCAACTTAAACTAATGAGACTCCCTTGGGATTCCCTCCATTTAAATATGCAATGTGCGATGGGGACCTCCTGTGCGCCCAGTTATGCCAACTTATATCTAGGCTACTGGGAGGCAACAGTAATCTTCAATGAAGAAATGCAGAAATTCACGGAAAACATACTACTGTGGCAGCGCTTCATTGATGACATACTACTGTTTTCGACGGGTCCCAATGAACTATTCCTCGAATTTATCAACATATTGAATCAAAATGACATGGGTTTAAGATTCACATTTGTGGCCAATAAGAGTAAAGTCGAATTTCTGGATCTTACTATTTTGAAAGACAATATGGGCAAAATACACACATCAGTATTTCGTAAGCCACTGCATCTAATTCTAATCTTCACTGGTCCAGCCAACACCCTTTAAGATCAAAATCAGGGATACCGACTGGACAATATTTGCGTTTAAAACGAAATTGTAATAATGAATCAGATTTCAAGCTACAAGCAAAAGAATTACGAATGAGATTTAAAGAAAGAGGCTACCCTAATCGTGTACTCAAGAGAGCCTATAGGAGAGCCCTGTCGAGTAAACGCGAAGACCTGATATATAAGGATAAAAGCGAATTTAAAGATCCAGATATGAAAATACGTTGCATAATGCAATATGGCCAAGATTGGATTGCTATCAAACAAATCCTTAAAAAACACTGGTATATTCTAATATCTTTAGCCAACCCCTTTAGAGCTTCTGCCATCTATTCTGGTCCATTTTTGAGCCTGTTTTGACAATCTTAGACATTTGTATTCTTTGTCAAAAACGATCCTAATAAAGTTACATAGGATTTGTATGTCCATTCTGCCACTGTTAGTAGTAAACAAAGTTTATTCAACTTGAAAAACGTCATGATGTCATGACGCTGGGCATCACTGTGTTTTCAATTAGATCCAATCAAGGAAGCGTCCTACAGGCCTTAAATAGGCCTAAAACGCTGTTAGAAGTTAAAAGCCTTTGAAAAAGTTCCCGTGGAGGGACGAAACGGCCTGTTGGCATCATTTTTTGCAACTTTCTGAACCTGGAAACGCTGGAAGTTAAGTACAAACACTCTTTGGAGTGTATCTTTTCCTTTTGTACAAATTATATGGGCTCTACTATCTCTTATTTATGTATTGTTATATATCCAACATCTTTGCTTACTTATAGCTAATAGAGAGTCTATGGAGAACTATATTGGAGAGCTCTAACTACTGAACAGCTAGTATATTGCTATATGTGTGTTGTTTAGCTCATATACAATAGTGCCATTGTCCTCTTGCAATACTCCATATTACAGTGGACCTGCAGAGCCTTTGATTTATGCTTGTCTTGTCTTCTAGTTTATTTAAGTATTTTTCCAGGTATCAGATTTCACTTTTATGTATATCAGTTTTTATATATATATATATATATATATAGATACCACCCTTTTTTTTATATATCACTGCACTATCCTATGATTGTCAGTATATCCTGTATCAACAGGAGTACCAGTATATCCTGATTTATGAGGATCTTGCAGCATAGTCTATGGTATGAATACAGAATATCACCACATATCTTACTACTCATACCTCATATGATTAGAGTATCTATGTATCATATTTATACATTTTAATCGGCGTAGTTTCCGGATCAATAGTATCCAATAAAGTTTTTTTTTTTTTTTTTTTTTTTAAATAATCTTTTTTGATATATGAATGGGTGTAAAGCACCGAGGATACTACCTATATAGATCATTATTTTTCTATATTCTAAATATGCAATGTAGTGAATCCCCAGGGATCCCCTTCTCCACTCACTTTCTGATAGCCCCCTCCCCCGCTCAAAACACATTCCCCTACCCATTCACCCATCTACCTAACTATGGGGGTCTATAGAGACTGCCATGGCAACTAAAATGTTACCCCATGCAAGGGGGTCCTTAAATAACCCACCTTGCACCTATAAGTTATCCACCGGGACCCAATCAGACCCACCAGACCCTAATATTTTCCTTGATGGATCCCCACAGCATCTAAATAATTAACCTTTTGCGGTGGGGGTCCCGATCGGACCCCAGTGGCATTTATTTAAATAATTAACCCCATACCTTCAGGGCCTTTAGAATCTACATAATTAACACCTGCTGAGGGTGTACTATAAGTACCCCCATGGAAACTGATCAAATACCCCCTACATAACATGGGAGTCTATATAGACCCCCACGGTAATTTATTTAACCCCTTTTTCAACCATGGCGGTTAATATAGACCCTCATGGTAAACTACATTAACTCCCTATCAACCATGTTTATGTATATAACCCCCCTTGGTTACCTAATTAACCCCCAATCAGCTATGGGGATCTATACAGACCCCCATGGTTAAGAGAAATAACACATGAAGTTCCATGTTGTTCCAACAGGACCCCCATGACATTCTAAGTAAAACACTGGCTTACACTATTTAAATTAACTACCCCAATAAACTAATTAAACAAAAAATAATTACAAAAAATGAATAAATGACTCAACCTCCCATTAAATTACAGGAAAAAACTAAATTAAGTCAAATAAAAAATGAATAATAAAATATTAGAATTAAAATAATAAATAATAAAATTAAAATTAAAAAATATTAACATAAAAAATAAATTAAATTTGTAAAATAAAGTGAATTCATAATACTTACCTAGGCCTCATGATAATCCAGCGATGATCGTTGACGACCTAGGCCTCAAACTTCTGCCCTAGGCGGACTATCAAAATTGATTGAAGAGGTTCTGGTCCTCTTCGGTCTTGATTGAAGCCATTGTCCTTATCTTCTGGCCCAGAAAAGGCCCTCCTGAACTAACGGAGAGATTCTTATAGAAGGAGCTCCCCCGTTGCAAATGGCAGTTGCCGTGCTTGCTGTGGCTTAAATAGGGTTTTTGAGCATTCTGATTGGCTGAATAAATGTCAATCATATGTCAGCCAATCAGATTTTAGATTATTTCTTCATGAGCAATCTGATTTGGTAAAAATCTTTTTAAAATTAATAGTGGCCAGGGTGATAACCAAAAAACACATTCTGATTGACTGAAATATGATTACCATCTATTTAGATTTAGAATAATTTGTATTTATTAGTTTATCGAGGGGTAATTTTATTAGTGTGTTGATGGATCCCCGCAGCACTGGGGTAAATATTAGGTCCCAGGGGGGTCTGTGGATAGGGTTAACTTATAGGTGCAAGGTGGTCCTTTAAGGACCCCCATTGCACAGGGGAACTCCATGGTTATGTATATGGGGTGATGAGGTTAGTGGAATGTCGTTTGAGCGGGGAAGGGGGAGATCGGGCAGTGAGTGGGGAGGGGAAAAGCACTTCCAAAGGAATTTATATGCCTTAGCAAGTGCTCATAATATATATATTTTTTTTTAATCTGTGATTTTAGGAGTTGCGACAGGCAAGCAATTTAGGGTTATCTGGAATTGAATAGCTTTTTGGATCTCAAGTAGCGTAAAATACTTGATGTGGGAAAATCAATGGGAAAGCTTGACGTTTTTAGCATTTCTGGCTTGCCATAGTTTTTTGAGGCTTCGGGAGATCCGGGCTTCAGAAATGGAGCCCATAACTAATTTAGCACAACATTCTCAAGCTTGCAAATCTGCAAATGAAAATACTTTATTTCATGTTTAATTTCCCGATTCCGGCAATCAATGTGTTAATACATATAATGGAACTTGCATGTAATAGATTATCATATTTATGGTTTCATCATTATTGCAATATTTCAGGAATGTGGGTCCTATCGTAACTCGTAATTAAAGCTCGTAGGACTTTGAAATCCAAACTCTATTTTTCATTGCCGTTAATGATGACGATCTCTGTTTCCATTGGCGGTTTCTAACTCAGGCATTACGGCCTTCATGTTCAAGCTCTCAAATGTTACATATGATGGCATGGTTTCCGAATTTCACTATCGGCCCCTAACTTGCGGTCTTGTCGAGTTTAATAGCACTGTAACTCAGCTCTACTACATCCCATAAGTTACGACCTCTAAATTGAATGAGGCTCTTAAAAAATACAGTTTTACAAGAAGGGTTTCAATATATACTGTATAAACTGTAGATTGTAGGTGCATTAACAGTAGAAATTTAAATGGGCATATAATTTCCATTTTTTGATCTCCATCATAGACAGAGTAACTGGAGTTGAACTGAAAAGTTTAATTTTTATACCTGCTTCCAATCATCCTCATCTTTTCTACCTAATTGACATTTTCATTTTTGTTTATATTGCTTCCTACTTACACCAGCCAAATTATGGTTTTCTTTGGCAACTACTTATGGAGTTAGGATGAGTAATAAGAGTGCCAGGGAACAAATACTGAATAAAAGGAGACAGGTAGTCAATTTAATTACAGAAAGAGTGTCAGACTTCTGTATGTGAGTATGTGGCTGTAGTCCATAATGCTAGTTAAACTCAGGTCATACCAACCTAAGAAGGTCACAATTAGCAACTGCCTTAGTCTCAGGCTTTAAACATACACCTATTTTTAGCGAAACTGCTCACACTCAAATATGCAAATATTTTTATGTCATTCACTATTTCTGCCTAATAGCTTTATTAGTGGTCCACCTCAGTCTGTTGCCTGCCTCCTCTCCATGGATTGTCATGTCAATCTTTACATGTCTTATCATGTGTCTATTGTGTGACCCTGAATTTTTTAAACTTTTATGTTTACCTGACTTACAAAATGATGGTCCAGTTATGCACCCAAGTCACTCTTAAAGAGCCACAGAACTCGCTGTAACTGGTATAAAAGAGCTTAAGATTATACTATACTAGCGAATTGCCCGTCAAAAAATGACGGCAATGAAATTGTAAGTGAGCTAATGGTGTTTGGTGTATATAACAATAAAATAAATAATAGATTAATAAAGTAATATACTTTACCTATTTTGAAGTAATATATGCAGGAAGCATTCTGTTGAAGAGCTGGCAATCTGTTTTGATGTTGCTGGAGCATTAGTGGTGTGGAGCTGCTGTGTAAGCGTGATGAATGTGTGGAGTGTAATAGTGTATGTGCGCTAGACAAATCCGTTAGCGTAGCTGTGTACTTCCGGATTGTATAAGCTATTTTTCTAAAATTGCAGCTAATGTGTGGTATGCGGCTGTGGAGGAATATCCGTTGCTGTTTTTGGAGTTTTGCGTGTTTCTGGTGATGTGTTGCGTGTTTAGAGTCCTGTAGCCTCGTTTTCGTTTTGTTCGGCGGCCATTTCTTCTCTCGCTTAGAGAATTTTTTAGTGCCTAAACTCTTTTATTTTGAGGTAAATTGAGGTGTAACTTCATTTTTTGAGGTCCTGGATGCTCCCTCTTGCTGTAGGTAAGCTTTTTATGTATGTGTGGTGTGTATTTATTGTGTTTTTCAATTTTTCATGTCCGCTGGTTGCTGACGATGTTTGCGAGGTCGTATATTGGTCGTAACGTGTCTTGTACTTTTTGCTCAACCTCAACCCCCCTCAACCCCAACCCCCCTCCTCAACCCCCTCATCAACCTAAACCCCCCTCAACCCCCCTCCTCAACCTAAACCCCCCTAAATACCTCCCCCTCTCCCCTCACTTACCTGCTTCTGCTCCGGCCTCCGCTCCTTGACCCGGTGCGCCTGTGTCTACACATGCGCGCCGCGTCATTAGCATATACCGGGTGCCGGCACCCGGTATATGCTAATGACGCGGCGGGTATGTGACGTCACATGCGCGCCGGGTCAAGAAGGAGCGGAGGCCAGAGCAGAAGCAGGTAAGTGAGGAGAGAGGGGGAGGTATTTAGGGGGGTTTAGAATGAGGAGGGGGGTTTAGGTTGAGGAGGGGGGTTGAGGAGGGAGAATGAGGAGGGGGGTTTATAATGAGGAGGGGGGGTTGAGGATGAGGAGGGGGAGGGAAAGAGACACGGGGGGTTAGAGAGACACAGGGGGGTAGAGAGACACGGGGGTAGAGAGACAGTGGGGGTTAGAGAGACACGGGGTGTAGAGAGACACGGGGGGAGAGTGACTCGAGTATAAGCCGAGGGGGCCCTTTTTAGCCTTAAAAAAAGGGCTGAAAAACTCGGCTTATACGCGAGTATATACGGTACCTATCTCTTTACTTTAGTGTAATTTATTTTATTAAGAAGTGCCTATAAGCTCTGTTTTTTTCTGCCTAAAATCTTGTAAATAGTTACTAATTGATTTCTCCCCTCTTGCAGCTCTTGAAGACAGTGTACTTTTAAGTACAGTGTGTGCAGTGTATCATAGCTACCAATCAGTGTCAGCATTCTGCAACACGCTGCTTGAGAGAAGTCATTGACAGATACATTTGAAAAACTGCACTTTAGAGTCTGTGAATTCATGAGCTGAATGAGCTACAAAGGGCAAACACCAAACAGATATAAATTGTATGATTTTAGACAGAAAATAATGGACTTATTGGAATTTAAATAGCGGCATTAGAAAAGAGGATGGAGAAAGCAGAATAGAAGGAAATATTATAAAATAAGAGCATAGCAACCATGCAGGGGACAACATTTGGAAGAGGATCAGAGGCTAAGGATAAATAGGGGAAAAGTAGAAAGATGGAAAAGCAAAGAGCATTGGGGCAAAATGGAGGGAGAGGAGAGTCAAGAAGAAAGAAAGGTGAGGATAAATAAAGAAGTGAATAAAACATGGGAGAGAAAACGAAAGAAAATAAATCTAAATATTGTTGAACCTACATTGTATAGCTCACAGCTTCATTGAGGTACACAAGCCACTTCACCACGACAAGGTAGTGATCCAGAAGGGGAAATATAAATAGTTGGAAGTAATTAAATGACCACTGAATTCTGGATTTTTTTTTATAATCACTAATTTCTTTTATATTTTTATAAACATTTTAGTGAAATATTTGAAATATTTTGTGACTCATATTCCTCAGTATAGGTGCTGCCATTTTTTCTCTGATATTGACCCTCACTGATATCCTCCATCTTTTTTAGCTAGTGCTTCCAACTGTATATGAATAGATGATGTCACGTGGTAGGTGGAGCTATAGACAGAGCCATACAAACAGTTGGGCAGGTTCCAGTTACAACATGACGGGAGGAGCATTTCTACAATCAGCTGTTATTGTGATTAGTATACTTTTTGGGGACCTTTCCTGTTTTATGCCTGCCCGGAGTGATGACTAGCTGCCACTAGGTGGCACGGCTGAGATGATTTTCTTCAATTTCTTGTTAGTGTAAAGCTTATTATCTTCCACTTCTCTAACCACTAACCCTAAACCCAATCCTAACCCTTACACCTAAATCTAAGCCCTAATCCTTAACTCTAAGCACTAAATGTAACCCCTAACCCTTACCCCTAGTCCTAAACCTAAATCTAACCCTAACACCTAAATCTAACACCTAAACCGAAGGCTATGCTTAAACCCTAACCCTTAACTCTAGGAAATGTGTTCTGTAAATTATGTATTACAAAGTATAACAAAGAGTTCCTTTCCTGTTAAAGGGGGTCACAAAATAAATCAAGTAAGCCCAAAATATTTCATTTAGTTCACTAAAATGTTTATGTAAAGTAGACTTGATTCATTTTGGTTCCATGTAAAAAATGTTTTACAGATTTCAGTGGCCCTTTAAAAAAACTGGATGCATTGGAGGGAGCACATCAGTATGGACCAAAGGTGACATAAAACTTAAACATATCTCTGAAATTAGAATGTAATTAATCTGTTGCCCTGCTTCAAATGAAAAAAATATGCACAGCAACAAGCAACAGCAATGGAAATATTGTGCATTTTAATAGGAAAACCATTGACGCAACCTGCAATAACATTGTACTGAAATTCTCAAGAGAGTAGAATAGTAAGTAGGGACTTGTAGCAAATGTATGATCAAGTGAAGTAGCAATAATCATATTAACAACATAAACTATTGGATGGAACGTGCTCCAGGATATTTAGTACTGTGTCCTCACAGTAGATCTTTTGCTTTCTATGGTTGGCAAAGAACTGCATCTTTAGGGAACACGGATGAATCAGCGACTGCAACAGAAATGATGGTTTAATGACAAATGAGGCAGCACTGAGAAAGCAAAGTCCTGGACAGAGAGGAGACGGGAGAAATATAGCAGAGGGTTGGGGACAATGTAGGGAACAACAAATAAATTATATTTACACAGAAGAACTAAGTAAGAAAATAGACAGGAAAATGAATTACTAGCATTGGAGTTAGAAGCAGAAACATGTTCCAAATGAATTATACTCTGTAATTAGAAATGTACATATCCTTGGTTTCAGACACTACCACACTCTGTGAAAAGCTCAATACAGAATTTGTTCTCTATAATCTTCAGATATTGAAACTGTAACAGTTTTTTTTTCATAGACAATGGAAAAAATTGCATGGTAAAAACTAATTTATATGTCTTGCAGAGCCCTATTCAAATCCACATATGTTGATGCTCAAAAAAAGCTTCTTGCAACTGCGGGAGGTTTTTTTGTAAATTTTTCATAGCTATGGTAACCCAACCACACTAAACCCCACTGCAATGTTGGGGCCAAGAATCAGGGTTGTTTGCTGCGGTTCCCACAAAAGCAATAATGTAAGGATACAATGCTATTAGTACCATAGTCTATGCAGCAGTGCTGAAAAGTTAAAGCACATGGCATATATAAACTAAGATATATGTCATGGAGGTCTAAAATTAACTCCCTATGCCACAGAGGTCCTGGAAGATCTGACGCCTGATTCATTTTCAGAGGCATTCTTCTGACTCTACAGGTCAGTCTGAGTGGGTGTAACTTTATTGTAAGTATGTAAATAAGGCTTACTCACGTTAAGTAAATTGCATATATCCATGTAAAAAGCTGTTTTGATCGTTTGGATGGAAATTTGAAGGTGACACCATAACTTAGTAAAATTTAGCATTTTCCCTAGTCCTCCATGATTTCAGTGCTGAACAAAAAGGCTCTGTTTAAAGGGGGAGGTATTAAGTTAGCAAAAACAATATATGAATAGGGCCCATAGTTTGTGGATTGGCCCATGTATCTGAGATAACAAAATTGTATACTCTGTCCAGGCCCGGATTTACAAATTTGCTGCCCCTGGGCAGTATAACCTAAAGCTCACATGTGAAGGCGCATTACAAATAAAGGAAATAATAAAGGAAATAATATGCACACATTAGTTTCTATGAGGAGGTTAGTAGGAACTTGGATCAAGGGAACTCAGTGGAGGTAGTCTTTTTAGATTTTGCAAAGGCTTTTGATACAGTGCCACATGGGAGACTATTATGCAAACTAAGGGATACAGGGCTTGCAGTATATATATGCACATGGATTGAGAGCTGGCTAAAAGACAGGAAGGAAAGGGTTGTTATAAATGGAACATGTTCAGATTGGACTAATGTGGTAAGTGGGGTTCCTCAGGTCTCAGTATTAAGTCCTCTCCATTTTAACATATTTATTAATGACTTAGTAGTACTGGAAAGTATTGTCTCCATTTTTGCTGATGACATGAAGTTGTGCAAGGTAATTAAATCAGAAAATGATGTACTTTCCCTCCAAAGGGATTTGCATAAATTAGAGAAATGGGCAATTAAATGGCAGATGAGATTTCATACAAATACATGTAAGGTTATGCATCTGGGAAGGAAAAGTAGCCATGCAATTTATAAACTTAATGAAGCAAATCTAGGGGTATCAGATACTGAAAGGGATTTGGGAGTGCTTGTGGACAACCACCTAGATAACAGTGCTCAAGCCAAGCAGCACCTGCAACGGCAAAAAAAAATATTAGCATGTATTAAGAAGGGTATAGAAGCAAGGGAAGCAAATATAATTCTCCCACTATAAAAATCCCTAGTACGCCCTCATTTGGAATATGGAGTACAGTTTTGGGCACCACTTCATAAAAAGGACATTTTAGAGCTGGAAAAAGTACAGAGAAGGGCAACAAAACTAATAAGGGGAATGGAGGGGCTAAGTTATGAAAAAAGACTAACCAAATTAAACTTATTTTCTCTAGAAAAAAGGCATCTAAGAGGGGATATGATTACCCTATATAAATACATCCAGGGTCAGTATAAAGATTTGTCAAGGGAGCTTTTTGTGCCAAAAGGTTTTCAACTGACAAGAGGATATCCTTTGAGGTTAGAAGTAAAAAGATTTCACCTTAAAGAAAGAAAATGGTTCTTCACAGTAAGGGTGGTTATAATCTATGGAATTCTTTACCAAGGGAGGTGGTGACAGCGGATTCAATAAATAACTAGAGGATGATAATAAAAAGGGATTGAATATATTTTAACCTGGTTAATTAGAGAGGGAGTATTGATCCAGGGAGAAATCCGATCACCAGTATCTAGGGTCAGGAAGGAATTATTTTTTCCCCTTTTGAGACATAAGGTTTGCCTTCCTCTGGATCAATTAACAACTAATCTGCATATTGAAGACCCCAGGAGATCTTAAAAGGTTGACCTTGATGGGCTAGAAGTCTTTCTTCAACCTTAATTACTATGTAACTATGTAACATATACACCACACACATATATATATATATATATATATATATATATATATATATATATATATATATATAAATAGAGAGAGAGCTCACACATATATATATATATATATATATATATATATATATATATATATATATATATATATATATATACTGTATATATATATATAAATTTGAGTTTTATTTGGATACTCTTTATCCTGGAAAAAACGCAGAAAAACAATTTTAAAATAGATGTGCTAGCTTTTAAACTCTAAACAAAAATAGTGTACTTTTAAATGTATCTAATGCTGTAAAGTGGTCCTAAAAAGGGATCCAGTCTAATGCAGTATAAAGTACTATGAACGAACAAATCAAATCAACTCTCGTATATCAGCCTATACTGATAGTCCTGTAAACACAGGATACACTGATAATCATAGAGTTGAAAAAAACGAATTTTTATAAAAACAGCACAAAAATATATTAAAATCAACTATAAAGTGGAAGCCTAGACACTCTATATCTCCCAAAAGTATGGAATATTAACAGTCAATAAAACAGACAACTATTTATATGCACAGAGAAAAAAATCTTTGCATTGTAGTAATAGGGATAGCCTCAGAGAAAGTCCTGTAAAAGGACGAAACGGACCGTTGGCACCCAGTTTTTTGAGTGGAACAGGCTCCTATCTCCCTAACAAGGCTTTTAAAGCCTTTTGTCAACTTTTTTCAATTTTTTCTTCTTTATAAGGGCCTTAAAGAAATATGGAGAGAGGGAACTGAATCGCAAGTATTGTGTATCTGTTGCATATTTGCTACATGTTATTATCCTCTCATGTAGATGGTTTATTCCACCACTTACTTCCATTATATCCCTATTACTACAATGCAAAGATTTTTTTCTCTCCACTTTATAGCTGATTTTAATATATTTTTGTGCTGTTTTTATCTAAATTCGTTTTTTTCAACTCTATGATTATCAGTGTATCCTGTGTTTACAGGATTATCAGTATAGGCTGATATATGAGAGTTGATTTGATTTGTTCGTTCATAGTACTTTATACTGCATTAGACTGGATCCCTTTTTAGGACCACTTTACAGCATTAGATACATTTAAAAGTACACTATTTTTGTTTAGAGTTTAAAAGCTAGCACATCTATTTTAAAAATGTTTTTCAGCGTTTTTTCCAGGATAGAGAGTATCTTAATAAAACTCAAATTTTTATACATAATTAAAGAGGTGTAAGGCACCACATGGATACACACAATAGGTCAATTTAATAGATTTATATATATATATATATATATATATATATATATATATATATATATATATATATATATATATATATATATATATATATATATATATATACAGGGAGTGCAGAATTATTAGGCAAATTAGTATTTTGACCACATCATCCTCTTTATGCATGTTGTCTTACTCCAAGCTGTATAGGCTCGAAAGCCTACTACCAATTAAGCATATTAGGTGATGTGCATCTCTGTAATGAGAAGGGGTGTGGTCTAATGACATCAACACCCTATATCAGGTGTGCATAATTATTAGGCAACTTCCTTTCCTTTGGCAAAATGGGTCAAAAGAAGCACTTGACAGGCTCAGAAAAGTCAAAAATAGTGAGATATCTTGCAGAGGGATGCAGCACTCTTAAAATTGCAAAGCTTCTGAAGCGTGATCATCGAACAATCAAGCTTTTCATTCAAAATAGTCAACAAGGTCGCAAGAATCGTGTGGAAAAACCAAGGCGCAAAATAACTGCCCATGAACTGAGAAAAGTCAAGCATGCAGCTGCCACGATGCCACTTGCCACCAGTTTGGCCATATTTCAGAGCTGCAACATCACTGGAGTGCCCAAAAGCACAAGGTGTGCAATACTCAGAGACATGGCCAAGGTAAGAAAGGCTGAAAGACGACCACCACTGAACAAGACACACAAGCTGAAACGTCAAGACTGGGCCAAGAAATATCTCAAGACTGATTTTTCTAAGGTTTTATGGACTGATGAAATGAGAGTGAGTCTTGATGGGCCAGATGGATGGGCCCGTGGCTGGATTGGTAAAGGGCAGAGAGCTCCAGTCCGACTCAGACGCCAGCAAGGTGGAGGTGGAGTACTGGTTTGGGCTAGTATCATCAAAGATGAGCTTGTAGGGCCTTTTCGGGTTGAGGATGGAGTCAAGCTCAACTCCCAGTCCTACTGCCAGTTCCTGGAAGACACCTTCTTCAAGCAGTGGTACAGGAAGAAGTCTGCATCCTTCAAGAAAAACATGATTTTCATGCAGGACAATGATCCATCACACGCGTCCAAGTACTTCACAGCGTGGCTGGCAAGAAATGGTATAAAAGAAGAAAATCTAATGACATGGCCTCCTTGTTCACCTGATCTGAACCCCATTGAGAACCTGTGGTCCATCATCAAATGTGAGATTTACAAGGAGGGAAAACAGTACACCTCTCTGAACAGTGTCTGGGAGGCTGTGGTTGCTGCTGCACGCAATGTTGATGGTGAACAGATCAAAACACTGACAGAATCCATGGATGGCAGGCTTTTGAGTGTCCTTGCAAAGAAAGGTGGCTATATTGGTCACTGATTTGTTTTTGTTTTGTTTTTGAATGTCAGAAATGTATATTTGTGAATGTTGAGATGTTATATTGGTTTCACTGGTAAAAATAAATAATTGAAATGGGTATATATTTGTTTTTCGTTAAGTTGCCTAATAATTATGCACAGTAATAGTCACCTGCACACACAGATATCCCCCTAAAATAGCTAAAACTAAAAAAAAACTAAAAACTACTTCCAAAAATATTCAGCTTTGACATTAATGAGTTTTTTGGGTTCATTGAGAACATGGTTGTTGTTCAATAATAAAATGAATCCTCAAAAATACAACTTGCCTAATAATTCTGCACTCCCTGTATATATATATATATATATATATATATATATATATATATATATATATATATGTATATATATATATATACATACACACACCAGAGGCTGCAGATGCTTTGCAGAGCATTACTCCTACAGTTGCAAGCAAAAGTATGTGAACCCTTTGGAATGATATGGATTTCTGCACAAATTGGTCATAAAATGTGATCTTCATCTAAGTCACAACAATAGACAATCACACTCTGCTTAAACTAATAACACACAAAGAATTAAATGTTACCATGTTGTTATTGAACACACCATGTAAACATTCACAGTGCAGGTGGAAAAAGTATGTGAACCTCTAGACTAATGACATCTCCAAAAGCTAATTGGAGTCAGGTGTCAGACAACTGGAGTCCAATCAATGAGATGAGATTGGAGGTGTTGGTTACAGCTGCCCTGTCCTATAAAAAACACACACCAGTTCTGGGTTTGCTTTTCACAAGAAGCATTGCCTGATGTAAATGATGCCTCACACAAAAGAGCTCTCAGAAGACCTACGATTAAGAATTGTTGACTTGCATAAAGCTAGAAAGGGTTATAAAAGTATCTCCAAAAGCCTTGCTGTTCATCAGTCCACAGTAAGACAAATTGTCTATAAATGGAGAAAGTTCAGCACTGCTGATACTCTCCATAGGAGTGGCCGTCCTGTAAAGATGACTGCAAGAGCACAGCGCAGACTGCTCAATGAGCTGAAGAAGAATCCTAGAGTGTCAGCTAAAGACTTACAAAAGTCTCTGGCATATGCTAACATCCCTGTTAGCGAATCTACGATATGTAAAACACTAAACAAGAATGAATTTTATGGGAGGATACCACAGAGGAAGCCACTGCTATCCAAGCAAAACATTGCTGCATGTTTACAGTTTGCACAAGAGCACCTGGATGTTCCACAGCAGTACTGGCAAAATATTCTGTGGACAGATGAAACTAAAGTTGAGTTGTTTGGAAGAAACACACAACACTATGTGTGGAGAAAAAGAGGCACAGCACACCAACATCAAAACCTCATCCCAACTGTGATGTACGGTGGTGGGGGCATCATGGTTTGGGGCTGCTTTGCTGCGTCAGGGCCTGGATGGATTTCTATCATCGAAGGAAAAATGAATTCCCAAGTTTATGAAGACATTTTGCAGGAGAACTTAAGGCCATCTGTCCACCAGCTGAAGCTCAACAGAAGATGGGTGTTACAACAGGACAACGACCCAAAGCATAGAAGTAAATCAACAACAGAATGGGTTAAACAGAAGAAAATACGCCTTCTAAAGTGGCCCAGTCAGAGTCCTGACCTCAACCCGATTGAGATGTTGCGGCATGACCTCAAGAAAGCGATTCACACCAGACATCCCAAGAATATTGCTGAACTGAAACAGTTCTGTAAAGAGAAATGGTCACGAATTACTCCTGACCGTTGTGCACATCTGATCTGCAACTACAGAAAACATTTGGTTGTAGTTATTGCTGCCAAAGGAGGTTCAACCAGTTATTAAATCCAAGGGTTCACATACTTTTTCCACCTGCACTGTGAATGTTTACATGGTGTGTTGAATAAAAACATGGCAACATTTAATACTTTGTGTGTTATTTGTTTAAGCAGACTGTGATTGTCTTTTGTTGTGACTTAGATGAAGATCAGATCACATTTTTTTACCAATTTGTGCAGAAATCCATATCATTCCAAAGGGTTCACATACTTTTGCTTGCAACTGTATATATACCCCAGATGTGCTGCAGTGCATCACTCCTATACCCCAGATTATCTGCAGAGCATCAATCCTGTACCAGGGGCTCTGCAGAGCATCCCTCCTAAACCCAGGATGCTCTGCAGAGACCTAATATATAATCCATTTTGTTTTGCACTTCTCTCCACATAACATGGTCAGGGTTGTGGGTCATGTTCCTCCTCCAGCTCAGAATTATCACTTGGGCAGTTGCGTTACAATGACATAATGCAGGATCTCTCTATATTCCAATACAACCCTCTGATACAGAGTAGATGAAGTACCTGCTCTGGGGATCTATTGAGATTGGGGGACAATGTATAGAGCTGATCAAAGTTAATTTTGTATAATACGTGCAAAAAAATAAATAGGGCCTGAGACTGAAAGCTGTATACAAAGGTTAAAGATTACAGTAGGTACTGAAAAATACACACTATAAGATATGAGAAACATTCTGACACATGAGGAAGTGAGGACCCTGCTCCTAAGAACTTACAGTGTAAAGGAGATGGGGAAGTGACACAAGAAGGTGAGAGTGTGGTGGACAATGGCCCAGCCAGCAGGCAATATAAGCACTGAGAGCGGTGGCTGTGTGTCCAACAGTGATTTCCAATATTCAATATTGTTTTGGATTTGCCATGTGTTACGGGTCAGTTTGACTCAGCAAAGAATGACATAAATCTCATCTAATCAAGAAGGAGGCATCTTTATTTACTTGTACAAGAGAGTCCAAGGGGATAACCACAATGACAGACAGGGCGAGTATGCAGAGAGTCTCAAGGGAGAACTGTGAAGTCCTTTTTCATGGTGAGGGGCTTGAACCCTTGTAACATTAAACCATTCTGACCTTTCCTTCAACCTTCTCAATAGTTTTGATTGGTGAGGAACACAAGGTGAGAGGTCCAGTCCATCTAGGAGCTAAAGAAACTTTATTAAAAGACTTCAGAAGGACATAATCTCAAAGGTGAATATCATGCTTTGGTTTATCAGACATTGTAGGCAGGCTCTCTGCTACCTGCTTATGATGCTTACATTAGAACACTTCACAAGGAATATATGCAGTATATATATATATATATATATATATATATATATATAGAGAGAGAGAGAGAGAGAGAGAGAGAGAGTTAAACTATATTTTACCATGAGTCTCTATACTGAAGGAGTTCAGTAGTAGATGGGGAGGCCAGTTAAGTTGGTGTCGGCTACACAGGTGAGTTGCCACTGTTCTCACTCTTTTAAACTGATGACCAAGGGGATAACCACAATGGCAGACAGGGCAAGTATGCAGAGCATGTCATGAGAGGGCTCATTGTCACAATGTGGTCTTTATCTGAAAAAAACAACAACAAAGTGAAAGTACACTATTCTACAACCTTCTAATTATCACAAAAACACTCACTTGGCCAGATAAATAATGTTCTGGCAGATATATAGACTTATGTCAATTTCCTCTGCAGAGTTCAGATAGGGATGTATATAATCAGTACGTATGTTAATATATATTTTACCATCAGTCTTTATACTGAAGGAATTCTGTAGTAGATTGGGAGGCCAGTTAAGTTGGTGTCGACTACACAGGTGAATTGCCACTGTTCCCAATCTTTGCAACTGATGACCAAGGGGATAGTATGCAGAGTGTCTAATCCGAGGGCTGTAAAGAGTCCTTTCTCATGGTGAGGGGCTTGAACCCTTGCAACATGAGCTTCCATTAAACCAATCTGACCTTTCCTTCAACCTTGACAGCAGTTCGATTGGTGAGGAACACAAGGTGAGAGGTCCAGTCCACCTAGGAGATAAAGAAACCCTATTAAAAGACTTCACAAGGACATACTATATCATGCATTGGTTTATCAGACATTTGAGGCAGTCTCTCTGCTACCTGCTTATGATGCTTATATTAATAGACTTCACTAGGAATATATATTAAAATATATTTTACCATGAGTCTCTATACTGAAGGAGTTCAGTAGTAGATGGGGAGGCCAGTTAAGTTGGTGTCGGCTACACAGGTGACTTGCTACTGTTCTCACTCTTTCAAAATGATGACCAAAGGGATAACCACAATGGCAGACAGGGCAATTAGGCAGAGATTGTCATGAGAGGGCTCATTGTCACAATGTGGTCTTTATCTGAAAAAAAACAAAACAGTGAAAGTACACTATTGTACAACTTCCTAATTATCACAAAAACGCTTACTTGGCCAGATACAGAATGATCTGCCAGGTATATAGACTTATGTCAATTACAATTTCCTCTGCAGAGTTCAGATAGGGATGTATACAATCAGTACGTATGTTAATATATATTTTACCATAAGTCTCTATACTGAAGGTGTTCAGTAGTAGATTGGGAGGCCAGTTAAGTTGGTGTCGGCTACACAGGTAAATTACCACTGTTCCCTCTCTTTGCAACTGATGACCAAGGGTATAACCACAATGGCAGACAGGACGAGTATGCATAGTGTCTAATCCAACGGCTATAAAGAGTCCTTTCTCATGGTGAGGGACTTGAACCCTTGCAACACCAGCTTCCATTAAACCATTCTGACCTTTCCTTCAACCTCGACAGCAGTTTGATTGTGAGGAACACATGGTGAGATGTCCAGTCCACCTAGGAGATAAAGAAACCTTATTAAGAGACTTCACAATGACCTAATCTCCCAGGTCAATATCACACATTGGTTTATCAGATATCTCACCAGAGGGATGCAGACCATTCTGACCTTTCCTTCAACCTTAACAACAGTTTGATTGGTGAGGGACACAAGGTGAGAGATTGATTCCACCTAGGAAATAAAGAAACCATTTTAAGAGACTTCACAAAGACATAATCTAACAGGGCAATATCATGCATTGGTTTATCAGGCATCTCACCAGAGGGCTGTAAAGAGTAATTTTTCATGCTGAGGGGCTTGAACCCGTGCGACATGAGCTTCCATACAACCATTCTGACCTTTACTTCAACCTTGACAACAGTTCGATTGGTGAGGAACACAAGGTGAGATGTCCCAGCCCACCTAGGATATAAAGAACCCTTATTGAGAGACTTCACAAGAACGTAATCGCCCAGGTCAATATAATGCATTAGTTTATCAGACATCTCACCAGAGGAATGAAGACCATTCTGACCTTTCCTTCAACCTTGACAACAGTTCTATTGATGAGGAACACAAAGTGAGAGATTGATTCCACCTAGGAAATAAAGAAACCATTTTAAGAGACTTCACAAAGACATAATCTAACAGGGCAATATCATGCATTGGTTTATCAGACATCTCACCAGAGGGCTGTAAAGAGTCCTTTTTCATGTGGAGAGCTTGAAACCTTGTAAAATGAGCTTCTGTGAAACCATTCTGACCTTTACTTCAACCTTGACAGCAGTTTGATTGGTGAGGAACACAAGGTGAGACGTCCCAGTCCACCTAGGAGATAAAGAAATCTTATTAAGAGACTTCACAAGGACATAATCTTTCCTTCAACCTGGACAACAGTTCAATTGGTGATGAACACAAGGTGAGAGGTCGAGTCCACCTAGGAGATAAAGAAACCTTATTAATAGACTTCACAAGGACATCACCCCCCAGGTCAATATTACACATTGGTCAGAAATCAAATCAGAAGGCTTGTAAATAGTCATTTTTCATGCTGAGTGGCTTGAAACCTTGTGACATGAGCTTCCATGAAACCATTCTGACCTTTTTATGAAGAACCAGACTTGATAATGGGTAATATATTTTGGAAAGTATTAGGAAAATTAAGAAAATATAGCTTTTAAATATATAAAATGGTGGCCCCAATAAAGCATAATTGTATATGATTAGTAATGAATTAAAGGCTGTATGTGCCCATTTACCTATTACCTATGTCTATTTCTTAAAAAGTATAATGCAATTATTTAGACTACAGTATGTTTTTGTACATCAGACATTAACTTGCAGATCTTCAGTCCATACAGCTACATATTAATTTGGCTTTGTGATGTGATTGTGAAATTTGATGCTATAATATCCATTCACCAAGGTACTTATTAATAGACTGAGGGTAATGGTTTGGTGTTGATATATTTTTCTTGGATAAATTGGCAACATAAAACTCTGTGTTACTCACTAAGGGCTTCATTCAATTCGGGGCTGTTACTTGCAAGTAACTTTACTATTTGCTACTTTAGGGCTACTTGGTCCAGTAGCTCTACTTTAACTTACCTATTCAATTGGCTGGGCGCGGAAGTTAGTCCTAATAGTAAACCATGCCATCAGCAGTAAGCATTTGCCAGTAACTCATGTTTCAAGCCAGCAAAATCAGAGCACTGTAAATGCAAATATAAATTAAATCCAGCACTGTAAAGCACTGTAAATGATGGGGAACACAATGGGTGACATTAGAATTAAAAGCACATAATTCTCAAGCTTACACATTGCCAAAATTAAATACTTTATTTCATGTTTAATTTCCGTCCTACGGGCTTGAATGACCTCTAAGCCCGTAACTTGTTATTCAATCCCATAGTCAAGAAGAAATAAACTGAAGAAATGTCTTTATTCACCTCAGAGATGTATCTCCTCATATATGTAATTATATTTATAGCGTGCTATAATTTTCTGCAGAAAGATACATGGGATATATCATATACATAGTATTAGAAAGTTACAATACACCTAATTACCCAATTATTAAGCCTTACCTTTATCTATACAATGTCTCAGACTTCATGTACAAGGTAGAGTTTGCTCTTTAAAGCCTTCCTATATCCATCTATAAAAGGCCATGGGCACACAAGTTATCCAGGTGCTCATCTGTTGGTCTTTCTGGTATAAGTGACTTTGCCTCCTATCCCAGCTCCTTATTTAGTGCCCTGGGCTCTGTGACATCATCTATTATGACATGTCTCTGATGTAAGAAGTGTTTGTTACCTGGAGGGCCCAGCTCAGCATTGCAATGGCAGCCATTAAACAACTCATTATACAGTGCTTATCACATATATAGTTGTCAGCAATGCGGGTTGTTGCTAGTGCTTGCGGGCTCGCGTAGTGAGCCTGCCGCAGTTGCTGGCAAGTAGCGCCAAAGTCGCTCCTTGTGCTGGGGGCGATGAGCACCGTAGGAGCCAATCCCTATGACCCCCTACGACTTTCGGACCGTATTTGCGGAGGTGTAGGCTCTACGGCGCCTCACAACCGCTTACAAATGACCATACAAGCGGGAGTTAAAAAACAAAAACAAACACCCAATTTTCTAACTACGGACAAAAAAATACAAGCCGCGGGACTTAGAAAAAAAAAAAAAGCAGACTTACACAAAAACAATTACGACCTGCGGGACTTAGAAAAAATCCATTACGGACTCACAAAAATACGACCTTAGCAGGACAACACGCGCACATCGGCTAACATTAAAAAACACAAAAAAACACACAAAAATAAAATTAAAATCTTACCCACACCAAGGGGGGACACCCAGGACCTCTGCAACACTGCTTAAACCTCAAATTTGGTTAAATTTACAAAGTTTAGACACTCGAAAATCCCCTAAGCGAGAGAGAAAATGTCGGCCGACAAAAAACGAAAACGAGGCTACATGACCCCTAAAGCCACTAAATACCACAAAGCAAATACGGCTTTTACAAAAACCCGTACAACAAACACCATAAGCAAGGCCGCTTCATCATGTAATGGCTTCCCCTCGCGCACGCAGCCTATTAACACTACACACTTCACACATTGCTGACACTTACACCTCAGCTCCCCAACAGTGCAAACCTACATTGTATGCTGCAGGAACATCAAAACAGATTGTCAGCTCTTCAGCACAACGCTTCCTGCATATATTACTTACAAATAAGTAAAGTATATTAATTTATTAATTTATCACTTATTTAATTAGCATAAAAAAATACATATACACAAAAAAAATGCAATAAACGCAAAAGGCATTCACTGTGTGCCTCACAATGAGACCCAGTGCTGCTCATAGCACACAAACTACACCAGGGGACAGCCTTGCAATAAGCGCAAAAAACAGGTCAGCGCCGACCTCACAATGACAGCAAAAGTGCCACTGATAAAAAAAAAATACAATGACCAAGAGGCTCGCAATGAGCGCCGAAGGTTCTCAGACCACACAAAAAAATTATGGCTGTGGCAAACAGCATTACCTGCCATTTTTTGACGGGCAAATCGCTAGTATCTAGTATAATGTACAGCTGAGGTTCCTTTGTACACAGTGACACCTACACATAAGGACAAAAACATCAGAACTTACAATTCAGAAGCATTTTGGAACTCTTTAATTTCCAATCTCTGTTACAATATATATATATATATATATATATATATATATATATATATATATATATATATATATATATACATATATGTACAGGCCCAGATTTACAAATTTGGTGCCCCTGGGCAGTAAAACCTTAAACGCCCCTTGTGAAGGCGCATTACAAATAAAGGAAATAATATAAACACATACACACCACACACACACTATATATATATATATATATATACATATATATATATATATATATATATATATATGTATATACTAGAAAATTGCCCGGGATTAAAATTCTAAGACTGGCAATGCTGTTTGCCACACAATGTGAGGCTTTTGCTCCTCTGAGCAGCTTTGGCGCTCATTCGCTTGCAACCTCACTCCCAGGCTTTCTGACTCTCCCCCTGTGCTGTTTGTGAATGTGTTATTATTTTTGTTAAATTATTTTGTTTGTTTTTTGTGTTTTTAGAGTTACGAGCTTGGGTATATGCTAATGACGTGGCGCGCATGTGACGTCACATGCGCGCTGGCGCCGGGTCAAGGAGCGGAGGCCGGAGCACAAGCAGGTAAGGGAGAGGAGAGGGGGGAGCTATTTAGTGGGGTTTAGGTGGAGGAGGGGGGTTGAGGGGGGTTTAGGTTGAGGAGGGGGGAGGGAAAGAGACACGGGGGGTAGAGAGACACACCGGGGGTTAGAGACGCACGTGGGGGTTAGAGACACACGGGGGGGGGTAGAGACACACAGGGGCTTAGAGACACACGGGGGGGGGGGGGGGGGTAGAGAGACACGGGGGGGTTAGAGAGACATGGTGGTTAGAGAGACACGGGGGGGAGAGTGACTCGAGTATAAGCCGAGGGGGCCCTTTTTTGCCGTAAAAAAAGGGCTGAAAAACTTGGCTTATACTCGAGTATATACGGTATATATATATATATATATATATATATATATATATATATATACACCAAACACACACACTAATACATATAGTGTATATTGATGATGATGATTCATGATTCTCTACCCTGTTCTTCTTCTCTCTCCTCCTCCTCTGCCTGTGCTGAATTTCTTTCTCCCCTGCTGGTTCTGTGCCCCCTTCTAATTTTGTTAGTCTTTTCTCTCATATACCCCCCCACACACACACGCGCACACACTCTCTCATTGCCCTGTCTCCCTCCCTACTCAAATCATTTATACCAACAAAGATTGATTCTTTTATAAAATTAATTTAACTTTAATATTTCTATAGATCACAACGGCGATATTAAAACAAACAATTAACACAGGTAAGTAATAATTAAAATAAGCTATGCATAAATGAAAACAATATATGTCTGCGTCAACCTGGGTGCATGATGGCTAGGACAAGATTCTGCGTCCACGTGGTAAAATAATGACTGTGACAAAATGTATATACAGTGCCTTGCAAAAGTATTCATACAACAAAATAACAGAAAAAGTCAATGTGCATAACTATTCACCCCCCTAAAGTCAATACTTTGTAGAGCCACCTTTTGTAGCAATCACAGCTGAAAGTCGCTTTGGATAAGTCTCTATGAGCTTGCCACAATTTACCACTGGGATTTTTGCCCATTCCTCCTTGCAAAACTGCTCCAGCTACTTCAAGTTGAATGGTTTGCACTTGTGAACAACAATCTTTAAGTCTGACCGCAGATTTTTTATTGGATTGAGGTCTGGGCTTTGATTAGGCGATTCCAACACATTTACGTGTTTCCCCTTAAACCACTCAAGTGTTGCTTTAGCAGTGTGTTTGGGGTCATTGTCCTGCTGGAAGGTGAACCTCCACCCTAGCCTCAAATCACGCACAGAGTGGTACAGGTTTTGCTCAAGAATATGCCTGTATTTAGCACCATCCATCTTTTCCTCAACTTTGACCAGTTTCCCAGTCCCAGCTGCTGAAAAACATCCCCACAGCATGATGCTGCCACCACCATGTTTCACTGAGGGGATGGTGTTCTTTGGGTGATGTAATGAGTTGGGTTTGCGCCAGACATAGCGTTTTCTTTGATGGCCAAAAAGTTCAATTTTAGTCCCATCAGACCATAGCACCTTCAGCCATATATTTTGGGGGTTTCCCACATGCTTTTTCACAAACTCAAAACATGTCATTTTGTTTTTTGCTGAATGTAATGGCTTTCTTCTGGCCACTCTATCATAAAGCCCAACTCTATGGAGTTTACGACTTATTGTCGTCCTATGTACCAATACTCCAGTTCCTGCTGTGGAACTCTGCAGCTCCTCCAGGGTTACCTTAGGTATCTGTGCTGCCTCTCTAATTAATGCCCTCCTTGCCCGGTCCGTGAGTTTTGGTGGGCAGCCGTCTCTTGGCAGGTTTGCTGTTGTGCTATGTTCTTTCCATTTGGTTATGAAGGAACATGGGGATTATCAAAGATTTGGATATTTTTTTATAACCTAACCCTGGCTTGTAGTTCTTAACAACATTGTCCCTTACTTGTTTGGAGAGTTCCTTGGTCTTCACAGCAGTGTTTGGTTAGTGGTGCCTATTGCTTAGGTGTTGCAGCCTCTGGGGCCTTTCAAAAAAGGTGTGTATATGTAATGACAGATCATGTGACACTTAGATTGCACACAGGTGGACATCATTTCACTAATTATGTGACTTCTGAAGGTAATCAGTAGCACCAGAGCTTTTTATGGGCTTCATAACAAAGGAGGTGAGTACATACGCACACGCCAATTTTCTGTTTTCTATTTCTAAAAAATAGTTTTATGTATATATTTTTCTCATTTCACTTCACCAACTTAGACTATTGTGTTCTGATCCATCACATAAAATTCAGATTAACAAAACATTGAATTTAAGGCTGTAATGTAACATAAAAAGTCAAGGGGGTGAATACTTTTGCAAGGCACTGTACATGCAGACAATGTAGATTAATTTGAGATAATCCATCCAATATATTGAATCCGCTTTCCTTATGGGCAAGTCCAAAGTAACCAGAATAAAAACATTTACATATCATCAGTGATAGTGTGATCCTAGTAGCTAAAATAATTTGTTAGTGCAAAACATTATAATAGTGCATTTGTTATCAAAGAAATCTTTAACATTCATACTCCATAGTTGAAGAATTTTTTTAATGGAGTGTAAGTGAAACATGATGATGTGATCTTGTGATAGTGTGCTGAAATTTTTTTAACATAAAAAACACTTGTAGTGATACATTATTTTTGTGAGTAAATAAAACTTAAAGTCTGAAGGTCCTACTTCAAAAAACAGGAACTTTTAAGATAATATAAGTGAACCATAATGTAATCACAGTAGTCATGTGCTAAAATAATAAGCAAATTTGAAGGTCCTAAAACCCTTCTTCCATAATGGTGAAAGTTATTGGTTTAAAGTGTTATATAGTAATGGCATATAGCATACTTTTATATAGTTTTATAATCAAAGTTGTTAGAAGACAATAATATTGCGTGAATATTTCAGAGCACCAATGGTGTGCTTATTCTAATAATATATAGATAAACCAAGATATCTTATTTATCAGGACATGACTTACGTATATGTTATTCAACTCCGTATATGTTATTCAACTCTGTATATATTTATTCTTCAACGCTAATAGCCTTTTTATTTAACATATACCCAAAACTCAAATGACTTGATATGTATGTTACAGCCAAACAGGCTGAATAGCATCAATCTTAGTCCATGAATGTTCACTCTCCCAATAAGATAGTCCAATAAGTCCCTTTATTCAAATAAAGGACGTAAAGGTAAATCCCTCATTTAGTCCTTTAGGGGTTAATGCTTTAAGCTTATAGATCCAGCGAGCTTCATGCTGTAACAGTTTTCTCTCCAGGTCTCCTTTTCTTGGACCAATGTGTACTCTCTCAAGTACAATGAATGATAGAACTTCACTGTTGCCCCTTTGGTAATTTCTAATAGAATAAACATGTTCTCCTATTCTCCTGCGTGTCTGGCGCCTTGTTTTTCCCACGTAGATTTTTCCACAAACACATGTTGCCACGTAGAGTACATTCATAGAACAACAGTTTGAGAATCATTTTAATCTAAATTCCTCTCCACTTTCTGGATGCTGATAGATATTTGTGGGTTTTATAAATTTGCTAAACTTTCATTTTTCACATTTAAAGCACCCTATCAGTGGTCTAAGCCAGGTTGTATGGGGTCTTTGTTTTTTAAAGTAGCTATGAACCACCAGGTCTTTTACATTGTTTCCCCTACGATAAGTGACAGATGCTTTTGACGTTAGAATTACTTCCTCAATACTTTTCAACAGATGCCAATGTTTAGATAAAATACCACAAACCACGTCTGAATCATATCCAAAGGTCATGATACAGCGAGGTTGGGTGTCAAGTAGTTTGTTTTCTGTTTCTATTTTCTGGGAAGACTATTCAATAGCTCAGTTCTATTGCAGTTTAAAGCATACTTGAAAGCTGTCTTTAGGCATTTGTTCGAGTATCTTCTTCACAGAATCTCTTTCTTAATTTGTCTGCTCCAGTTCTAAACTCATCATCTGCAGTTCCTTCTCATTCGAAGGTACTGACCTCTGGGGATGTCTCTTTTCAAGGGTGCAAAATGTTGACTACCCCAGATAAGCAATGTATTAGTTGCAGTGTCTTTCCTGTATGTGGTGGTTGCAATTTGGCCCTGTTCACCCTTTTTGATGATCAAATCTACAAATGTGACCTGAGTAAAGTTTAACTCATGCATGAACTTTAAACCTATTACATTGATGTTTAATATTCTCATCAATTCCTCAAATTCCCTACCTTCCTACTCACTTTAATAAAACTATTAGCTTCCTTTGCAGATGTATTACCTACCTCCCAGCTGCTGCTCTGTCACTCACCCCACAGAAATCTTCTCTCCAGCATGGGATCACATGTGCTGCTGATAGCTCTGCAGCCTCTCTACACTGTGTTGCCAGCTGTCATGCGCAGCACTGAAGGATAAGGGGGGGGGGGGGCAATACTCCCCTTCCCTGGGTTGTACCAAGTAGGAGAAGGGTTTTAAGGCAGTCTGCAGTACCAAAGGAATAAAGCTTGAATATTGTGCAATATTCATGCGCCCCCTAAAGATGAGCGCCTGAGGCACCTGCCTAACACGCCTAATGAGTTATCCGGCCCTGACTCTGCAACTCTGTCACAATGCCTCCCGATCAGATTTCTACTTTCTTCTACTGAAAACATCTTCCAAACTTTACACAATTTCTACCCAGGAAAATGTTACACCTGTCTTACAGCAACATTGTCTTCTCTTTTCTTTCATCCTCTATCACTTTCAACTATCACTCCCTTTCCATACAAATCCTTAACTATTACTCTTGCCCAGGTATCTGCCTCTCCCACTCCTTTTAGACTCTAAGGGCCCTATTCAATTAGAAGCCTGCATCTGGTGGCATACAGACCAAATGTCTGCAGGCCTGCTGCAGGTAGAACTCTGCTACAAGCCCACAAGCCGAACCCGTAAACCATGAACTCGTATGTAGCATTTCAGGGCGGTAACATGATCAATTAAGCAAGGCCATAACTACCCATCTAGAAACAGCTAAAAGAAAATTAAACGGTCATCATTATGGCAGTAAAACATGGAGGTTACATGTCAATCAATTAGGTATGGGGGTCCAATATGCGATGGGACTCGCAAAACCGCAAAATAAAAAATAATAAAATTAGATGCCAATACTGTTCTAGTCTTTGTGGGTGGCCTGATATGTATTAACTCATTGATTCACGCGATTGATATAACTCCGAAATAAAACATAATTTCATTTATTTTTTATAGCTGATTTGCGAGCTTGAGACTGTTGAAACTGTGTTGAGACTGTGCAATTAATTCTTCTGTCTTTCATTGCTTTCCCAGTCATTTACAGTGCAGTATTGATTTTTTATTTGCATTCACAGTGCCAGGGACAGGAGTTTAACCCCCTTGCGAGTCCTATTTGGTACCCGTAGGTTTTTCTCCTACATTTGCCATTTACGGGTGTGAAAACATTTGCCGGCTTGGGGAATTGTGGCAATTGAATAGCGATTTGCGATTTTAGCACTCAGAACTCTTGCGGACGTAAAAAATCAAAGGCTTTGATGGGCTGTAAGCTCCTGTTTTAACAATTGCAAGGATTTCAAGGCCGTAACCCATAACCCATTTGTAGCCTGCAAAAAGACACTAATTGAATAGCAAAATAACTTACGGCCTCCATTACAGGATACTGTAAGTTACAATTGCCCAATTGAATTGGTCTCTAAATTTGCAAGTTTTCAATCTTGAGGAAAAAGCAGTAAGTATGTAAGATTTAAAGCTCAAAGACAACCCCCTCAATGTTTTGCCATGTGTTAATATTGAGCCTCATTCAATTGCTGAATCGGGAGATCCGGGCTCGCAAATGGAGTTCGCAAGTTATTTTGCCATTCATTTGGCAACTTCTTGCAGCCTCCAATTGAGTTACTGGCTCCAACCTGCGATTTATAGCGATTTTTTAAGTTGCAAGTTAATGCCCTCAAAGCCTTTGATCTATAAAAATCGCAAGGCTAAAATCGCAAATCGCTTTTCAATTGCTCTGATTCCCCCTCGCTAACCACTCCGTCAAGCCCACAAATGGCAAATATTTAACCACAAGTTAATGGTACCAATGACGTCTCGCAAGGTCTTTAAAAGCCCTTACCTGCTGAACGTCCCAACTGCTGCTAACCCTCCACTCCAAAACTAAACCCCATGATGCCGGGGTCCTGATCGGGACCCCCGCAGCATTTAAAAATTCAAATTTCCCGCCACGGGAAATAGGGATAACTGGGGCTAGATAGGCATAACTGGGTCTAGATATGATTAAGTGGTTAGTGATAGTGTTAATTAGGTATGGTGAGGGTTAAATAGGGTTAATTAGTTAGCGGGGGAGTTAATTACTTAGAGGAGGTTAATTACTTAGAGGGAATTAACTACTTAGAGAGGGGTTCATTTAGATTTTTTAGTTTATTGGGATGGCTAGTAGTGTAGGGTAGTGCTTAGACTTAGTGTCATGAGGGTCCTGAAGGACCCTCATGGCACTTATAGTGTTACTGTGAGGGTTAATTATTGTTCCATAAGGGTCTTTATAGACCCTTATGGGACTGATGGGGTCAATTAGGGACTCATGGGTGTCTGTATAGAGCCCTATGAGTGATGGGATTAACTAGAATTGTAGCGTGGGTCCTTTAAGGACCTTTGCGAGGCAGGACATTTACATTTTAAATGCTGCAGTACCCCTGCAGCAAGGGTTAATGTGGGGAGTTAATGTTAGGTGCCTGCGGGGTTACTTACAGTACCCCCACGGCATAGGGTTAATGTGTGTGTGTGATGAGGGCCCTTTAAGGACCCACAGCAGGAATTTTACATTTTTAAGTTCTTCTGGGGTCCCGATCGGGACTCCCGCATCAAGGAGTTAAGGTGGGAACCATGCAGGGGTGAGGGGTCCCAATGGGGACCCTTGCATTATGGGGTTATTTTGGAGGGTTTGCAGGTTTGATCGTATATCGGAGCCCAAAACGATGACAGGCTCCGTTTCTAATGGCTTTTTCATACTGGGTTTAAGGGCTTGATTCATTCATCATGTTCAGGCCCGGAAATGCTACCTAGGACGGCATGGTTTTCGGTATCGGACCATAACTACTTGCGCCCTAGCCTAATTGAATAGCATTGCTAAAGTAGACCTAATGTAGCATGCAACTCGATCATTGGCTGCGATCGAGTTGCGAGCCTCGAATTGAATGAGGCTCATTTTTCTTTCTGCTTAACCCCTGTATAGTGCTACGGAATATTTTGACTCATTACAAATAAAGGATAATAATAATAATAATAATAGAGTCTGAATTTGTTGTAATCTGTAATACCTATTTGCGTTATTGTGAAGCTCACTTGGAACCTGAGCTTCCTCCTTCGGAAAAAGCGAGCAGAAAGAATCTGTGTGTAAAAACATACAATTTACATAATAGAAAAGATTACTTTATTTAATTGTTACTTAAATTTAATTGTTTAATGATATCATAAATCAAAATAGACAAAATAAACAAACCAACACTGATTTGAATCCACAGCTCCAACATTATTGACACATAAGAAAAATAGATGGGCTTACTCTTAACCATCCTTCAGAATTCTGTTTCTCATTCAGGAGCCATGCATTCTGGTCCATCACAGTCTAGACATGGGGCCCTATTGAAAAGGCTGCAGTATTGAAATTTGCTACAGCTACAGAGCGATTCAATTGATCAAACCCGCAGCTACCTGGTCGAAAGTCTAACCTTTAAACCATGCACTCACAAGTAGCATTTTAGAGCATGATCATGATCAATTAAGCAAGGTCGTAACTACAAATTTAGAAACAGCCATGACATCATTAAAACATGGAGGTTAAATGTCAATCAATTAGCGTTTATAAGTCTGATATGCGATCGTATTCGCAATCTGGCACTGTACAAAATAATAGAAATGAATGAAGGAAATGTTCTAGTCCATGTGGGTGGTCTGATATGTATTAACTTCTTGATTCTCAAGATTGATATAACACAATAATAAAACGTAAAAAAAAAAAAAAAATTGATTGCAGGTTTGCGAGCTTGAGACTGTTATGCAATTAATTCTAATGTCTTTCATTGCTTTCCCCATCTTTTAAAGTGCAGTATTCATTATGTATTTGCATTTACAGGTGTTTAACCCCCTTGCCAGTACTATCTGGTACTTGTAGGATTTTCCTCTATAATTACCATTTACGGGTGTGAAAACATTTGCGGGCTTGAAGAATTGTAGCAATTTAATAGTGATTTGCGATCGTAACATTCACCAGCTTGAAAGAACAAAGGCTTAGGTGGGTTGGAGTTATGATATTGAGAACCGCAGGGATTTTCAGCCTGTAACCTGCAGATCATTTGCATGTAGCTAAAACTCGCCAATTAATTAGTTAATTTGTTTACGGGCTCCATTACCTTACAATTGCTCAATTGAATAGGGCCCATGGCCCTGCAAGTGTAGATGACAAAAAAATCTTATATTGAGCTAAAATTTGTTAAATCTAGTATTAGATTCATAAATTACAGATTTATTAATAAGTTAATTGATCAATCAATTAGTTAACATTAGCCATGCTTGTTTTTCAAGATTTATTTTAATATAAAAAACTAAAATTTTAAATGCATGAAAAACAATAACATTTCACAGAGTAAAATGTATGATGTGCAGAAAGTAATGTAAATTTCAAACAGCATTAAGTACTTCTTTACTCTGGCAATTCCAGCGCAGATGTGATTTCTTGCAAAAACAAACACTTACAAAACGTTTTTCTTTTGAGTCAATAATATAGAAGAGTCAAATAAATTCTACATCAGTATACATGTCAGAGGACAAAAGACAGTATTTAATGTTGTACTTTGATTAGCTGTGAAATGTGATTATATAAACGTGTTTAAAGCCACAAAAGCAAAATTTGCTCTTTATATGTACTGTATAGTAGGAGTCTGCAACATTAGCTTTACAGCTATATGTGGCTTTTTACTCACAACGTGAATAACTGGCAAATCAGCAGTACAGCAGGACAAATGTAACCTAAACCTTTCCTGTCTTGCAACAATAGCCAAATGCCAATCAGAATATAGCTGTAAACTGAATTCAACATCAGTTTGCTATGATTGTTTTGTGTGCTCTCAGCAATTTACATCACTACTTCACTCAATGAAAAGCTCAGTTTTGAAAAAGTACTATACAGGGAAAAAAAATATGTGACTCTACAATAAAAATAGTGACAATACAATATACTGTATATACTCAATTATAAGCTGACCTGAGTATAAGCAGAGGCACCTATTTTACCACAAAATACTGGGGGGGGAAATGTGCTGCCCCCTATGTCCCTCTTGTGCCCTCTGTGTCCCCCTCTTGTGTGCCCTCTGTGCCCCTTTCCTGTCTCCCCCCTCTCTCTCCCCTGTGTCTCTTCCTCCCCTCTCCCTCCCCTGTGTCTCTCCCCCCTCCCTCCCCTGTGTCTCTTTTCCCTCTCTCTCCCCTGTGTCTCTTCCCCCTCCCTCCCCTGTGTCTCTCCCCCCTCTCCCTCCTCTGTGTCTCTTTCCCCCTTCTCCCTCGTGTCTCTTTCCCTCCCCCTCCCTTATCATACTCCTGATCCTCCCTCCTCAACCCCCCTCCTCATCCTCCCTTCTCATCCTCAACCTCCCTCCTCATCCTCAACTCCCCTCCTCAACCCCCCTCCTCAACCCTCATCCTCAACCCCCCTCCTCACCCTCATCCCCTCCTCATGCTCAACTCCCCTCCTCAACCCTCCTCCTCATCCTCAACCCCTCCTTCACCCCCTCCTCATCCTCAACCCCCATCCTCATCCCCTCTCCTCATCCTCAACCCCCCTCCTCATCCTCAACCCCCCTCTTCAACCCCCTCCTCATCCTCAACCCCCCTCTTCAACCCCCCTCCTCATCCTCAACCCCCTTCTCAAACCCCCTCCTCATCCTCAACCCCCCTCCTCACCCCCTCCTCATCCTCAACCGCCCTCCTCAACCCCATCTTCAACCCCCCTCCTCATCCTCAAACCCCCTCCTCATCCTCAACACCCTCCTCATCCTCCCTCCTCATCCTCAACCCCCCTCCTCAACCTCAACCCCCTCCTCATCCCCCTCCTCAACCCTCTCTTCGACCCCCCTTCTCATCCTCAACCCCTCTCTTCATCCTCAACCCCCCCCCCTCAACCCCCCTGCTCATCCTCAACCCCCTCCTTATCTTCAACCCCCCTCCTCATCCTCAACCCTCCTCCTCATCCTCCCTCCTCAACCCCACTCCTCATTATTATTATAATTATTTTTATCTTTATTTATATTGCGCCAACATATCCCGTAGCGCTGTACAGGGGTTGAGTACATGGCAAAAAACAAACTTGTAAAGAATAGGGGGCCCTGTTTTGGAGCATCAAATCAAATGTACATAGAGCTTGTTTCCAAGGCACTGACACAAGATTGAAAACTCTCAAAGTTACAATCTAAGGGTTTAGTTGTGATACAAGAGGGTGACTAATGCAAGATGGTGGTGTGAAACCAATTTGTTCAGTTAAGTGGTGGTGTCTCTGTGTTGTACTGTAGATTGTGGGTGTGAGTGTTATTAAGCTGTGGAATGTTCAGTTGTACATGTAATGGCTGAAGGTTAAATAGGTGTGTTTTTAGTAATTTTTTAAAGGTTTTGAGGCAGGAAGATAGTCTAATGGAGCGGGGCAAGGAGTTCCAAATAGTAGGGGCAGCATGAGAGAAGTCTTGAAGACGGGAGTGAGAGGAGGTGATGAGAGGAGGAAAGAAGAAGGTCATTAGCAGAACGAAGGGGGCGGTTAGGAGAGTATTTTGAAACAAGAGCAGAGATATAAGGGGGTGCACTGTTGTTGAGGGCTTTATACGTTAGGGTCATGATTTAAAATTTGATTCGGGAAGCTATGGGAAGCCAATGGAGTGATTGACAGAGAGGAGCTGCAGACACTGAGCGTTTGGTATTGAAGATGAGTCTAGCGGAGGCGTTCATTATGGATTGGTGGGGACAAAGATGAGAGATGGGGAGGCCATCAAGGAGGGAATTGCAGTAGTCGAGTCGAGATATGATGAGAGAGTGTATTAGAATCCTCCCTCCTCATCACTTTACCCATCTCTAATTACCTCCCCCTCTCCCTTTCCCCTCAATTACCTTCCATCAGCTGCTCCTCCCCTCCTCCGCGCGTCTTATGGCTGTGTCGGGACCCGGCATATGCTAATGACGTGATGTCACATGCACGTCACTTCGCGTCATTAGCATTAGCAAAAATATATATTTACTTGCAAATTCACTACAGTAGTCCTTTAATGAGGTGAGTTGGGAGAAGTAGATAATGAGTTTAGGAAATGTAACATAGAAGAAAGCAGAAAGGAAAGGAAGAGAATAAAAGAGGAGCAGAGCAATCATGGAGGAGATTTACAGTCTTATTAAATTGTAGCCTCGTAAATACGAGGTTAGAACGCAAGGCATATGTGCTTGAAAAATTAGACCGTTTACAACGCTATTAAATTCAAAGTCCTGCGAGCTATGGGCGAGGGACTCAATCTCGTACACCTTTGTATTTGAGAGAGAGGGATGCTATCTCGGTCAACTTATGATTTGCGTGCCCGTGTGTATCAATTTATCAATAAAGCTTTGCATGGAAAAATAGCCCAAAATACGTAATACGTAACACTTAACTAGACACCAGTATGCTTTCAAAAGGGAGCCAAAACAGAAAATCATTGACTGTGCTGTAGCTTTTGCAAGTAGACACACAGGTGAAGGCATTGGTGTTTTTTTGTGCTTTGGTGAGAAAGGAGAGTGGGGGAGAGAGGAGTACTGTAAGTTTTGGTAGAGTGAGGAGAGGGGGAGAAGAGTAATAAAATCTAGAGGGATGAGGGGAGGAGTAGAAGGAGGAGTAGGCGGAGGAGTAGGGAGAGGAGGAGGGGGGAGAGGAGGAAGAGGGAGAGGAGGAGGAGGGGGAGAGCAGGGGGCAGGGAGGTGCCCTCGACGTAGGCATACAAGGAGAAGGGGCAGAGGGGGTGATGAGGTAGCGGCCCCAGGGAGAGGAGAGGAAGAGCAGGTGTCCCTGGCACAGTCAGTAAGGCAAGAGGTTGTGGCAAGGCCCAGGAGAGATGTCAATGCTAGCCAGAGGGATAAGGCCTGGGCCCAAGTTGGCACAGCTGTGTTGGCAGTAGGGGTCACCCATAGGGACTGGAAGTCAGTAAAACACAAATTTGAGGACCTCAAACTGCTGGGGGAAAAGAAGATGACCAAGAAGGCACAAGCAGCACGGGGTACAGGTGGTGGTCCGGCGGTCGTTGTCACATACAATGAATGGGAGCAGACCGTGAGGGACTGGATTCCTGCAGCAGCAGTGGTGGGCATACTAGGCCAGGTCGACACAGATCAGCCTAAAACATTGCAACGTGAGTATTATATCACATCACACACATGGTTGTATGAAATTGTGGGGGTGGGTGGATGGGGTGTCCAAAACCCTGCAGATAACATGCTGTATGTATGTATAAATAGGCTTGTATTCTAGCTGTTGTATATAATGAGCTGGATCCCTCTAGAACAGGGGTGGGTAAGAAGCCGGTCTTTCAAGATATCCTTTCTGTGCACAGGTGAGTCAATCAGGATGATTGAAGGGGTGATTGACTCATCTGTGCACAGCAGGTATATCATCAAATCCAGGCATGTATGTGGCCCTCCAGGACCAAACTTGCCCACACTTGCTCAAGAATTATATGGCCTTCTACACCCCTACCCACACACAGGGATAATTGACATAAAATAGCACTGTATGCCCTATAGTTAACTAAAGATATATGGGGCGACAATAACCATTTCAGTCCTGGTAGCAAACCAATCATGTTCATAATTTGTATCACTGATATGTCTGGACAATCACTACACCGGAAACTGATTCTGAGTTCAATTTCTAATTATATCCATATTGATTTGGCATGCAGTAGAGCAGCGGTGTCCAAAGTCAAACCTACTGGGCTGCGCACAGGCCTGGATATGTGGATTTCCTTTATGTGCACAGATGAGTCAATTAGACTAAATGACTTGGAGAATGATATTCTCAGCTGGGTGCAGCATGGCTATCCACAAATGCATGCCTGACTTTGGACACCACTGCAATAGAGATTACAAATCTGGGTGTGCGGCATATGTGGATACAGACTCTGTAGGACTGAATGTGTGTCATATACTGTCCTAACCTGGACCATGTCTCAGCTGCATATTAACAACCATTGCTGGGAACATGTCACAGATCCAGCAGAACACGTGTCTGATGCACATGCAGTACACATTCATATGAGCCATGATCCACAATGCTTACTATGCAGGCCGTGGTTCATCTCTGTAACACAAGCACCACAGTCAATCACAGGTGACCATGATATCAAGGATATGAAAACACATAGCTGTCAAGTTTGTGTGACAACTAACTGAAATATATGTTTATTCCATTGCAGTACCCAGAAGGCCAGCAACAGAGGAGGAGGCAGGAGTGCCTGAAGAGGAGGGCCAGGACATCCAAGGGGGTCTGGGACCATCCACAACAGTGGATTGTGAGGAGTGGGAAGTGATGCCCAGGCCCTCAACTGCAGTATACAGCTGGCCACACTCATACCGGCAATCTCAACCGGCCATATCCTGGTCCCAGACCTCCTAGCTGCCACCAGCATCATCACAGCAATGGGGGCAGCACACAGCATGGATGCCCTTATCCTATGCTGACCCTTACCATGCTGCCCCTTATGCTAGGACATCCTATGTTGCCTATGGATACCCGTCCTATACTCCACCAGGCCACCCATCATGGCATGACCCCCAGGCCTACATGCTGACACCTCAGGGCCTGCTCCAGCCACCAATGTAGAGGTGACCACCCTCAGGAATGCCACCCTCAAGTATTCCACCCTCTACTGTGCCACCCTCAGGAATGCCACCCTCTGCTGTGCCACCCTCTGAGGTGACACCCTCTGCTGTGCCACCCTCTGTGGTGCCAACCTCTTATTCACCATCTACTCTCTACTCCACCAGCCAGACAGCCAACGCCTCCAGTCTTTCAGTCCTCGTCTGCGGTCCCTTTGCCACCAGCACCCACTCAATTGTGTGAGATTTTGGCCCAGTGTTCCAGAGATGAACAGGCACGCCAACAAAGGCCCGAAAGGATCATCCATTTGAGCAAGAGGCAGCATCGCCATCCTGGCTGACAATAGATCCCTCCAGGCTAGCACTCGGGCGAGTTGGGAGAGACGCATGATAATGCAGCTACTCCAACGGCAGCCCATAGCTCTCCAGCCTTCGGTTGTACAACCGCAAATCGAGATGTTCAATGTGTATTGACCTTGAGATGAAGTGATACAATTTAATAAAGGTGTAAATCTCCTCCATGACTGCTCTGCTCCTCTTTTATTCTCTTCCTTTCCTTTCTGCTTTCTTCTATGTTAGATTTCCTAAACTCATTATCTACTTCTCCCAACTCACCTCATTAAAGGACTACTGTAGTGCATTTGCAAGTAAATATATATTTTTGCTTGTTATACACAGACTACTAAAAACAGTATGCTTTTCAAAATAAATGAAAGTTAATATTTTTCCTACTTTTTAATTTGTCAGTTTTCCCTCAAGTGCAGCTGCTTTTTTCCTACAACCTGTGCCTATCAGGGATTGTAGTCTGCTATGCCTGGAGGTTGGACTAAATAAAAGGCTAAGCAGTCAGACTCTGGGTCAGACAGAGAATGTTATGTAAAGGGATCTTTAAATAGTTTTGTGCAAGAGGCTACTTTCTCCTTTTCAATACTGATGATATAGTTCCACTGATTGTGCCAGGTCAAAACTCAGGGCTAAGAGAAACTTGTCCAGAACTATTAATAAGGATCAGTCCTAGTTTATAGCATCCAGCTTCTTCAAATGTGCCTCCATAGTCTTCCTTCTTGACTTTTGTTTTAATACATTCCTGCTCATCATTTACATCTTACATTTTCTTCTTAAAATACCTTTCTTTAAAAGTCTGTCAGATCCAGACAAAGCATACACAAGAAGTCTGAAAATCACAATAGTGAGGAGAGACTTACATACATACCTCACTTCTTTTTGGCATCTAATTCTGTCTTTGTTGTAGCTGTGTATTAATTTAAATCACAATACGATACTCCAAATCATAACAAGGTTGTTTGCTCTGTTCACTAAAAGTGATTATGCAGCTAATTATAATAATGTATTAGACTTATAACATTAAATCTGGGCATTTCATTACAATGGACAGCTTATATAGAAATATTTTAAACCCACTGTCCATTACAATGAAAGCTGCGGGTCTACTTGTATAACTTCATATGGAATACTATATCACACATTACTTGCCAGATACTAGAGAGGTGAATTTAGTATCTAATAGAAATTCTCCTGCCATTATTATACTTCAGAATTTTAACGAGTTCAGAGAGGAGAGCTGAAAAGTTATAGTGTGAAACCCCGCTTTCTTAATTTTTACCTTTGTGAATTTATTTCATAATTATTCATGTTGTAACCGTCTATGCTAAATATATCATCACATATCCATCATCCACTTACGTTTATACAGTTCCTATTAGTATATTTAATGAAGAAAAAAAACGTAAAACCCCAATGGATTACATTTTAGTAACCAAGTTATTGAATTTTTTGACTATATTGTATTGTCACTCCGACGGCAGCCCATAGCTCTACAGCCTTCGGTTGCACAACCGCAAACCGAGATATCTGCCTCCTCATCTCAGACAACACCAGTTCCAACTGATCCCCAGCCACCCAGTGTAGTGGCACCCACACCACAACAACATGGAAGAGAGAGACAGTCCACGGTCACGGAAGGTGGGGGCCCAGTAACAAGGAGTAGGAGGTCTTAGGACCATTGAGGAAGGTCTCCTTCTGATCACTCCTCACAGAATACTGATTGTTATAGTTTGTGACATGCTATTGGCTGGCTACAGAGTGTGTACATGTCTGGTTATGTTTAACATTTCAACAATTGATGTTCAATGTGGATTGACCTTGAGATGAAGTGCTGTGGTTAATCAGAATATTGTCATGATTGATATCTTGTTCTTGTCTCTGTAGGTGTTAATATCCAAATCTCACAACCATGAAGACATGCTCTTCATCTTCGAGCAGTACAATACCATCATGTGAGTAAACACAACCCAGTTCCCAACAGGCATTCGATCAGTGTCATTCACCACTGCAGAAGGATCGGAAATGCAATATATGACTAAATATCTCTTCACTAATGAACATGGCTGGTGTGAGTTTTCATTATAATGATCAGTGTCCCATTAGGATCTGCTAATCCAAACCAGCAGTTCTACATACGTTTTTGTAGTATTTCTTCCCGTTAACATTATGAAAGGGGATTCATTTATTTCATGTCATCCAAACCAAATGGCTAATTTCCTTGATTTGACATCATGATCAATGTGCATGTGTTTAGGGGTAATGTGAACAGTGTAATCTGTCTGCCCTTGGTACCACCCATATACCAGTGAGATGTTATATCAGCATGGCACAACTATTCCATGTAGATAGGGATAGTACTTGTAACGGAACCCATCACTGTTTTGCCCTGTTTTGTGGTTGTTATTGTGGTTGGGGTGTGATCCTACTGTTGTACTGTGTGTATGTTGGTTTATGCTCTGCAGAATATTAGCCCAGACTATTGCATACCTGGGCATAAGAGATAATCCTATTACAGAGACTCCTCATAAGATAAGGAAGTCTATTGTATAAAGTGTTTTCATTCTCAGACATAAGAACAAAGAAGGATGATCTAATCCATGTCTGATTGTATCAAAGTTACCATGTAGCCTCAGGGAGGTGTGACCCACCTATTGTCCCTATATGTGTATTGTGTGGCCAACTATGGGGGATATGTGAAATGTCTGTGTGTTATGTGTAAAAGATACTTTTACTAACTTTTGAAACTCTGGTCTGATTCATGCCATTTTTTAATATGTTGTTCCACAATTTATGCTGTTCATAAAAATGTAAGATTTATTTATGTACTATGTAAAATCATAAAGTTATAAAAATGGATAAAAATGTGTAAGTTTTAGCTGGGAGATAATTGAGTAGATACAGTAATAAACTCAATTATCTCAAAAGCAGGAGGGGAGGGAAACTGTAAGCGTTACTATTGTGTTATTGGTTGTTTATACCTTCCCCTGGGTGTGTTCTGTTTACCTGACTGTAATAAAAACCAGGCTGGGTGTGCCAGCAAGACAGTTCTACTTGACCCTTCAAAACGTAGCCTCGTCTCGTTCTTGGAGGGGATTGCTATATCATACTGGGGATTGCTATGCTTTGCATACTCCCTTGAGCTTTAAACTACTGAACCCTTGTTCCTGCTGTACTCTCCTTGGAGGAGAGGTCTTCCCCACACAATCCTGGATGCTGGAGATTCATACAGGTTGGAAGGAAGACGGCACGACTCCAGTTAAGCTACGGCGGTTGTGGAGTCTGTGGTGGTTGTGGTGTCCGGTGCAGTGCTTGTAGTTCTCGGCGCAAGCTCGGATGCGTCCATCAACGGAGGTACCCAGTCAGGGTGCCAGGAGATCCGTTACATTGGCTGGCAGTGGTGGGATGGCGTCCTAGTAAGAGGAAATGCAGCACGGAGACACCGGTAACGTTTGGAGTTACAAATTGAGGGCAACGCTAGTATCCGTACAGCTCCCCTGGCTACTGCAGGATGGAACCGGCTAGTTTTCGGACAGCGTTCCATGATGAGGAGGAGGAGGCGGCCGCGGACTACAGGGATGCAGACAGAAAGGAACTCTGGTATGATGCCCTGGAAGATGCCCAATGGTGATGAGCAGCGGCTACAGAAGCGTGTGGCGATGCGGATGTATCTATTGGGAGAGCAGCCCCTGGATGAGTGGGTGACAAGACTAGAGACCCTGGTATGGTGAGAGATCTGGCTAGACAACGCATACCAGGCCCTCTGGTGGCATACCGTTCGACTTACCCCCTGGACGTCTGAACACGACTTACCGGAGGGGAATGATTATGATGGCCCGGGTTTATTATGGGATGCCTTGGAGGAGGACATTGATCTTGGCAGCACGGAGGAGTCTAGGTTTTGGGACATCTACGACTACCGGATGGGCATGTATGTCTGGGGTGACAAAGGCGAGGTGAGCAAAGACATGACCCACCTGGTAACGAGAGAGTGGGAGCTGGAGCAGGACTACCAACACCTGCTCAGCTTCGTGCAGCCCCAACCTACTCGACAAGCAGAACCAGACCTCATTGACTGGTCCTGGGATGACCTCCAGATGGCAGGTAGAGATGGGACCGAGCTCTCTCTACCGGCCCTACAGGGAGCAGAAGGTGCCGTCCTTCCTCCCCAGCAACAGTGTGTATCCCAGGGAGCAGAAGGTGTCGTCCTATCCCCCCAGCGGCAGTGTGAACCCCAGGGGGCAGAAGGTGTCGTCCTCCCCCCCAGCGGCAGTGTGAACCACAGGGGGCAGAAGGTGTGGTCCTTCCCCCCCAGCGGCAGTGTGAACCCCAGGGGGCAGAAGGTGTCTTCCTTCCCCCCCAGCGGCAGTGTGAACCACAGGGGGGCAGAAGGTGTCGCCCTTCCCCCCCAGCGGCAGTGTGAACCCCAGGGGGCAGAAGGTGTCATCCTTCCCCCCCAGCGGCAGTGTGAACCCCAGGGGGCAGAAGGTGTCGTCCTTACCCCCCATCTGCAGTGTGAACCACAGGGGGCAGAAGGTGTCGTCCTCCCCCCCCAGCGGCAGTGTCAACCCCAGGGGGCAGAAGGTGTCGTCCTTCCCCCCCAGCGGCAGTGTGAACCACAGGGGGCAGAAGGTGTCGTCCTTCCGCCCCAGCGACAGTTTACCCTGACAAGGGGAGACACCAATCTCCCAGACGGCGCAGATGGGACCGTTGTCTCTGCGCCCACAGCCTGTCCAGATCCCCAACTACCCTCACTGGGACAACCGGAGGAGGGGGTAAGTACAAATTCCCCTCCCCAGCTAACTTCTAATGTGGCCCCAGGGTTAACAGAGGAAATGTTAACCCCCACTGACCCCCACGTTTCCCTGGCTACTGAGCCGGAATATGTCCCAAGTACCACAGCAGAAGAGCTGACAGCGGGCAGAGTGCAGTCGGCCTCTGCCCTCCCTTTGTCCCTTGTACAGATCAGGATATCCTGCAGGTTATACCAGCAGAAGAGCTGGCATCAGGGCAGAGTGCCGCTGGCCTCTGCCCCTCAAGTCCCCTCAGCGTGTTGCCCCATCACCACAGCAAAATATCCAGGTGCAGTAACTGTTTGTTGTGGGTGGGCTGCTCTTGCACTTTGTTGTTGTGGGGGGGCTGCTCTAGCACTGGTTTATTGTGGGTTGGTGGATCGTCTAACGGAGGCACTGACCGGCAGAAGGTCAGGTGCCTGATTAGACTTCCCCCCAAAGGGGAGATGTGTGACGAAGTGCCCTTCGCCACTTTGTCTTGAAGATGACTGTTTGCCAGCCTCCTGCCCTGCGACTATGGCCCTGGGACAGATTGCCCTTTAAACACAGTATTCGGCCATACCAGAGTGTATGTCACTCATTCTGGCCCTTTACATACAGGGGGGTCATTCGGTACTAGCCCTGTGTGAACCATGATACCACAGATAGCTATGCCATGGAGCCCATTCATATAATGAAAGACTATGGGAAAGACTTTGGCTGCGTGGCAATTGAACTGTGTGGATGGGATCTGAGCACTATCTGGGGACATGTGAAATGTGAGTAAATGTGAATTGCAGTAATGCTGATGGGTTGTCAAACTAGAGAATTGACCAACAAATACTTTTGTCCGGACATCCCCAGGCCGATCCGTTTGGATCAGACCGTGTATGCCGGCTTATGGTCACGGGGGAGGTGTGTAACGGAACCCATCACTGTTTTGCCCTGTTTTGTGGTTGTTATTGTGGTTGGGGTGTGATCCTACTGTTGTACTGTGTGTATGTTAGTTTATGCTCTGCAGAATATTAGCCCAGACTATTGCAGACCTGGGCATAAGAGATAATCCTATTACAGAGACTCCTCATAAGATAAGGAAGTCTAATGTATAAACTGTTTTCATTCTCAGACATAAGAACAAAGAAGGATGATCTAATCCATGTCTGATTGTATCAAAGTTGCCAGGTAGCCTCAGGGAGGTGTGACCCACCTATTGTCCCTATATGTGTATTGTGTGGCCAACTATGGGGGATATGTGAAATGTCTGTGTGTTATGTGTAAAAGATACTTTTACTAACTTTTGACACCCTGGTCTGATTCATGCCATTTTGTAATATGTTGTTCCACAATTTATGTTGTTCATAAAAATGTAAGATTTATTTATGTACTATGTAAAATCATAAAGTTATAAAAATGGATAAAAATGTGTAAGTTTTAGCTGGGAGATAATTGAGTAGATACAGTAATAAACTCAATTATCTCCTAAGCAGGAGGGGAGGGAAACTGTGGGCGTTACTATTGTGTTATTGGTTGTTTATACCTTCCCCTGGGTGTGTTCTGTTTACCTGACTGTAATAAAAACCAGGCTGGGTGTGCCAGCAAGACAGTTCTACTTGCCCCTTCATAACGTAGCCTAGTCTCGTTCTTGGAGGGGATTGCTATATCATACTGGGGATTTCTATGCTTTGCATACTCCCTTGAGCTTTAAACTACTGAACCCTTGTTCCTGCTGTACTCTCCTTGGAGGAGAGGTCTTCCCCACACGATCCTGGATGCTGGAGATTCATACAGGGTGGAAGGAAGACGGCGCGACTCCAGTTAAGCTACGGCGGTTGTGGAGTCTGTGGTGGTTGTGGTGTCCGGTGCGGTGCTTGTAGTCCTCGGTGCAAGCTAGGACGCGTCCATCAACGGAGGTACCCAGTCGGGGTGCCAGGAGATCCGTTACAGTACTTTTTTGCTGAAAGATTGTGTTCACAGTGAAGCATGCCTTGTTGTATTACACATCCTCAACATATTCCGGGAAGGTTGATTGAACAGGGCAGAATCAGTATGGTTATTACTGCTCGTAGATGACGTTCATGTTAATTGGTGTACTGTGTGTCCAGAGGAAAAACAATGTACTATAATAACAGCTCATGATTGTTCTAACACCTCCTCTCTAGGTTTTCAAGATTCACATCATATATTGACCAAACAGCAGTAATGTATGCAAACACACTGTGTGTGGAATCCCTTAGTATCACATGATCCATGTTTTCTAGTGTCTGTTTATTCTGGCAACCATATGGTTGTTGTATGGGCATTAATGGTTGGAATGGAGTGTTATATGATATGATGTTGGTTACTGTTGGGTCATGCATTACCCTCATGATGGTGTCTTTTCCCCTGCAGATGTCCTCTGATTTGCCACAGCCCCTTGCCATACTGGGATCCGTTCACACCACACCCATGATATTAATGCACAGACTTGTCCATTTCTGATTGTGCTCTGTGTATGAAATAAAGTATGATGATGTTATACTGTTATCACTGTTTCTGTGTGTTTGTACCATATCATGCTTTCTAATTGACAGAATACAGATAGAATGAAGTGTCATTGTTTGATACATATATGTGTGTTTGTTTAGAAAGATACATATACTACATTAATCTGTACCTTGCCAATATAGATCTAGGTGTCAGCCAGAGGGGTGTGAATTCAGGAGTTATGTTTATAGACATGCAGGGTTGTATATAATTACTTGAAGGGCTCAACTTGAATGATGGTATGAATCTACATTCATGATTATTATGTAGTAATGCAAACACATATTACACAGAATAGTTAAACCCCTAACTGAGGGTGATGAGCATATCTGTTGACTTTCAGGGTAATGCACTTGTTACATGGTAAATATATAATGTGCACATTATCCAGGATTACACAAACAACATTGACTGAAAAATTATGTTTATTTTTTCACAAAGAGCTACTCAGTGACAAATTACCACAGGCCTGCTCAGTATCATGGTGGTTTTGGAGGTGGGTAGGATACAGAGTTCCAGTAACACAGGGAAATAGGAACATAGGGACAGAATGCAGGCATGGGTGATGCCATTGATATAGATGATCAGTTGAGGGGGATATACAGTGCATCATCCAACATAAGTCAATATCAGTTATATCATTATAAAATATATCATGATAACAACATTCAAAACAACAATACAGAATAAGGAGATATACTCATGGGGAGAAGGAATTTGTAGTCTTGTGTGTGTGCAACAGACACTCCTATGCAACTGCAGAGGTAGAAGTCCACAATCAGTCAATGTTAGAACCCCAATAGGTCAGTTTGCTGGCAATGCTAATTCGCTATGAGAGCAGCCTCTTCATACCTAAGTTTGGACACTCAGATGGGGACCTGATCAGGACCATATCAGTGTGTTCAAACTAATTTCATGTGTGAGCAGAACTCCCAACAAACCGGCCAGTTTGAGGTGAATTCTGTTCTGTGAATGAGCATCTCTATTATCTGCTGTTGCATATGCATAACTGAAGATAAACTGAACCGCATTAACAGTTATGTTCCAAGGCTAGAGTTACTCTTCCCCATATGTACAGGGAGGATCACATCAGCACTGAGGAAGGGATCTGGAAAGAAGTATGATACAGGCTTCACAATAGTCCAGAGAATAGCATGTCTAAAGCAATAGGTCCATATAAGTCTATGTAGAGGATGTGATATCACACCTGATGCAACGCATGATTGACTATGGCATACGAACATACATGATGCAATGTGACAATAGCATGGTCATGGAATGTGGGAATGCTCATCATCATTCCTTGTTCTGACTGTGGAATGGGACTCATCTTTGCGATCTGAAACAAACATACAAGGAAAATGTCAATATTAACATTACACATGCTCCATGAGCGCCTACTTCATCACATACCAATATATGCTGGTCATTTCCTACATACGTCTTCACTGCTCTTTCATACATATGAAACAAGCTACTCACCTGGCAGATGATGAGGAAGGATATATCTGATGACTAATGATGTAGGAATATCCCACAGATTACACATTAATGCATCTTTGGAGAGCCAAAAGTGGTGTTTTACCTTGGACGCGGACCCAAGCTCATCCACAAGGTGATTTGTTCCACCAGGACACGTGCCCTGTGGATCATCATTATTTATCACCACTTACCTACAGTATGTGATAGGCCTAAATAAATGGAGTGATTGATGTGCTATTTGTGTCCTTCAGTCCTTCAGCATAAATGGCCATATTATTCTACAATTACCGTATATACTCGAATATAAGCCGAGTTTTTCAGCCCTTTTTTTTAAGGCTAAGAAGGGCCCCCTCGGCTTATACTCGAGTCACTCTCCCCCCCGTGTCTCTCTAACCCTCCCCCCCCGTGTCTCTCTAAAACCCCTCCGTGTCTCTCTACCCCACCGTGTCTCTCTACCTCCCTGTGTCTCTCTAACCCCCCGTGTCTCGTTCCCTCCCCCCTCCTCATCCTCAACCCCCCTCCTCATTATAAACCGCCCTCCTCATTCCCCCTCCTCAACCCCCCTCCTCAACCTAAACCCCCTTCCTCATTCTAACCCCCCCTAAATACCTCCCCTCTCCCCTCACTTACCTGCTTGTGCGCGTCACATGCGCGCCACGTCATTAGCATATACCGTGTGCCGGCACCCGGTATATGCTAATGATATGACGTCACATGCGCGCCATGCCATTAGCATATACCGCGTGCCATTAGCATATACCGGGTGCCGGCACCCGGTATATGCTAATGATGTGGCGCACATGTGACGCCACATGCGCGCCGGGTCAAGAAGGAGCGGAGGCCGGAGCAGAAGCAGGTAAGTGAGGGGAGAGGGGGAGGTATTTAGGGGGGTTTAGGTTGAGGAGGGGGGTTGAGAAGGGAGAATGAGGAGGGGGGTTTAGGTTGAGGAGGGGGGTTGAGGAGGGAGGTTGAGGAGGGGGTTTGAGGTTGAGGAAGGGGTTTGAGGTTGAGGAGGGAAATTGAGGAGGTGGTTGAGGATGTGGGGTTTGAGGAGGGAGGTTGAGGAGGGAGGTTGAGGAGGGGGGTTGAGGAGGGGGTTGAGGATGGGGGGTTGAGGAGGGGGTTGAGGATGGGGGGTTGAGGAGGGAGGATGAGGAGGGAGGTTGAGGAGGGGATTGAGGATGAGGAGGGAGGTTGAGGATGAGGAGGGAGTTTGAGGAGGGGGTTGAGGAGGAGGAGGGAGGTTAAGGATGAGAAGGGAGGTTGAGGATGAGGAGGGAGGTTGAGGAGGGGAGTTGAGGATGGGGGGTTGAGAAGGGGGTTGAGGATGGGAGTTGAGGAGGGAGGATGAGGATGGGGGGTTGAGGAGGGAGGTTGAGGAGGGGGGTTGAGGAGGGGGTTGAGGATGGGGGGATTGAGGAGGGAGGATGAGGAGGGAGGTTGAGGATGAGGAGGGAGGTTGAGGAGGGGGTTGAGGATGAGGAGGGAGGTTGAGGATTAGGAGGGGAGGATGAGGATGGGGGGTTGAGGATGAGGGGATTGAGGAGGGAGGTTGAGGATGAGGAGGAAGGGTGAGGAGGGAGGTTGAGAATGAGGAGTGGGGTTGAGGAGGGAGGTTGAGAATGAGGAGCGGGTCTCGTTCCCTCCCCCCTCCTCATCCTCAACCCCCCTCCTCATTATAAACCGCCCTCCTCATTCCCCCTCCTCAACCCCCCTCCTCAACCTAAACCCCCTTCCTCATTCTAACCCCCCCTAAATACCTCCCCTCTCCCCTCACTTACCTGCTTGTGCGCGTCACATGCGCGCCACGTCATTAGCATATACCGTGTGCCGGCACCCGGTATATGCTAATGATATGACGTCACATGCGCGCCATGCCATTAGCATATACCGCGTGCCATTAGCATATACCGGGTGCCGGCACCCGGTATATGCTAATGATGTGGCGCGCATGTGACGCCACATGCGCGCCGGGTCAAGAAGGAGCGGAGGCCGGAGCAGAAGCAGGTAAGTGAGGGGAGAGGGGGAGGTATTTAGGGGGGGTTAGAATGAGGAGGGGGGTTGAGAAGGGAGAATGAGGAGGGGGGTTTAGGTTGAGGAGGGGGGTTGAGGAGGGAGGTTGAGGAGGGGGTTTGAGGTTGAGGAAGGGGTTTGAGGTTGAGGAGGGAAATTGAGGAGGTGGTTGAGGATGTGGGGTTTGAGGAGGGAGATTGAGGAGGGAGGTTGAGGAGGGGGGTTGAGGAGGGGGTTGAGGATGGGGGGTTGAGGAGGGGGTTGAGGATGGGGGGTTGAGGAGGGAGGATGAGGAGGGAGGTTGAGGAGGGGGTTGAGGATGAGGAGGGAGGTTGAGGATGAGGAGGGAGTTTGAGGAGGGGGTTGAGGAGGAGGAGGGAGGTTAAGGATGAGAAGGGAGGTTGAGGATGAGGAGGGAGGTTGAGGAGGGGAGTTGAGGATGGGGGGTTGAGAAGGGGGTTGAGGATGGGAGTTGAGGAGGGAGGATGAGGATGGGGGGTTGAGGAGGGAGGTTGAGGAGGGGGGTTGAGGAGGGGGGTTGAGGAGGGGGTTGAGGATGGGGGGGTTGAGGAGGGAGGATGAGGAGGGAGGTTGAGGATGAGGAGGGAGGTTGAGGAGGGGGTTGAGGAGGGAGGTTGAGGATTAGGAGGGGAGGATGAGGATGGGGGGTTGAGGATGAGGGGATTGAGGAGGGAGGTTGAGGATGAGGAGGAAGGGTGAGGAGGGAGGTTGAGAATGAGGAGTGGGGTTGAGGAGGGAGGTTGAGAATGAGGAGCGGGTTGAGGAGGGTGATAAGGGAGGGAGGAAGAGACACAGGGAAGGGAGAGGGGAGAAGAGACACATGAGAGAGAGGGGGACACAGAGGGCACAAGAGGTACACAGGGGGCCGCAAATTTCCTACCCTCGGCTTATACTTGAGTCACTCATTTTACCCAGTATATTGTGGTAAAATAGGTGCCTTGGCTTATACTCGGGTCGGCTTATACTCGAGTATATAAGTAGCCACTGCAAACATTTTGCCTTGAACATCAAGATGAGATCTGAGTATTAAACACATATTTATATCTCATGCATTACACATCTCCTTGTTACATATCTGCAGGGATGTTCATATTTCAGGATTATTTTCCATTTGCATACAATATAAGTTATGAAATAGTTAAGTCTACATGACCCATGACTTAGCAATTTTAGAGACAAGTACACGGACCTAGACACAGCAAATATGTATTTTCACTCAAGATCTAATAATCATTATTTACTGCACACAAGTGTATCATCTAAAGTAGATATACTCACAGACGTGAACAAAGTATGTGTTATATTCTTATTGGACATCTCATATTAATAAAATGTTATTGCCTGTTGGTTATGCCATGTTGCTAGAGGGTGAGAAACATTAATTTCGGCATTGTCTCAAGTAAACAAGTCTAAAAGGCTGTGTCTGGATATGTTTCAGTTGTAGTCAGTTCTCCAGCCGGTCAGCAGCAGCCACCATGTTGGGTTTTGCTGCTGATCCACACTTGATCCTACTAAATAAACTCTAATCATGAGAAAATAACTCTGTTTTGTGTTATCATGACTGGTTCTTGAACTCCAAAGTATGTGTGTATGGTGTTTATCTACGACATATTGATCCATTTCATGTAGTTTGTCAGGATCATACAATGTGAACAATGCTGGTCCATGGTGTTTGGAGGTATTCCTATACAAATGTGGGGTATATATACATTGACATAGTGGGATATATAATCCACTCCATTTATCTATACCATTGATGTTTAGAACTGTCAGTACTTAAGATGTGTATGGGAATGTGTGCTTACTTACCTGTAACTGATCGTGTGGCTTGTTCCAGTGTACAGTACATATATTGTATCAGGGAACTCTCCTCTATTGTGGACTGGTTGGAATTCTGTATGACAAGGGAGATGGATCAAGGTGGATTTGGGAGTTAGGCATAATCCATACATTAGACTGTATTCCATTCATATTGGGTATGTACTTACATGTGACGTACTCACAAATGAGGCATGTACGTTGTTGTGACCCCTACAGATTATCCACTACAGGGCATGTGACGGAGCCGCATCAATGTCCCCCAGAGAGTTGGCCTGTACTGCTATATTGTGCAGACAACAGCAGGCAAGGATGATGTGACAAACTTTCTCAGGCTTGTATTGTAGAACACCCCCAGTGGAATGTAAACATCTGAAGCGCATCTTTAGTACACCAAAGGTGCGCAGCAATATACCGCTCCTCTGCCAGGGTCTGGGCATTGCACACAGGGGTCAACAACCACGGCAAACACTCATATCCTGCATCACCTGATGGAAACAAAGTGTGAAATGTTGATATGAATAGGATGTTGTGATGCTTGACAAAGCATATGCCCAAATATTGTCATCATGACCTATGAACAGATCCCTGTGGCTAACACACAGTTAAAGATATATGTAAGGGAGCTGGATCAAGGATGCATCTGATAGAGGATAATTAGTTGTTTATTAATAAATGTGTTCTATATTAAGCTTCAGTTCAATTACAATATTATTTGCTCAAATGTCAAATCCAGATGGTCACATGCACAGGATACTTACATGAGGTGGGGGCACAAGGTAAATAGAACAGGGTACATACTGCGACCATTCTGGTAGAGAGCACAGGAAGTAACTGTTGCAGTCCTTGTACCGGGCACATGCCAGTAGTTACTGAGGGGAAGAATGATAGTGTATTCGCACGATTCTGTGGGGATGTGGTTATGTAGCTTGTTGATCACAACACCTGATATTAGGCACGTTAATTTCAGGTTTGGAATTGGTCACCTGTGGATCTTGACATGTGGCATTCCAGCTGATGATTTAACGTCAAGGGGGCATGTAATTGGCTGAGAGGCTTTTGGCGGGCCCGCCAGAAGCCTCTTAGCCAATTACATGCGCACTTAGCTGCCTGACGCGGCCAATAGTGCAAGAACGAAGCCTGCCAGAAGCCTCTCAGCCAATTACATGCGCACTTGGCATCCTGATATGGGGAGGAGGAGTCCCGGAAGGGGGGGGAGGAGGAAGAGTCCCTGGAGGGAGAGGAGTCCCCAGAATGAGGGGAAGAGGAGTCCCTGGAGGGAGGAGTCCCCAGATGATGACAGTGTAGTGATGGGTGGTGGACAAGGGGCCCTGAGCATCAGACACACATAGAGGAGATACAGAGGGGAAAAGGTCTGTTCCCGAGGGAGAGGTCAGGGGGGGCCAGGGTCCCCGAACACAATTGAGAGAGCAAGGGGCTATTGGCAAGGGCAGGAGCAGGGCCCGCAATTATACGCCCCAGGAGAATATGTGCCTGGCCTGTCATCCTGGTTGCGAGGGAAGCGAAGCCTGGGCCTAAGGCTCAGGCTTGGAAGGAGGTAATGAAGGAGGTGTCCACAGTGCCTAGGGGCTTGGGGTCCTTAAAGCACCATTATGTGGGCCACGGTGAGGAGGAAGATGGCATGGGAAGACCATGGACATTGCGTGATAAGGAGTGGGAGAGGGTCGCAAGGGACCTTCTGAGACCGCCGCCCGCAGCTGGAGCTTCAGGCCCGGTGGCCCAGCAGGACCCAGCCTCCATTTCAGGTGAATATGACCTACACCAACATGCCGCCACATGTGCATCACACACACTACACATGTACATGGTGACCAGTAGATTAGTGTGGGGTATGTTCCCATGGTCACCTTGTGATTTGCTAAGTGATGGGGCTTGTGTACTTCAATTAAGCTGTGAGCTATACCATTAAGGGCCATTGTGGGTGGGACGGTGAAAGCAGAGTGGACGGACAAATTCCAAATCACTGTAAAAGGAACTGACAAGCCACTCCAGCATCACCAGCAGGCAAACCTGGTAGGAAAGCAGTGGCAGAGGCCTAGCTGCATGTGCTGCAGTCCAGAGAGGCAGACACGACTGAAAGACCAAACAAGAGATATTGTGTACTTCAATGAAGCTGTGAGCTATACCATTAAAGGCCATTGTGGGTGGAAGGGTGAAAGCAGAGTGGACGGACAAGTTCCTAATCACTGGAGAAGGAACTGACAAGCCACTCCAGTATCACCAGCATGCAAGCCTTATAGGAAAGCAGTGGCAGCGGCCTAGCTGCATGTGCTGCAGTCCATAGGGTCACAGACAGTCAGACACAACTGAAAGACTGAACAGGACATATTTACATTTTCCCCATGTACTTGATATATGCCATGTAATTTGCCCCATATTTGTGTTCCCAAATGTAGAGCAACATATATATACAATTATATTGATATTTTGGGGGCCACAATAGAGCCTCTGTGAGTAATAAAGGGTTAATATGGCATCATTTTGATGTTTTTGTGTTTTTATTTAATCAGGTAGTGTGTCATTAATTGCTTTATGTATGTTGCAGCATTGGGTGCTTTCTGTCTTCACCTTCGCAAAATCAGCTGCAATCCTGCCACCAACTGACAGATGGCGCTGCCGATTTTCATATAAGGCGCGCCGACAGAAGAGGCCTTGAGCTAAGAGAGGCGCGCCCGAGGCCCTGGGGGGCAGAGTGCCTGCGCCGAACATAGCGATGGCCTCACTGTCGACTTAGCGCCGTCGAGTTGCACCACGTCGGAGGGGAGAATAGTTCTTTGCCTTACATAAAACATGACGGCGTCCGAGAATTGACAGCACCCTCTGCCGAATGGCTCTTGTAACTGCAGCTGTCAGTGCTGCCTAAGACATGCAAAGGTGAAGAGGGATAGATTCCAGCATTGCTTTTCATATTGCCATAAGCATGATGATTCCAAAATGTAACAACTAATTGGTTTTATAATGCATTTGCTTTGGGGCGGGGAGGGGGGTTATTGTGCAATTAATTGTAATGGCCTTTTATGGTTTCCCTCTGTTAAACTGCACTGTTGTGACTTTTACACTTTAAGTTGTCTGTACGTAGTATGTAAAACCTTTTGCTAGGGCATTTTTGTGTGCTTAGCAAGTTTGCGAGATACGAGCTTACACGCAAAGAATTCTCGTCCGGGACTTACTACGTTACACTTCTCGGAGCCAAATCTCGGCCAATGAGCTGAAATTACATAAGTCGAACGCAACACGATTTGTAGTATGCAAATCATGCTTCGAGGCAAATTTGCGAGGTACGTATTGAAAGACAATTCTAATTTAATAAGGCTGTTGATTTGTAAAAGGTGACAGAGAATCAGAGTATGGAAATATGGAGGGGAAATAGAGGTAGAAACAGAAGACAGAAAAACAAAGTGAATAGCATTAAGGGAAAGAAAGGAGAGAAGGGCAGTGAGAAGCCGGGAAAGGATGTTGAAGCTGCAAAGAGAAGGAGCAAGGCAGAAAAGCTGAATAAAGGCAGGAGAACATAAAAATGGGAGAGAGAAAAATGAATAAGTGAAAGTAAATAAGGGAAGTAAGTGCGAATGAGGAAGAACACCAATATGGTCCAAGGGCAGCATAAAATGTAAACACATTTCTGAAGTTAGAATGGAATTAATCTGTTGAAACAAATTTGCACAGCAGCCAACTGCAGCAATGGAAATATTGTGAAGTTTAATAGGAAAACTATTGATGCAGCCTGCAATAACACTTGTACTGAAACTCTCAGGAGAGCAGAATAGTAAGTAGGGACTCTTAGAAAATGCACAGAGAAGGCAAAGTCCATGAGAGAGAGGAGATGTGAGCTAGGGAAAAAATATGGGTTTGAAAAAGCAAATTAAATATTTTATATGTTATATTTTTTAACTCAGTAATTAGAAATGCCTGCATCATTGGTCTGTGTACGACTATGGTTTATTATATGTATAAAGTACAGTATTTGTTCTCCATAATTCCACAAAGATTAAATGTTGATTTTTTTTTAATAGACAATGCAATAATTGAACAGTAACAACAAATTCATATTCAGATCCCATGAATCTGAAATTCTGTTGAAAAATTTGCTTTGCCCTAACCTGCATAAGAAGAATATTACTTCATAAATTATTGGCTTTATTTTGACCTGATCTGAAAGTTAGATCTCCTTCTTCAGAACAACAGATCACAGAGACCTGGTATACACTGCCTATAGATTATGAGTTATTTTCTGATAGACCATCACCACCAACAGCCATGCTAAGGAAAAATGATGGATACCTCGCAAATAAGAGCACTGCGTAACGTCAAAACCAGAGGAAATTATTACAGGTACTAAACACCACTCGCAACAACTTTGAAAACTATGGCAGAATGGCCCCAAAACCTCTTATAGGGACAGGAAAATAATACAAAACCCTGCAAAAGCATGCTAAATCATCACAAATGAAAGATTTACACTGTTAGTGACACATAGGAGCAAAGGAAAATTAATTAATAATCACACGACACTGACCAGACATATGGAAAAAAAATATCAGCTCAAAGCGGCAGACATCTCTCAAAGACACAGCAAATTCAGAAATAGCCTCAAAAATGATACAACTCCATTCCAAATACAATCTCACAGTCACAGAGACACAAATGTGATAAAGTACAATAACATATATACATCAATAAGTGTCACCTACTAATGGAAAGATCACATCTCCCCATCACATATCCCAACATACAGGGCAACATAGGAACAGTAAGCTACAGGTTCATAATTATCACCCATCAGACATGGAATACAGCAAATGCAATGACCCACCATTAAAAGGTTACACACACCACAAACAATATGCAGCACAGCACAGAGATCATTGAAGGGGAGGTATGGCATCTACACATTTACATAGGGTCACATACACTCATGGGTGGGGGTGATATGTCAACATGGGCAGCAGGATGCCTGAAATAGAGGACTGCCTGAGAATGATACTGGATAAATGGGGGAGGTGATCCTCACAGGTAGATCAATAGATGGCACAGGCCAGGCACTGGATCTTTACATGGAGCACCTTAGGAATAGGCTTTGATGGGCACAGGAACATGGCCATATGGGTACAGATCATCACAAGGGGCATAATGTTCATCTCATGAAGCTTCACTTGTAGGCCCTAAAATAATACTAAAGGAGGCTGCGGATAGGCCCATGGTGCACCACTAATCTTAACTCCGGCCAACAGGAATCATGTCTTCTGCTGTCCTGGCAACTCCAACGTCATTGATGATGTACAAGTGACAACATCTACACCAAGACTCGTCACTTGATAATAAGTGATAGCATCAATGTATCTATAAACCATATATAACTAATATCATATATACCTTCAGGTGTTGTTTGCAACAATATGGGATTTGATGATAAACATGGTGATAATAACATCAGTTCTACCATAGAAAGTGGAAACATGGGTCGAAAATAACTCAAATCCACAATGTACAGACGTGAGTGACAGCAAAATATATGTTGACATTCCGAAATGGCATGGAGGGATATCAATACAGGATGATGACCATTATCCTAGAAATAAACAGTTAAACGTCTTTATGTATGTGTATGTCGGCAATCTAGTAGCTTGACAAACACACGGAAACAAGGATAACGTTATAACAATGACATCCTTTATTGGATACACAGAGCACAGTCATAAACATATCCAACTGTGCATTAATATCATGGGTGTGGTGTGGGCGGATCTGAAAGGACAAGAGGCTAAAAGACTAGCAAAACCAAAATGGCTCAAGATAATACTGTATAAGAAGAAGGATGCATAGCATCTACTGGGGTCACATGTGGTCTTTACACCACTATAACTACAATCAATCATGATCAATCATCATGAAAATCTCCATATAATGGAAGTAACTACTAATGTGCATAGCCCATACATTGTGTCTTCATCTGTTGCATTACGCTAATGATAGAAATCATTGATTGTGTAACCCAATTCAGAAACACACATACAGTGATTTCCAAACCGAAACAAAGCAGTGCAAACTCTATATGTCATGAGAAATCACTTGCCATCACCATGACTAATGATGTGTCATCTCACAAGGAATGTTAGTTGGGACCACAGTCAGTAGCACCATCTCTCTAGGAGATTCCAGCAACAGGGATATCCCATTCATCCTGTATACAGGTGTCATCATATTCTGATTGTTAGGATATCATGAGGTATATTCACGTACCCATTAATAATGGGAGTTGATAAAGGTCAGCAGCCTGAATGTCTGTTGCTTACATCAGACTAAAGTTTGTGTTCTCAGATTGGTGAGGGAATGACAAGGTTAGCTAATGCATGCATTCATGCTGGCTTCAATATAATGGCCCCTTTGGCACCGTGATAGTCCCACATCTGCAGTGGGATATGTTAAACAAAGACACAGAGATGTGTTATTGAACATGCTACATGATTAGATAATGGCGTGGTAGAGAATTCTGCTGGGGGATGTCATTGATGGAGTGGCTATCTGATAGCTGCTATGTATATATGTCACTGACATTCTTTTGTAGCACGGCTTGCAGATGAAGTGGATACCTTCATTGACTTGAATAGTGTCTAAAGGAATAAGAAAAAACATCATAATGGGAAAAGCCAAAATAGGAACTATACCATCTCTTCAAAACAGCAGTGACCATTTATTGGTGAGATGCTAAACATAAACAGCATGTCCACAGAGAAGAGGATCATGGACCATGTGATGGGAGGTAGACATCTGCTAACAAAACATCACCATCACATAGGCCATGATCCAATATTCAGTATTCAAGTAAACACCTGGACCAATAGATTGTCACTGAGGAGTGCTGTTGAGTAGGTAAAGTCCTAGGTGCAGCCCTTATCTTCTTCTCCACCTTGCCAAAGTCCACGGCGCCGATTTCCTGGTTGAGGGGGAGATGGAGGGGAAGGCATTTGTCCTGGATGCAGCTGCACAGGTGGTGGAGGCATGGAGGGATACAAGGACTGGCCAAGCTGTGGGTGAGCCGGGGAGGCCTCTTGGGTGGAGGAGGCGGTGCTGGCAACCAGAGCACGCTTGGCCATATCAAGGCTGAGCTGGCTTATGGCGCTCTGGTTAAGCACCGCCTGTAGCAGCCTGGCCAGGTAAGACACCACCTGATTGTGATGTGACCTTGCATCCCTCTGTATGCTCCGGAGGCTGAGGCAGACAAACACCTGGTGGGAGGAGATGCTGGCCTGAATCCCACTCATGGATTCACAACACTCTGTGAGCATGGCCAGCATCTCCTCGTGTTGGCCTCCAGAGCTGGGTGTGGGGACCAAGGTCTGTCACGGCCAGGCAGGTTTGTGTTAGGAGGTAGTGGAGGCCCAGTGGGCAGGTGCTGGGGGCCAGATGCTGGTGTTGGTGGTGGGTCTGGTGGAGTGGGTGGCAGGGATGTGTCTGTGGTGGGAGGAGGAGCCCATGGTGGGAGTGCTGCCATGGCCCCAGTATCTGACCAGAACATGGGCCCGGGTGGTGATTTTATCTGTGGGAGGAAGGGGCCAGTGGGGTCAAAAGTCACTGGTGTAGCACATGGTCTCTGAAGTCTCCCCACTGACCACATGAAGATGTCCTCCTCCTCAACCCCAGACCCTGGGCACCTCCTCCCTGCACCAATTTTGGTGGGCAGGTGCACTCACAAAAGCCAGTTGCTTGGATTGAGTGGACCCAGACCTTCAGGATGCTGTAATGAGATAAGAATGGTATATGGTTAACACCAATGTATGATCCTATGATTGGTGTGTTTCTACTTATCTGCCATGCTATTATCCTGAACCTGTATGGGTCACTTTTAGCCAATATTTGAAGCTATCCTTTGCTTGAGCTGATTGTTGCTCTGTAATCTGATCTTGTGTGTTATTAAATCATCAGAATATCTTTATTGTTGCTGTGGGCTAGTGTCTGCAACGCATGAATATAAATTATCTGCATGAGTTGCTGCGCATTGCGTCATACTAACCAATCAGTGAGCATCTCTCAGAAATAATTGTTAACATGCTGCTGAAGGGTGTTACCTGCTGGGCTATTAATCAATACTGCATATCCATTCCTACAGAGCCTGTATCTGCATAAGCTACAGTGGCTGTGCTAGCAATGTGGGTTAACTAAACGTCTATCTATCTGCTATTTGCTGCATGTTTTCCTGGCAAATATGATGATATCCAACATTGAGTGCGATATGTAGGGCCAGGGAGCTGATTTGTGATGGTCATTGTTGTACAGCATATCCATGACTAAAGTTATCTATGTGTGTGTGGAGTGCATGTGGGTTTATGTTGTTGTATGTGATATTCACCTTGCACAGAGGCAGTATCGGATGTCACCACCAGGGTGGAGCTCCTTGGACAGTCCCATCATGGACTTCAGCATCCTCTCCCACTGCCTGTAGCAGACAGTCAATGCGGGGCACTTGTAGATGCTGCTCCTCTGGTCTCCTCCTCCATCCTTCTTCTGACCTTTGCCCGGCTTTCGTCATAGCGGCGCATAACAGACCTCACATAACCATGACAATAACCCATGTGGGTCTCTATGGCTGCCACCTCCCTCCTACCTGTGATAATGTGGGTCCAGGCACTGATGGCATCAAGGCATACACCATCTCCTGTGGTGTGTAGTTGGGGGGCCTGGACCTCTGGTCCTCCCAACTGTGGACTGGGATTCATATCTCCAGATCTTTCTGACCTTGAGGCCTGTACCCCCCTACTACCCTCGCCCCATGAGATCAGACCCCTCCCCTGACCTACATATGCTGAAATCTAGGGGCTCGTCCCACCCTCCCACTACATCACCTCTCGCCCTCCTCCCTCAGATCTACCACTCCTAGCCCTACCCCTCCAGATCCACCACTCCTAGCCCTACCATCTTCACTCCCACCCTTTCTGTCTCCCTCACCTCTGATAGCAGAAGATGGACCAGAACCAAGTAACACACCCCAGAAGTTTGCTTCAGCAGACCAGGATATCAGGATCACAATAGCCACCGACTGTGACTATTCTCCACCACTCTATACACCATACAATCCCTTAGAATATTAGGATTAATTCACAGAATGACACTTACACCTTGATTATGTAAATCCAAAAACAACCACTCCTTTATTGAGACTATCAACATATATACAGTTTTCTGGCCACAGGCTGACCAATTGCAGTAAATCCCATCCTTGGGTTATTAACCTAGTGGTTAGAGTGAATGACCCTATATGGTGTTCTGATCTTCTGGTAGTACTTCAACTAAAACAAGTGCTGTAAACACTCAAACTATCTGCCTGCTTATCTTCCTAAGGCAGCATCCCTTTAATCTTTGTATTTGTTCAGGTGGGGCTGGGTGAGCCAGCACAAGCTAGCAGCAGTGTATGCCATTGCTGTTATGAAATCAACTTCCTGGCTCAGTGCTTTATTCATGATCCTCAGGGACAGAACCACACCTTCTACTCAAATGGTACTATAATTCCCTTACTTACAGCTAACAATACAGATCTCATTTTAAAACCATAAGCAGAAAAATGCATAACCATATTAATAAACAGGGTAACTCTTGTCAGCCCAGGTCCAGGTCACAGTCCCCAACAGTCAGTCAGGCTCTAGGCATGACATCCATCATATAATCCAAAGAAAAGTGAAAGAGTACTAGCTAAACTACTGGATGAAACCCTATAAAGAAAATCATCAACTAGGCAGAAAGTGACAAAAATGCTAAAACTTAGCTTGTATTAATAAGTCAAAGGAATACAATTACAATTCTTAAAAACATCACGGTCCACCCTTGACAAGAAGACTTTATTACACAAAATGTCATGCATATCCTATGTCTCATAAACAATAGCAGCAACACATAAATCATAGTAAAAATACTAAAGTGCCGACATGCAAAAGAAAAAATCATCAAAATGTTCAATTAGTAATCAAAATACATCAAATACACATAGTGAAAATGGAAACAGTGTGTAATACGGTACATAGCATATATCACCAATCTCACTTTAACCAATCACTGCTATCCACAAAGGTTACCACATCATTAACATATTGGAAAATAAAGTAGATATTATACATTATTCATCGGTGCATATCACATAATAAGGATTTATACATATACATACAAATGAGGTGCCTCTATACAAATAACCAAATTAACATATCTTTAAATCACTACTATCTATACTATCCTCCTATTATATTACACCACTAACCATCAAATCCCGACAAAATATTGCTGCGGGCTTGAACTCTGTTACAATTCCGGTGCTATTCAATTGAACAAGCCCGCAAGTTACGGGCCGAATACCAAAGCCGCAAACCATGAACTCGCGCGTAGCAATTCAGGGTGGGAACATGATCAATTAAGCAAGGCCGTAACCACCCATTTAAAAACAGCCAGTAAACATGGAGGTTACATGTCAATCAATTACGGTAGGTCTGGGAGTTCGATATGCGATAGGAGTCGTAAAACCACAAAACACAAAATAATAAAAATGAATGATAATACTTTTCAAGTCCATGTGGCTGACCTGATATGTATTAACTCATTGATACCCAAGATCGATATAACCCTGACTAACCCGATTTGCAAGCTTGAGACTGTTGTGCAATTAATTCTAATGTCTTTCATCCCTTTCCCCATTATTTACAGTGCAGTATTGATTTCTTTATGCATTTACAGTGCTACGGACAGGGGTTAAACCCCCTTGCGGGTCCTCTCTAGTACTTGTAGGATTTTCTTCTACATTTGCTGTTTACGGGTGTGAAAACATTTACGAGCTTGAGGAATTGTAGCAATTGAATAGCGAATTGCGATTGTAACTCTTGGGGACGGGAAATATCAAAGGCTTCAGGAGGCTATAAGTTCCGGGTTTAACAACTGCAGAGTTTTCAAAGCAGTAACCCGTAACACGTTTGGAGCCAACAAAATGACACCAATTGAATAGCAAATTAACTCACAGCCTCACTTACGGGCTCCAGTAACATACCATTGCTCAATTGAATCTGGTTCTTTGTCTCTTCTACCTAGTTGATGATTTTCTTTATAGGGTTTCATCCAGTAGTTTAGCTAGTGCTCACTGTAGCATCAGTCCGGGATATTTTGGACCATGTTATAGTTTGATCGGTTAACATATTAAGTCACATTTAAAGAGACTTATTTATTGCTGTATATATTTGACTTGTGGACCCAAGTTATTTATCCTGGACTAGCCCTTCTGTAATCCCGATCCAAATATGTATTGTTAATTATATACTCAGCATCTCTGACTGGCCCTATAAAAGGCAAATCATTTTCAAAACTCTGTCAATTTTTCATGAATTTGTTTAATGTTTAAAAACTGTTCTTATAAATGTATGATAGATGTATAATAAATTTGCAAAAGGTATAATGTGTTGTTGCCATGTGGGATGTGCCCACCCCAGGGCTAGTTTATAGCATTCATGCCTGAACAAGTTAATTTATTGGAGCTGTGATCCCCTGCACCTATAAATACTGAAGCATTTTTGCAGTCTCGCTTGAAGTACAAAGGTTAGACACTCTCTTACTGAAAATGGTTTATCCTGAGGCTGCAGGCATTTATCATTACTGTTCCTTTGGCTACAGCTACTGATTTTCAGCACTCTCCAAATTTAGAGGATTATTCAGGGATGTCTGAATAAAAACGGTTGTTTTATTATCTCATGTACCTTTACTATATCATGATACACACTGGCACATAATTATAACTTCCTGTCCTCACTGATCTTAGCGGGTCACTGAAGTGTCATATTTATTTTATCCTCTTAAGAGGAACTTGACTGTATACTGTTTACAATGATTGTAGAAATTTAAACAGAGAATATCCATTGATGACAACCAGATTTCTACCAACTGCACTACTACAAAAAAAAAAAAAAAAAAGTGTAATTGAACTACTTTTTAGAGTTGCTGATTTGGAAAATAAAATTTGTAGAAACAACCTATGTATTATAGGTAGTTAGGGGCCTTATAAGGAGAAAACCTCTATAAAATGTGTAGCTAAAACTTTACCAAATCTACTAAAGATGTTTCAATACTATATCTCATTAAGCATATATCATAATGAGGTAGTCATCAGTCACCAGTAATTTAGACGAATAGTCAGAGTATTGCAGTGTATAGTGACACCTTTTTTATTGGACAAACATAACTGGAGTGTTGTGCCTCTCTTTATAAAGTCAGCAGCAATACTCTTGAAAGTTTGTTCAATAAAAAAAGGTATTGATATATACTGCAATATTCTATAGTTCACTGGATAGGAACAGTAAATACAATAGACACAAACAATTATAGACCATGACAGCTGATAATAAAATGTTTAATTTTCAAGACATGAAATAATTTTTACCTGCCTATAGGAAAAAGCACATTATAACAGTGAGACACTATTAAACTTCCAAAAAGATGCAGAAGATGTCGCGAAATGTTGTAAAAATGTTCACCTATATGCACAGACTTAACTATGAACATTATGTTTGCATTTCTTTACCCAGCCAGATTTAATATACAATATTTATATAGAAACACCAAAAGATACATGGCTAATATTACTAGAGATAAAGGGACTGGTGTGTCATGATTTAATTGTTTAAGGACTCATATTGCCCGTAATTTATGAATATGGCCAAGGGAGCATGACATTGTTACATTGGGATTATGTATTATTGTGTGTGGTTATATGTTGCCTGTCCATGGTTATTATGTATCCTAGTTATAATATATAATAGAGGGAAAATGTTATATAGAACATATGTAGAATTGGTAGACATATTCTGCATAGAAGTTAACCCTTCTTAAGAAACCATAGCCACATAGTTGTGGATTTGTACACAGCCTTCCAAAATCAACTTGCAGTGCCCATTTAAGTAGTTGGATACCAAGAGTTGCAGACCATTCCAGCAGTGAAAGGGTTAATCATTGCACACTCACACATACAGACCTTGGGTCAAGACAGATGTATGTACTTCAAGTAGTCCTAAGCAAACACTTGAGTTTGACATCAAGGTTTGTTCACTAGCCATCTATAGATATCTGGTGAATTTGATCTCAAGAGCTTTGATAGCCAAAATGATGCAAGCCAGATGGGCTGACATCACACATACACAAATGTACACAATGGTGTGGTATTGGAGAGTATAAATATGTTGTTTTGATCATTCAATAAAGGTTGAGAGATAGTTTTCATATATACAAGGTGTTAGACTATTTCTGGGTGTTGTATCTTGACTTGGGGAGTGGTCTTGCCATGGGCAACTAGTAACCTGTATGCAGTATTCTCTGCCTGTATCTTTGGGCCTTGCCCTCTTCAGAAGCCATCGTTTGTGCCACAGAGATCAGGAACTACATGATTCTGCTGGGGTAGGTTTGAACTAGGTTCGTATCAAGCCCCCTTGAAGAAGCAGATTGTGACATGGTGATACTTCAAAATCTAAAGAAACAAGAACACAACACCAATACTTTAGTGTAGATTTACTCTCAAACAAAGCCAAATTTAAACTGCATTCTTACCAATATTTTCTCTTACTGATAATACTGCATTTGAAAAGGGGCATTGTTTGTTTTTGTTATAATCTTATATTTTAAATACAAATTTCTTTTTTACATTCAATGTTTCATTTATAATGCATATATTTATATAATTTAATAACATTATCAATATTATGACATAAACCAATAAGGTTTCATTACCTTACTAAACAATTTTAGAATTAATTGCTATACCCTTACATACTATAGAAAATAAAACATTTCTGGCCCACATCATCTATATATGATACTCCAATATACTCTATCGCTTTTAAATACAAACCACATAACAAATCACATTAACTATCCCCCATGACAAAAATTATTTAAATCTCCAGAAAAACACCTTAGCTAAAAGAAAAATTGGTTTGGGGCTTGCTTTTTCTTACCACACACATCTAAATCTAGAGGAGCAGAAATTATCTTTCATACATCCCTAAATTATAAACTTGTAACACCACAAATAGACAAAGAGGGTAGATTTATAACCCTCACTACAGAAAATGCATATGCTAATTAATGATTATGCCCCTGCAGTATTAGTACTTTCTACCAGTTCCTAGATAATCAATTTATTACAACTTCAACAGAACAATATCATAATAACTGGAGAATTTAATCTAGCCCAAAACATTATTTTAGATAATTCTCAACCCAAAAGTACATATAAACGTGAGTTTAACAAGGAAGTAGACAAATTAATGTCATTTAAAAAAAATAATAATTTAATAGACCCATTGCATCATTTCTCCTGACTGCTAAAGAATTCACCTGTTGTTAGGAATCGGGTACTTTGAGCAGAAATTTGGATCCTTCAAAAGGTGAGATTGCTTTAAGATTGTAATGAAAATAAATGATAAACAGGAAAAAAGCTTGATGTATATAGCTTTAAATAAAAAGTCCAATCCTTGGATCAGTCCATGTGCTGGAACAAACAGTAGAAGCACAGACAATCTCTGTAGCAGTCAGCTAATAGACAAGCAGGCTAGGAAGCAGATTAGCAATGCAGTAGACAACTTTTGCAGCAGGAAAATACAACTATGCAGCAGCAGGGAACAGAGGTCCTCAGGAGCAAACTAGGATCTGAAGGCAGGAACCAGCACACAGGTGGAGGTGAATGCTGGAACTTGAACAGAGTGGTTGGAAACCGGACCAGACAGGAACAATAGTAGCAGTAATGTATGGTTCAGCAGTTGCAGCAGTAAAATAAGCAGAAAGAAAGACTTGCAGCAGGATAGCACAACAGAGTCTTACATCTGATAACTTTGTATGATCTCAGCCGGATCTTAAACGTCTCACTTGATGCAGATTGTATTGGCTGAGCCTTAGCACCTCTCAGTAACTAGGGGGCAGAGATATCAAACACAGGAGCAGACCCCCCCCCATCTTTCCTATGTCTCCCTTATGGACTACTCAGCTGTGAGTCAACATAGGTCATGGATTGACAGAAACAACCGCATCTGTTGGACCTATTTTCTTCAAACTCTAAAATAAATGTAAACAAATTGACCTTTTACTTAGAAATAAGAGATTATATACAAACACAGGATATGCACTCCTTATAAATTGCAGTACCAACAACTCATTCTGGATAGAAAGTAGATACACAACAGGTGCAGGTACACAAGAAGTGCCCTATGACCCCTCAATTTAATTTAGCATTTGAACGCTTGGCACGAAAACCCTCACAAACTCTATCAGAAATATAAATAAGCAACACACTAGCCAAATAAGCCTATTTACAAAACCTAAAATAGCAATGTAAAAAAAAGAAATTATAAAACAATTTAGAAACATTCTCTAGATATAAAATTAATTTAAAAAAATTACAATTACTGAGACAACATTTCAATACGTAGGTATACATGTTCACAGAAACCCAAATAAACTATGTTCCCCTAATAGCATACCAATCTTGAACATATAAAAGAAAAACTAATTTATTGGAAAGCCCTCCCATTAAATCATTTCATCAGAACTGCACTCTATAAGAGACACAATTTACCTAAACAAATACCGGATGCAAACATTGCCCTTCTTTCTCTCCAGAAGAGAGCACAAGCTTATGATAAAATCCACTTACAAGGACAACATTTACCTAAAGTCTAAGGTGGAAAACCACTCCCTAGCATTAGAACACTCAATTACTAATGTATCTTTAAATATTGTCTATCCGTAAATATTATCTGTATTTGTAGGTATTGTTATTTGCGCAAGCAGGGATGGATATGGAGGAGAGAAGGGGCAAAAATCTTTTTGTTTATATACAAAAACAAGCTTTTTGATATAAATGGCTCCTAAAATTGTATCCCAAAATGTGCAGGGACTAAATTTTCCATTTAAAAAAGATACTCAGCTATGGAATGATTCCATAAAGAAAATACAGATTTTGATATGAATCCAAGAAACACACTGGATTAAAGAAAAATTAGCCAAAGTTATCCGAAAAGATATATAATGTTTGGAGCTAGTTACAAGAAAAAAATTAAGGGGAGATTCTATCTTATTTAATAAGCGTATTAGAGTGTCGGAGGAGTACAAAAACCTCGACCCTAAAGGTAGATTTGATATGTGATTAGGTACTTTGAATAACATTTGTTATACGATTGTGTATATCTATGCACCTAACACGAATCAAAATAGATTTCTAAACAAAGTATTAAAAAAAAAAAAAAAAGAAAGAAATTAATAGTAATTATCTGTGGAGACGTTAACATGTGCTTAGACTTTTCTCAAAAGTTAAAGAACTTTCAATCAATATGAGAGTATACCATATGAATGAAAGAGATTACACATATTTTTCCAATAGACGTCATACTTATACCGGTACAAGAATAGACTATTTTCTAGTCATCAGAAGCAATATAATAGATAAAATTATAGAGACTGAAATAGGGTTGGTTGGTCAGACCATGCAATAATTAAAATGCAAATTAATTCTCCAAAGAGAAGGGGTCCTAAGACCTTGAAAAGCGTTCATACTCTTTTTAAAAGTGTGGAAAATTAACAAAGCTTATATTAGAGGTTTATTAACATCATGGTCAATATATAATAAAAAGAAAAGGTGATTATCCTTAAGACATTTGTACATTAAGTTATACGATCTGGAAACAATTAACAAAAGCTCAGTAAATCCAAGCACGGCTAATGAGATAAGTAAAATTCAAGCAAATATTTAAAAAATACTGCAATCCCAAGAAGATAATATATTATGGAAATGTCAGCAAAATAAGTCATCTGGGTAACAAATCTAGTAAATTGTTAGCTAACAAGCTAAAACATCAAATACGTCATAAGAGAATAAAGAAATGAAAACATAAGGAAGGTAAAGAATAGTCAAATTCAAATAAAATACATGAGATACTATTATCAATTACTATAAATCCCTATATAATTTGGAGAAACACAACTTAGTCAATAAACATTCTTTAATACAAAATTCAAGAATTCTTAAGTAAAGTTAAACTTCCCAAAATAACGGAAGATCAAAGATTGAATCTAGAAAGTGATATATCAATGCAAGAAATTGATCAAGCTATTAAATATTTAAAGCGTAATAAAACCCCAGGTCTACATGGCTTTCCTAACTTATACTACAAAATCTTTACACCAGCTTTAGAGATCTTAAAGAATTGTTAAATGAAATAAAGAATACAGGAAAGACATCCCTGGAATTATTAGAAGCTGCAATAATTAGTATCCCTAAAGAAGGCAAAAATGCTATAGACTGCAGAAATTACTGTCCAATATTGTTACCTAATGTAGACATTAAAATACATGCTAAGATACTGGCAACAAGATTGGGCCCCTTATTAACAACATTAATTGATACTTACCAGAAAGGTTTCATTAAATCCAGACAGGGAACTGACAACAATAGAAAATTGATAGACCTCCTTGTTTACTCCAGTATGGAGAAAATACAATTTTTTGCTCAGTCTTTAGATGCTGAGAATGCAGTAAGCAGAGTAAATTGTGATTTCCTAAATCTTGTACTGAAGGAATTTGGATTAAGTAACTTTGGCTCTGTGACAATCCAAGCTTTATATAAGGGTGTCTCTGATCATATGACATCTATGGAATATAAATCTGAAAATTCTAAATTAATAATGGTACCAGGCAGGGTTGCTCCCTCTCTCCTTTAATTTTTGCTTTGGTAATAGAACCATTTTCTCTATTAATAAGAAACACGAGACATATTGAAGGTATTAAAAGTGGTAATATTGTGAATAAGTTGACAATGATGATGATATTGTGATTACGATAACCAATCTATTACAGTCCCTAAAATAATTAGCATGAATGTATAGAATATTATAGTGATTTATATTTATTATTATTATTATTGTTTATTTGTAACGTGCCAACATATTCCATAGCGCTATACAGGGTTAATTTCCAGGTAAAGACAATTACAATATTAACAAGCTGCAAAGGATAGTGGACCCTGTCTTTGAGCCTAGAATCCAGTGTGAATAGTGCTTTCCCTAAAGCACCATGCAAGACTGAAAACTTACAATCTAAAGTTTTTGGGTGGGTACAGAAGGGTTAGAGAAGTTCATGTTAGGGAGGAAGGTGGTAGGCTTATTTAAACAGATGTGTTTTTAGTGAGGTTTTAAAGGTTTTGAGGCAGGGAGATAGTCTGTTAAAGCGAGCAAGGAGTTCCAGAGAATAGGGGCAGCACGCGAAAAGTCCTGAAGGCGGGAATGAGAGAAGATAACAAGAGTGTTAGAAATAAGAAGGTCATTGGCAGAACGAAGAGGGCGGGTGGGGGGTATTTGGAGATGAGAGCAGAGATATAAAGGGGTGCAATTTTGTTGAGGGCTTTATATGTTAGGGTCATGATTTAAAATTTTATTCTGGAGGCTATGGGAAGCCAGTGGAGCGATTGACAGAGAGGTGCAGCAGACACTGAATGTTGTGTACGAAGATTAGTCTAGCAGAGGCATCCACTATGGATTGAAGTGGGGATAGATGGATGGTGGGCAAGCCAGCAAGAAGGGAGTTGCATTTATCCTATTATAAGTTGAACATTTTGAAAACTGAAGTGTTAGCAATGGATATTGATCAGGATAGCTATAATATTTTAAAAGGAAAATATCAATATAACTGGAATCGGGAAGGATTTACACATCTAGGTATAGTCTTTAAGTCAAATATAAAAAGATTAGCTAAAAACAATTCTGCTAAACTTTTTATCCACATTTCTGATTTATTAAACGACTGAAAAAAATTAAATCCATCTTGGTATGGAAGAATTTCAGCAATAAAAATGTCCATCCTACCAAATATCACCTTTATTTTGAGAACCATTCGTGCTCTAATTCCCAAATATATATTAAAGAGATTCCAACTACGCATTGCTAGATTTATTAACCAAAATAAAAGAATAAAGCAGAATATAGTAAAAAAGACAATTGGTCAGAAGGTGATTGGCAGCTCCTAATATCATGTCTTTCTCAGAAGCAATTAATATTTGGCATACTTTATCATGGCATGATAAAAATCATAAAACAAACTTTAAAGAAAATGCTCTCTCAAAAGTTTTAAATCTAGCATATATTTTATGGCAAAAATAATTAAGTAAAAAATATCTTAACAAATTACCTATTGTAATTGCATCTTGCTTACAAACATGGTATAAATATAATAAAAAATGAAAATTAATACCATTGCCTTCTTCACAAGCCCCGATATCTTTGCTTTATCAATTTTCTTCTACTGAACAAAAAGTACAATGGGAAATTTGGAATCTAAAAAAACTAACAGATCTAAATTCAGATGGTGTTTTGAAATCTTTTAAACTCTGAGGAGAGAACCTGACATTCACCTTAGTATGTGGCTACATTTTGAAATGCTACTTTAAAAATTGAAAAACTCTGATTATTAAAAATTAGTAATATGATCTCCTACGAAATTTGAAATATTCATTAATAAGGGGAAAAAAGAACTCTCAATAATGTTGTTCCAAATTTATAAGTAGTTTCTCTGAAACAAAAAAACTTGGATTGGGAAAGAGAATTAGAACAGGAATGGGTGATTAAAGATTGGTTTAAAGCCGTTGATTTAACAGAGTAAAAAAATGTACAAACCTGAGAGAGGCATATTTTAAAATATTTTAAAGGTGATATATGGTTCCAAAAGTTTTAGCAAAAATCTCTCCAGGAACGAATTCAAGTAAATGTTGCAGATGTGGTACATTTAGACATACTTGGTGGGACTGAAGTTATATTCAGCTCTTTTGGTTCCTCTGCAATAAAATAATTTTTACGATAACCAATTTCGAATTGCCTTTGACTTCAGAATGGATGTTGTTCCACATGTTTCCAGACCAATTGGAGTTTCAGGTCAAGTTCATTATATTTAATATTTTGTCAGTTGCCAAATGGCTTATTGCCTTAAATTGGGAGAAAAAAGGGATATAATAAGAAATAATTAGAAATAGAAAAATAGAGAAAGATTTTTTGAAACTTGACATTAAATCCCAAATTAAAACAAATCAAAGCTGGAACTTATGGGATAGATATATTGGCAGAATAAATAATTAAAAGTAATATCCAAAATCTGCCTTGCTTAATTGTATTTTTAATAAATAAAAAAAATATTTATAAAATTCCTTCCTGACCCCAGATATTGGCGATCAGATTCCTCCTTGGAATCCTCCCAATACTCCCTCTCTAATTATCCAGGATAACCCTGAATGCCCTATTTATTTTAAAATATACACACTCCCTTTTTAAAGTTATCTATCAAATCTGCTGTCACCACCTCCTTTGGTAGAGAATTCCACAGATTACCACCCATACGGTGAAGAACCCTTTTCTTTCTTTAAGGTGAAATCTTTTTACTTCTAATCTCAAAGGATGTTCTCTTGTCAGTTGAAAACCTCTTGGCACAAAATGCGCCCTTGACAAAGCCTTGTATTGACCCTGGATATATTTATATAAGGTAATCATATCCCCTCTTAGATAGGCCTTTTTTCTAGAGAAAATAAATGCAATTTGGTTAGTCGTTCTTCATAATTTAGCCCTCCATTCCCCTTATTAGTTTTGTTGCCCTTCTCTGTACTTTTTCCAGCTCTAAAATATCCTTTTTATGTAGTGGTGCCCAAAATTGTACTTCATATTCCAAATGAGGCCGTACTAGGGATTTGTATAGTAGCAGAATTATATTTGCTTCCCTTGCTTCTATACCCTTTTTAATAAATACTAATATTTGACTTGCCTTTGCAGATGCTGCTTGGCATTGAGCATTGTTACCTAGGTGGTTGTCCGCAAGTACTCTCAAATCCCTTTCAATATCTGATACCCCTAGATTTGCTCCATTAAGATTAGAAATTGCATGGCTATTTTTACTTCCCAGGTGCATAACTTTATATTTATTAGTATATAATCTCATCTGCCATTTAGTCGCCCATTTCTCTAATGTATGCAAATCCCTTGGGAGGGAAAGTACATCATTATCTGATGTATTTACCTTGCACAACTTAGTGTCATCAGCAACAATGGAGACAATACTTTCCAGCCCTACTTCTAAGTCATTAATAAATATGCTAAAAAGGAGAGGACCTAATACTGAACCCTGAGGAACCCCACTTACCACATTAGTCCAATTGGAGTATGTGCCATTTACCACAACCGTTTGCTTCCTCTCTTTTAGCCAGCTCTCAATCCATGAGAAAATATTTACTGCAAATCCTGTATTCCTTAGTTAGCCCAATAGTCTCCCATGTGGCACTGTATCAAAAGCCTTTGCAAAACCCAAAAAGACTACATCCACTCAGTTGCCTTGATTCAAGTTCCTACTAACCTCTTCAAATAAACTAATTAGGTTTGTTCAACATGACATATCCCTCATAAATCTGTGTAGATTCCTACTTATAATCTTGTTTAAATAGACATATTCTTGGATACTATCCCTTATTAACCCTCCTAAAAGCTTTTCCACTACAGAAGTGAGACTTACAGGTCTATAATTACCTGCATTTGTTCTTGCTCCCTTCTTAAATATAGGTATCACATCTTCTTTTCTCCAGTCATCTGGTAGAGACCCTGTGTTGAATGAATCCTGAAAAATTAGATATAACGGTTCGGCTTTTACAGAACCCAGTTCTCTCAGTACCCTTGGATGTATTTCATTAGGACCTGGGCTTTATTAACATTATATTATATTTTTTCCAAACTCTTTTGGATTTCTTCCTGCATTAACCAATTATTCTGTGAAGGTGTGGAGCCCCATTATGTTGCAGTGTCCCAAACACTGTGTTATGATATTGGTGGTACAAAGTTTGGAGTCCAGTAGCCAGATCAGCAAAAACTCCCTGCCCGAGATAGCCACTCGTTACCCAGGTGGATGAGCCCCTGAGCCTTGAGTGGCTGTCTGCTCTGAAGCAGAGATGGGAATTCAGGAACAGAAGGATAATAATCTTAGTGAGGCAAGCCGAGGTCAGTGGGAAGGAGAAGCAGCAAAGTCAAAAACGATCCAAGTTCAGCACCCGCCCTGGAGATCCAGGACTAAGCTTGATTAGAGAGTTCAGGAACACAATAATCTGGCAAGGATACAGAGACAGGAACTGCCTTATATAGGCCAAGAACCGGACAGCTGACCAGACACAGCTAAAGAGAGTTGGCACTGATTTCATTGCTTTTAGAGTCAAGGTATCAGGTCTCAAGCAAATCTGCAAGAGGCAGGCTGGTATACAGGTAGGGAAAAGGTTTAGCAAGCATGCAGACCAGGGTTCAAATCTCAGCAGAGTCAATTCCTCACACACTGGTACCTCCCTTTTGTATACCGAAGAAAATAACCTATTTAACTCATGTGCCTTTTCCTGGTCACTAATTATCAGACAGCCTGTTTCACATTGTAATTTTCCTATAGCTTCCTTCCTGGCCTTCTTCTCATTAATATATTTTAAAAATATTTTAGGGTTAGTTTTACTCTCCTTTGCAACTAACTTTTCTATCTTGATCTTTAAATCATTGTTAAGCCACATGGGTTGTAATTTACTCCTTCTACTTTTATTTCCACATGGTGATAAGTATGTATACTTAGTAAGGATTTGAACGTTGTCCATTTATGTTCAGTATTTTTACCTGTCAGTTCTCTGTCCCAGTCTAAATGTTGTATTGCTGCCCTTAGACCGTTAAAATCTGCCTTTTTAAAATTAAAAGTTTTTGTTGGCCATTACAGTTTTGTTTTTTTAATTCAAACTCAAATAAGACTTTGTTGTTAACACTGTTTCCCAAAGGTTGCCCTATTTCAACATTTAATACTATATCAATATTATTTGTGATGACTAAATCCAAGATAGACTAATTTCTATTAGTTTCTTGTATAACCTGGGCCAGATAATGATCCCTGAGTTTACTCAAGAACCTGAACAGCTGGTCTCATTCATCCAGTTTATTTCAGGGTAGTTAAAATCACCATTATTCAAAATCACCCATGCTTAGCTGCATCTCCAATCAATTTCCTTCAATAAAAGACATTTTTTTTCCCCGATCAGTCATATTTTCAAAATAAATGCCAACTTTTCACAATTTCTGCCAGGGTATGCAAACTTTTGAGCACAACTGGTTGATTGTGTGGACAATGTGATAATAACTGATACTTCATATTATATTGATTACAATTGTTTATACCATTTTGTTATTTTAAAAGATACTGAATTGATATTATTTGTATTAATTGTAATAAATATATTTTCATTTAATAGAGTTCTGTCTATTTCATGAGGGCAAAGGTTATATATATTGTGTAGTAAGAATTCAGATAGTCGAAATTGGCAAATATATAAAATTTGTATCAAATCAATTGTACTGCACTAATTCTTTAGAAATACACGGTCAAATAACATCGCTGTCATATGTAAAACATGCAATTTAACCGACTTTGAAAATGGGATGATCATTGGCTTTCGGGCCAAAGGTGGCAGTATTTCTGGTCAAAGTGTACCGTGATTCGACAGACAGCACAATTGCGAATAAATGGCACCATTGTGAATAAATGGCATGGAAACTGCGGAGCACCATGTACCATTGATGTTAGAGGTCAACGTCTCCTGCGAAGGTGATAAACTACAGTTGAGCAATTCACTGCCCAACTGAGCAAGGGGGCAACCAGACATGTGCCTAAAATGAAATTACAGCGATCCTATTTGCGTATGGTGTTCTAAAGCAAAAAGCTGGAAAAATCTGGTCACTGCAACCATGCTGATGAGGATTCATCATCAGCAACGGCTTCAATTTTCTATTTTTAAGGTTTTATTACACTTTAAAAAACAGTTTAAAAAGCATATAATGTGCACATTATATTAAAGTCTGTGAAGCTGAACTATTTATTCATTACACTGACACACTAGCAAGATCCAATGTTTATAAAACTGTTAGTTCTCATTCAAGGTTGTGTAAAAAAAAAATTTGATAACAATAAAACTGTTTCATTTTTGCCAGAGAACAGCTTCTAAATATCCAATATATCTCTTTTGAGATAATTGTAGTAGCGCAGTACATTTTTTATTAATATTTATAGAATTAATTATTTTTAAGGTTTAACAAGGTGAAATTATTTTATGGGTTATGATAAGCGTAAAGGATGGTCAAAAATGTCAACAGACTAAGAATATATATTTAATTTTAATTTATAGATGTTATGTTTCCTTAAAAAAAATGTCTTTAGAATTTGCTAGTATTTTTTATTAATTAGGATTTTTTTTAGACCCATTGAAGCACTCCTTGTGGTGACATTTCTCTCGGTCGGTATAAATATGGTTTGTGCACTGTTCCTGTCTACTACTGTTACTAATGCTCAGGGAAAGTACACATATCACTAGAAATCAGTGTATAATATCTTATCAGGTTAAAAAACCTTATCATACCAATTCTGTTTTATTTTATGTGTTATGTTTTGTTTATTCATGTTAGATAAACACTATAATATTGTACCAGTTATTCTTCCAGGCCTATCACAAGCTCAGATGATGGCCATGGTGCAAATGAGTAAACATTATGAAAATATTTTCAAGGTATTTCTAGGCCGCTAAGAAAGAAACATGATTACATTATGAGTTAAGAAAAGATTTTAGAGTTTTTATTAGTAAATGTATATTGACAGTAAGAAAATTAGCAATTTCCTTTTAAATATACAAACTATTGCAAGATAAATTAAGTAATGTCTTATCACTTATAGAGACATAATTAGTAGTATTGAAACTGTTCTAATGATAATTGTTGCTGCTTTAGCAGGAGTACAAAATAATGGTTCTATATATATTTTACAAGTATTTAATATGTTTTATTAGCTTAGCATGATTTACATTATCACTTAATTTTAATTTATACCACCCCTTGTTTATTAAAGAGTTATGCATATGTTAAATGTATGTTACAGTTAGGTAAACTTTAGGGTAGGTGTATATGAAGTGAGGATGTCAAGTTAAAAGATGTAAGAAAGTTTCTTGTATGATAGATCTTGGATTTTTGGATTTTTGTCACACTTGTGAACCCCATAAGAAGATGACAGCGAGTGCGTGTCTGTAAAGACAAAGAAAATATAATTGTGCCCTGATATATGATGAGATGTTATCACAAGTACCTATTGTGATAACAGCGGATAACAACAGATACAGAATTTGCTGACTAAGGCCCTCATTCAATTGCAATTTGGCCAATTGAATTGGGCTCTAAATAAGCACATAACATATTTTTTTAAAGAAGTTTTTAGTTAGTAAGCATCTATCCAAAAGCAAGATTTTCACTAACTAAAAACTTCTTTAAAAAAAATATGTTATGTGCTTATTTAGAGCCCTATTCAATTGGCCAAATTGCATTTGAATGAGGGCCCATAGAGAGTCTTTATACAAGAACACCAGGAATTACCTACCCTGATAAAACCAGGAGAATGAGTACCTGTTAAAATCCTCAAAAAGAAAAACTGGATGGATGCCAAGTGGGAAGGTCCGTACCAAGTTTTGTTGACTATCCCGACAGCTGTAAAAAAATTGCAGAAAAGACCACCTGGATACATCTGACCCACTGCAAGAGAGACCCTTTATCGGCACCTTTCTGAGAAACTAACTATTAACCTGAGTAACCCGGAAACTGTCTGCTTCACGAAATCTGGCCACAAAGGGGAGTGTAACCAATAGGGCCACTCGTCTCAAACCCAGTGAAGATACTGTCGTGTTCAGACAGATTAGAGGGGCCTTGGGAAGCAGGAAGGGATCCCCAGAATGATACCCAAACCCAGACTGTGGCACCCCTTCAGAAGTCCAGGATGGTGTGGGATGAGAAAGTCCATACAAATCTTGATCCATATCACTGCCATTATAGTAATACCTACCCTGATCTGGGAGAATACACAAAAAACTGATTAAGGGACAAATCCACAAAGACCTTGACCAGGTCTGACAGATCCAACCCAAGTGGCAGCTTTGATGACAGAGTCTACATTGACTCCATTGGAGTACACGTGCACTACCAGACTGAATCCGCTCTGTAAGTCAGTGCAGAGTTTTCTGTCTGTTGCAATAATCAGTGTACAGGTGAGAGTGGGGGTGGCTTGGTCTATGTAAGTTATATCTGTGTGCATTTGTGTGAGTTTCTGTTTGAATCCGCTCTGTAAGTCAGTGCAGAGTTTTCTGTCTGTTGCAGTAATCAGTGCACAGGTGAGTGGGTGTGGCTTGGCCTGTGTAAGTTATATCTGTGTGCATTTGTGTGAGTTTCTGTTTGAATCCGCTCTGTAAGTCAGTGCAGAGTTTTCTGTCCTGTTGCAGTAATCAGTGATACAGTTGAGTGGGTGTGGCTTGGCCTGTGTAGGTTATATCTGTGTGCATTTGTGTGAGTTTCTGTTTGAATCCGTTCTGTAAGTCAGTGCAGAGTTTTCTGTCTGTTGCAATAATCAGTGTACAGGTGAGAGTGGGTGTGGCTTGGCCTGTGTAAGTTATATCTGTGTCCATTTTGTTGTTTTCTGTTGAATCGGTGCTGTGGGGCAGGACAGTGTTTTCTATCCTGTGCTCATTTATCATTGTACAGGCGAGTAGGCGGGGTCTATTTTAACAAGGGAAGTGAGAGCTTGGGAGCTTGCAAACATTTCTAGTGTAAGTGCAGTGTAGTTGGTGTGTAGGAGATTAAATAAAAGGAGGAAATCCAAAGAAAAGGGGTATTATAAGAAAAAACAGAAAACAAACATATATATTTTTTCTGTTTTGTTTGGTTTAAGGAGTAGAAAAGAAATTTTTATACAAATACATTGATTTGTTTTCTCACTGTATTTTTGTAACTGATAATCATGAGTCAGTCCAGTGGTAACCTCACTCAGTGTACATCCTGCCAAATGTATGCACTACTGGAACAGATGATCCAGGGTCCATACCTCTGTGACAGGTGTGAGAATATTGCCTCTCTGGAAGCTCAAATTGAAAATCTGGAGAGGAGAATTGCAACACTTCATGATATTGTCACACTGGAAAGGGAGTTGGTGCTCACGGAGCACAGTTTAGCTGGGCTTAGAATGGAGGGAGGAGCTGGGGCTAGTGAGGATGGCCAGGGAGGTAGCTGGGTTACAGTTAGAAGGGGAATCAGGGGGAATAGGAGGAGGCAGGCCAGTTCTGAGTTGGCAAACACCAACAGATTTGCCAGATTGAGTGAAACTGTTGGGGATGTCCATTCAGGAATGGCAATGCCAGATGGAGCTGTTCCCTCTAACAGCCGGGAGAACAGTTCTACTGGAGGAGAGGGAGTGCAGAATAGGCAGAGCAACAGACATGTTTTGTTGGTAGGGGACTCTATTATTAGGAAGGTAGACAGGGTAATTTGTCACCCAGATCCCAGCAATCGAACAGTTTACTGTCTCCCTGGTGCTTGGGTTCGGCATGTTGTGGATCGGGTGGATACATTATTCGGAGGGGCTGGTAATGAACTGGCGGTCTTGGTACACATTGGTACCAATGACAAAGTTAGTGGAAGATGGAGCGTCCTAAAGAATGATTTTAGAGAATTAGGAAATAAGCTTAAAGCAAGGACCTCCAAGGCAGTATTTTCTGAGATACTACCAGTGCCACGTGCTAGCCCAGGGAGGCAGAAGGAGCTTAGAGAGGTTAATGCGTGGCTACAAAAGTGGTGCAGTGCAGAGGGTTTGGGGTTTTTAGAGCACTGGGCTGACTTCTCACTTGGGTACAATCTCTATAGCAGGGATGGATTGCACCTTAATGATGAGGGAGCTTTTGTGCTAGAGGATAGGATGGTAGAATGGCTGTGGGGAGTTTTAAACTTGTAAGTGGGGGGGTGGGACTATATAGAAGTATTGGGGTAAATAGGGTAGAGAGGGAAAGGGATGAATTAGTTACCCATGGGGGAGGAGAAGGGGGAAGGGTTACAATAGACAGTAAGGAGGTATTAATAGGGGCCTCAAATACAGTGGCAGGCACTTCACAACGGCAGAGCCATAGCAACATAAAGTGTATGATTGCTAATGCAAGAAGTTTGCCTGGGAAAATGGATGAGCTAGAAATATTATCAGTACAAGAAAAATGGGGCTTAATAATCATTACGGAAACATGGTGGGATGAATCTCATGACTGGACTGTTAATCTGGATGGTTATAGCCTATTTAGGAAAGATAGGGGAAATAGTAAAAGAGGAGGAGGGATCTGTCTGTATGTTAAGCCTGAATTTAAGCCTATAGTCAGAGAAGTTAATTATGCTGGCACTAACGGCATCATTGAATCTTTGTGGGTTGAGCTAAATAGTGGAGGAGCTAATTCTGAACGCATATTGGTGGGAGTATGCTATAAACCCCCAAATATAGCTGAAAGTGAGGAAATACAATTATTGTTACAGATTGGAAATGCAGCTAAGCACGGGCAAGTTCTAATAATGGGAGACTTTAATTACACTGAAATAAACTGGATAAATAAGACCAGCAGCTCAGCTAAGGGGAGCAGGTTCTTGAGTACACTCAGGGATCATTATCTGGCCCAGGTAATACAAGAACCTACTAGAAATGGGGCCATCTTGGATTTAGTCATCACAAGTAATATTGATATAATATCAAATGTAAAAAATGGGGAACCCTTGGGGAACAGTGATCACAACACAGTATCATTTTGAGATTGAATACAAAAAACAGAGTTGTAAGGGGCCAACAAAAACTCTAAATTTTAAAAGGGCTAACTTTAATGGGCTAAGGGCAGCAATACTACATATAGACTGGGACAAAGCACTTACAAGGAAAAATACTGAAAATAAATGGACAACATTCAAATCCTTACTAAATAAACATACTCATCAGCATGTACCATGTGGAAATAAAATGAATAGGAGTAAATCACATCCCATGTGGCTTAACAATGACTTAAAGATCATGATGAGGAAAAATAAATATGCATTTCAATTATACAAGAAGGAGGGAACAGAGGCAGCTTTATGTGACTATAAGGAAATCAACAAGGCTTGCAAAAGGGCTATTAGACTGGCTAAAATAGAAAATGAGAAGTCAGTTGCAATGGAAAGTAAGACTAACCCTAAAATATTTTTTAAATATATTAATGGGAAGAAGGCCAGGAAGGAATCGATAGGACCATTACAATGTGACACAGGCCATCTGATAATTAGTGACCAGGAAAAGGCAGTTGAGCTAAATAAGTTATTTTCGTCGGTTTACACAAGGGAGGTACCAGGGGTTGGGACACAGCAACATAATGGGGCTACACTACCTTCACTAAATAATTGGTTAACGCAGGAAGAAATCCAAAAGAGCTTGGAGAAAATAAATGTTAAGAAGGCCCCAGGTCGTGATGGAATACATCCAAGGGTACTGAGGGAGCTGGGTTCTGTAATAGCCAAACCATTATATCTAATCTTTCAAGACTCACTCACTACAGGGTCTCTACCGGATGACTGGAGAAAAGCAGAGGTGATACCTATATTTAAGAAGGGATCTAGAGCAAATCGGGGGAATTATAGACCAGTGAGCCTCACTTCTGTAGTTGGGAAGCTTTTAGAAGGGTTAATAAGGGACAGAATACAAGAATATGTCTATTTGAACAGGATCATAGGTAGCAGTCAACACGGATTTATGAAGGATAGGTTGTGTCAGACCAATCTAATTAGTTTTTATGAGGAGGTTAGTAGGAACTTGGATCAGGGCAACTCAGTGGATGTAGTCTTTTTAGATTTTTCAAAGGCATTTGATACAGTGCCACATGGAAGACTAGTGAGCAAACTAAGGGATACAGGAATTGCAGTAAATATCTGCTCATAGATCGAGAGCTGGCTAAAAGACAGGAAGCAAAGGGTTGTTGTGAATGGAACATACCCCGATTGGTCTAATGTGATAAGTGGGGTTCTTCAAGGTTCAGTATTAAGTCCTCTCCTTTTTAACATATTTATTAATGACATAGAAGTAGGACTCAAAAGTAGTGTCTCCATTTTTGCTGATGACACTAAGTTCTGCAAGGTAATAAAATCAGATAATGATGTACTTTCCCTACAAAAGGATTTGCATAAATTAGAGAAATGGGCGGCTAAATGGCAGATTTAATACAAATAAATGCAAGGTTATGCATTTGGGAAGGAAAAATAGCCATGCAATCTATAATCTTAATGGAGCAAATCTAGGGATATCAGATATTGAAAGGGATTTGGGAGTACTAGTGGACAACCAACTAGGTAACAGCGCTCAAAGCCATGCAGCAGCTGCAAAGGCAAATAAAATATTAGCATGTATTAGGAAGGGTATAGAAGCAAAGGAAGCAAATATTATTCTGCCACTATACAAAGCCCTAGTATGCCCTCATTTGGAATATGGAGTACAATTTTGGGCACCACCTCATAAAAAAGACATTTTAGAGCTGGAAAAAGTACATAGAAGGGCTACAAAACTAATAAGGGGAATGGAGGGGCTAAGTTATGAAGAAAGACTAACAAAATTAAACTTATTTTCGCTAGAAAAAAGGTGTTTACGAGGGGATATGATTACCTTATATAAATACATCCAGGGTCAATATAAGGCTTTGTCAAGTGAACTTTTTGCAGCAAGAGATTTTCAACTGACAAGAGGACATCCTTTGAGGTTAGAGGAAAAAAGATTTCACCTTAAACAAAGAAAAGGGTTCTTCACAGTTATGGTGGTTAAACTGTGGAATTCTCTACCAAAGGAGGTGGTGACAGCAAATTCGATAGACAACTTCAAAAAGGGGTTAGATATATTTTTTAATAAAGAGGGCATTCAAGGCAATCATAGATAACTAGCAAAGGAATATTGATCCAGGGAGAAATTTGATCGCCAGTTTCTGGGGTCAGGAAGGAATTTTGCTTTTTTTTCCCCTTATGAGACAATTGGCAAAGTTTCAATGTTTTTTTTTTTTCTGTTTGCCTTCCTCTGGATCAATTAACAATTAATAATAAATAGTCCACATTAAAAAGATCAATAGAGATCTAAAAAGGTTGAACTTGATGGACTAACTCTTTATTCATCCTCCAATACTATACTATTAATAATTATTTAATCAATAATTTAATTAATAACTAATCTGCATATTGCAGTTCAGAGGAGATCTTAACAGGTTGAACTTGATGGACTGAAAGTCTTTTTTCAACCCTAACTACTATGTAACTATGTAACTATGTAACTATGAAATAAAGGCCAGAAATGAAACTGCAGCAGGATTTGAATCCATGTTCACCTGGTGGGTGACGATAAACAAGAATGTTGACTGAATAAATTACACCTACTATAACCAACAAAGATTTAGGACCTATACAAGAGATGTGGTACATGGTTTGACTGAACAACTAAATAAAACAAGTCTGATGATGTGGCAAACCCGCATGGCCCTTGACATGCTTCTAGCAAAATAAGGGGGTGTTTGGCATTGCCTGCTGGACCTTCATCCCTAACAATATGGCACCTGATGTTGCCAAAGCCCCAGAGGGATTGACCGCCCTGTCAAATGAACTAGCAAAAAATTCCATGGAGGAAGAGGGATACAAGAGTCATGCCTAAAATCAAGGCCCATCCCCATGAAGGACTTATACAAACTCTTGCTCATTGACATTACATTACGCTAATATATATATATATCTGCTGCAAAAGAATAAAGATGTAAAGAAGTGTCAGAAAACCACATATTCCTTGTCTTCTACCTGAAGATCTGCGCATGATGGCCTAAATGCTTTCACCAGAGAATCTAACCATCCAGAAGAAAGTGATCCACCGGTTTATAGTTTCTGTATGAAGAGTGTCTGAGCATATTTCACTGTTGTCGTTTTCCTATTTTTCTACTCTTTTCTATACCTGAATTCCTTTTTATTATTATTTTATTATTCTAACATTTTGCACAATATTTACACTACACACTGCACACAATGCTGCCACTTACACCTCAGCTCCAGAACCGTGCAAACCTACATTGGATGCTGCAGGAACATAGAAACAGAATGTCAGCTCTTCTGCACAATGCTTCCTGCATATATTACTTAGAAATAGATAAAGTATATTAATGTATTAATTTATTAATTATTTCATTAGCATACAAGAATACATATACACAACATTTTTTTTTTTAGTTATCGCAATAAACACAAAAGACATTCACTGCGCGCCTCACAACCAATGCCAACGCTGATCATACCAAAATGCACCAGGGGACAGCCTTGCAATAAGCGCAAAAAGCACATCAGCCCGACCTTACAATGACAGCAAAAGCCCCTGTAATAACAAAAAAAAAGGCGCTCATTGCGGGGCATGTGATGAGCGCCGAAGGCACTCAGCGCAAGCCTCGCAATGAGCGCCGAAGGTCCTCATGGTAAAAAACTTTTTACATTATGTCTAAAACAGCATTCCCTGGCTTACAATTTCATGCTCGTCATTCTTTGACGGGCAATTCGCTAGTATTTATATAAGGTAATCATATCCCCTCTTAGACACCTAGGGCCTCATTCTATAATCGGCCGTAGGAGATGCAGGGCCGCAAGGACCGGCCGCAAGCTATTTGCCTATTCTATTCCCTTCCGGCCGGGGATTCCGGCAGGCTTGCGGCCGGCGCCTTGTTATCCCTTGCGGCCGCACGCACCGGAGGAAAGCATTTGATCTTAAACGGCCGCAAGAGTTTCGGCCACAAGAAAATCCTGGTTGCTATTCAATTGCTCCGGGAACCCTCTCTGCAAGGCTAAAACCGAGCCGCAGCTTACTTGCAGCAAAAAGGTCCCGCAGGCACACAATTAAGCACATAACAAAGCGATAATAAAGCCATCCTGCACTCTGAGGAGACTATAAAGTGATTGTAGGTGTTAGCATTCATAGCACAACATTCCCCTACACTCAAATCCGTAAATAATTTTTTTTTTTTAATTTATGTCACATATCCATGTAAAAAGTCCAGAGGGCTTGGAGCCCCTCAGACCCGCCCACGCTGCGGCCAGAAAATAAACAGTTAATTAAATCTCGGATTTGGGCTGATGTGCAAGCTTGAGAGGGGGTTGCTATTAATCCTCATATCCCCCATTATGATCCCTAGCATTTACAGAGCTTTACAGTGCCGTCTTGAATTTATTTTTGCTTTTAAAGTTTTCAGAGCTTACGGCCGGTTGCAAGATATACGGCCGGCCATAAGGGGATATCCTTGCGGCGCCGTATAATTGAATTTCAAGATAACGGGAGCCCTGCAAGGAATCGCAGCTTTGCGGCCGATTTACGGCCGATAATAGAATGAGGCCCCTTTTTTCTACAGTAAATAAGTTTAATTTTGTTAGACTTTCTTCATAACTTAGCCCCTCCATTCCCTTTATTAGCTCTGTTGCCCTTCTCTATATTTTTTCCTGCTCTAAAATGTCCTTTTTATGTAGTGTAGCCCAAAATTGTACTCCATATTCCAAATGAGGGCATACTAGGGATTTGTATAGTGGGAAATTATATTTGCTTCCATTGCTTCTATACCCTTCTTAATACATGCTAATATTTTACTTGCCTTTGCAGATGCTGCTTGGCATTGAGCACTGTTACCTAGGCATGTCTATTTTTCCTTCCCAGATGTATAACTTTACATGTATTCATATTAAATCTCTTTCTGAGCCTCTCCTCCCATCTACTTTACTGGCCTCATTGCGAGCCCTCCAATGAGCTCTCATTGCAGACATTGTCAAACCCGCCACTTTCGTGCCTCGCCCTGAGCGGCTTTGGCGCTCATTGCGATCCCAGTGATGAACGCCTTCGCCTCTCCCACTCTCTGACTCCTGTGTCCATTTCCCCTCTCGCCCTTCCATGTGTCTGTTTCCCCTTTCTACCCTCTCCCGTCTTTCTGCTCTTTTTTCCTCCCCTGTTATGGAAAATATCTCATACTCACCCTACTCACAGGCATGACACCAAGAAAAAACAGAGTCCTCTGGTTATTTCTCATTATTAGAGTTTATTTAGAAAAAAAGATGTGGATTAGTAGCAAACCAACATGGATGCCACCGATTCACTGAGTGGACTACTGCTACTTGCAGAAATATAGATATACTAGTCTCTAATTGAAATTGCTAAGTCATGGGTCAGATGTATTTAACTGTTTCATAACTTATGTCTTAGGGCCTCATTCTATTGCGATTTGGCCAATTGAATAGGGCTCTAAATAAGCACATAACAGAAGTTTTTAGTTAGTGAAAACCTTGCTTTTGGATAGATGCTTACTAAAAACTTCTTTAAAAAATATATGTTATGTGCTTGTTTAGAGCCCTATTCAATTGGCCAAATTGCAATTGAATGAGGGCCTTACAATGGAAAATTACTGGTTTAATGCTTATATTCCAGCCAAATATTACACTTAACTGGAAAGAGTGCTAATTGTATATATATATATATATATATATATATATATATATATACGCTAGAAATGTAAGGATATTTATATAATTTTAGGCAACACTCCCCCCTATGACATTGAAAATTGTCATCAAAAGTAAAGAATACAAATATTACAGGGTATAATCTTAACATAAATTTCACACATATAGCTAAACAATAAAAAGCTAAAATTATTAGGAAGTAGAGGTAGGATCTTGAGACTGATATTTAAAGACTCTGGTTCTCATAAAATCGAATCTGATAAGTTTCCTACAACATGGAGATATTAGATCTTATCTCACTGAATCCTTTGCACCGTTTACCTTAATACATTCCCAAGTCAAAAGAAAACATAATTATACAACATAATGGGGCTACACTACCTTCACCAAATAACTGTTTAATGCAGGAAGAAATACAAAAGGGGTTGGAAAAAAATAAATGTTAATAAAGCCCCAGGTCCTGATGGAATACATCCAAGGGTACTGAGGGAACTGGGCTATGTAATAGCCAAACCATTATATCTAATTTTTCAGATTTCTTTTAACACAGGGTCTCTACCAGATGACTGGAGAACGGCAGAGGTGATACCTATATTTAAGAAGGGAGCAAGAGCAAATCCGGGGAATTATAGACCAGTGAGTCTCACTTCGGTAGTGGGAAAGCTTTTAGAGGGGTTAATAAGGGATAATATACAGGAGTATATTAATAAGGGATAATATACAACAAACAAACCTAATTAGTTTCTATGAGGAGGTTAGTAGGAACTTGGATCAAGGCAACTCAGTGGATGTAGTCTATTTGGATTTTGCAAAGGCTTTTGATATATTGACACATGGGAGACTATTGTGCAAACTAAGGGATACAGGAATTGCAGTAAATATCTGCTCATGGATTGAGAGCTGGCTAAAAGACTGACCTGGGGTCAGAAAGGAATTCATTTTGTTTTCCCTTTGAGATGATTGGCTAAGTCTCACTTTTTTTTTTGTTTGCCTTCCCCTCAATTAATTACTAATTTAAAAAAATAAATAAATAATAAATAGTTGATTAATAATTAATTAACAACTAATTAATTAATAACTAATCCTCATATTGCAGATCAGATGAAATCTTAAATGGTTGAACTTGATGGACTGAAAGTCTTTTTTCAATCTTAATTACTGTGGCCCTCATTCTATTATCGGCCGTAAATCAGCCACAAAGCTGTGATTCCTTGCGGGGCTCCTGTTACCTTGCAATTCAAATACACGGCGCCGCAAGGATATCCCCTTACGGCCGGCCGTATATCTTGCAACCGGCCGTAAGCTCAGAAATCTTTAAAAGCAAAAATAAATTCAAGACGGCACTGTAAAGCTCTGTAAATGCTAGGGATCATAATGGGGGACATGAGGATTAATATCAACCCCCTCTCTAGGTTGCCCATCAGCCCAAATCCGAGATTTCATTAACTGTTTATTTTCCGGCCGCAGCGTGGGCGGGTCTGAGGTGCTCAAAGTTCTCTGGACTTTTTCCATGGATATTTGACATACATTTAAAAAAAAAATTTTAAGGATTTGAGTGTAGGGGAATGTTGTGCTATGAATGCTAATACCTACAATCACTTTATAGTCTCCTCAGAGTGCAGGATGGCTTTATTATGGCTTTATTATGTGCTTAAATGTGTGCCTGCGGCACCTTTTTGCTGCAAGTAAGCTGCGGCTCGGTTTTAGCCTTGCAGAGAGGGTTCCCGGAGCAATTGAATAGCAACCAGGATTTTCTTGCGGCCGAAACTCTTGCGGCCGTTTAAGATCAAAGGCTTTCCTCCGGCGCGTGCGTCCGCAAGGGATAACAAGGCGCCGGCCGCAAGCCTGCCGGAGTCCTCGGCCGGAAGGGAATAGAATAGACAAATAGCTTGCGGCTGGTCCTTGCGGCCCCGCATCTCCTACGGCCGATAATAGAATGAGGCCCTATGTAACTATGTAACTATTTCAAAGTTCAAAATAAATGTCACAAAGATAGAGGTTCTGCCAATCAATATTTCACAGGTTCTAGAAACCACTCTTCAATCAATCTTCCCAACTTTTAGCCTAACTACCCATTCCTCTCTGCAGACATATTTTTCTATTTACAATTAAGACAAGTAATAAGCAATAAAAAAAATAATTCCCCCCAATGGCCATAAATGATTTAATGAGTAATCCACTGAAGGTCCAGTTGGGAGGAATTATAAAGGGCAGTTCCAGTAATTAATAAAAACGGTTTAATTGCCTATGGGGCAATCAGATTATTTTTTATAGAATTTTAAAATAGTTTTTGGCACAGCAGAGTTTGGCATATTTGCTATTAGATGGGTAGCCAAAGTGTTAAAAGTGTGACTTTCCTTAAAAAGTGGGACATTTGGAAGGCTAAGACAAACAGCAGAGAAAATTGGGCTGCTCCTCCAGTACAGCAACCATTAGGTATGATATCTGCCTCAAAAGCTGACTTAAAGCTACATGGTATTATGGTAATTTTTTGGCAATGCCGCAGAATCCATAAACTCTGGAGAGTTACCAGGCCTTTAAGGTTGGAGTGCAGCCATAATTCAAAGCCTAGAGGCCTTAAAATATCTCCATAATACAATGCTGTCTTACAAATAATGATGTTGAAAAAAATTCCAACTAATTACTTTCCAGACAAAATATCCACCTATGCCAGACCCTTCATCCTCTGCCCATAATTTGTGTGCTTTATATTAGAAGAGGCAAATGTATTTTGATCCAGGCGTGAACACCTGCTACACATAGCACAAGAGCTTCTTATGAAGCAGCTCCACTTTCCAAAGGGTGTTACAGCTGAGCTTCTCATTTTTGTATCCCGTGAAGATTACCTTAATCTCTAAGGGCCTCATTCTATTAGCGGCCGTAAATCGGCCGTAAGGCTGCGATTCCTTGCGGGGGTTCAGTTAACTCGCGATTCTATTATACGGCCCCGCAAGGATCTCCCCTTACGGCCGGCCGCATATCTTGGAACCGGCCGTAAGCTGTGAAATATAAAAACTCAATAATAAATTCAAGCCTGCACTGCACAGCTCTGTAAATGCTAGGGATCATATTGGGGGACATGAGGATTAATAGTAACCCACTCTCAAGCTTGCACATCAGCCCAAACCCGAGTTCAAATTAACTGTTTATTTTCCGGCTGCGGCGTGGGCGGGTCTGAGGTGCTCCAAGCACTCTGGACTTTTTACATGGATATTTTACGGATATTAAAAATCAAATATTTTACGGATTTGAGTATAGGATAATTATGTGCTATTTTTTATAACACCTAAAATCCCTTTATATTCTTCTCAAAGTGCAGGATGGCTTTATTTGAGCTATTTTATGTGCTTAATTGGTGCTAGCGGGACCTCTTTCCTGCAAGTAAGCTGCGGCTCGTTTTTATCCTTGCAGAGAGGTTTCCCGGAGCAATTGAATTGCAAATAGGAATTTCTTACGGCCGAAACTCTTGCGGCCGTTTTAGATCAAAGGCTTTCCTCCGGCGCGAGCGGCCGCAAGAGATAGCAAGGCACCGGCCGCAAGCCTGCCGGAGCCTCCGGCCGTAAGGGAATAGAATAGCAGAATAGCTTGCGGCCGGTCCTTGCGGCCCCGCAACGGCTGCGGCCGCTAATAGAATGAGGCCCTAAGCAAATAAGCAAAGTACAATGGATATGTCTTCATTGCTGCAATGCAGATGGCAGAGCTTAACTGCGCATTGATCTCTTGTGATATACAAATCTGAACGTCATGTATTATAGATAGATATGCTATTAAATTCAGTATCGGAATCAACGTATATAAATTCCAAACTGTTGATGAAGCTTTTTCTCAATTAATATTATTGTGTTGCTTAAATTGCAGTAATGAGATATTTAATTCTAAAAGACCCTGAGAAGTGTTCTTTCATTTTTATTTGTAGAATTATATATAATGATATAATTATATATATAATTTGTAGAATTATAGATTGCAAGCTATTTGAAGCTGGAATTTCAGTGTTTTATGTATCTGTATGTTTAATGTCACTGTATTATTATGATATCTCATGTATTCTAAACCTTTACTGTAAAGTTTTAAACCTTGTATTTAACATAGTGGAAAATGTTGGTGATATGTAAATAAAGATGAATTATAATAATGAAAAAAACATACACAGCGCTATGCTCAAGAGGACAAAAGAGTGTGCATGGTTGATGGTCCCGTTGTATGCATTCTCCAACTTGAGCATGGTGCAAACAGCTTTCACAGGCAGAATATAACTGAACAAGGATAAAGAACTTGCCTTTACTGTTCAACAATACTAAATGTCTTGAATTTAAACCGGTCCAGAAAAACCTTTTATAAGATCCCTTTTGTTGGGATTAGTCACCAAAACATCATTATTATTATTATTATTATTATTATTATGCTTTATTTGTAAAGCACAAACATATTTGTGGCCTTTACAAGAGTTAAGTACAAGACAAAAACAAAATGACACATTGCAAAAGAATGGAGGGCCCTCTCTTTTAGCTCAAAATCAATTGTACATAGGGCTTGTTTCCAAAGCATCTTACAAGATTGTAACCTCCCAAATTTACAATCTTCCACACCTCTTCTTATATCATGATATAACACCTATCCTCAAAGCAGTTCACTCCCCTGTATATCACCACCAAGTTCATCTTAAAATGTAAGTTGATATGGCAGAAGTGCTCACACCTCCTTCTTTATCAAAGATAATATTAATTATAATAATAATAATAATAATAATAACTCGTGTTTACTATTGTTAGAAGTGTTCCTAACGAGTCTATATACCTATTTGTAGATGTTGATTACATTTGTTTGGTGTTTGTACATCATTGTAACTGTATATGGCTGTCTGGGTTGAGTGACTGAGTTTTCTTTGAGTGGTGGTTTGGATGAATATTTTCAATGGTGGTGTGAGTGAAGGAATGCTGCTTCTGAGTGTCTGTGTGTTATGAGTTGAGTTATGTCCTCAAATGTAAAACCTTACTGTGCACAGATTGAATTGATAGCAGTACAAATGAGCTCATTTTTCTGTTCTACATTTGTTGCTGCAGCTTTGCTTTGTCTTTCTCCTGTATGAATGTGATCTGGCTGCTGCTGCCTGTAGGTGTGTGTTCTCTGTCAGGTACCTGCAGGCAGACTAGGGGCCTCATTCTATTATCGGCCGTAAATCGGCCGTAAGGCTGCGATTCCTTGCGGGGGTTCAGTTAACTCGCGATTCTATTATACGGCCCCGCAAGGATCTCATCTTACGGCCGGCCGCATATCTTGGAACCGGCCGTAAGCTGTGAAATATAAAAACGCAAAAATAAATTCAAGCCTGCACTGTACAGCTCTGTAAATGCTAGGGATCATATTGGGGGACATGAGGATTAAAAGAAACCCACTTTGCACATCTGCCCAAACCCGAGTTCAAATTAACTGTTTATTTTCCGGCTGCGGCGTGGGTGTGTCTGAGGTGCTCCAAGCACTCTGGACTTTTTACATGGATATTTTACGGATATTAAAAATAAAATATTTTACGGATTTGAGTACAGGATAATTATGTGCTATTTTTTCTAACACCTAAAATCCCTTTATAGTCTTCTCAAAGTGCAGGATGGCTTTATTTGAGCTATTTTATGTGCTTAATTGGTGCTAGCGAGACCTCTTTCCTGCAAGTAAGCTGCGGCTCGCTTTTAGCCTTGCAGAGAGGTTTCCCGGAGCAATTGAATTGCAAATCTCCTGCGGCCGTTTTAGATCAAAGGCTTTCCTCCGGCGCGAGCGGCCACAAGAGATAGCAAGGCACCGGCCACAAGCCTGCCGGAGCCTCCGGCCGTAAGGGAATAGAATAGCAGAATAGCTTGCGGCCGGTCCTTGCGGCCCCGCAACGGCTGCGGCCGCTAATAGAATGAGGCCCTAGGGGTTTTGAAGGCCGAGTTGTGAAGGGCCCACATTCCAGAAATAATGCAATATGGAAAAATCAATACATTTTATATTCTAGTCCATGCGAGTTCTATTATACGTATTAACACATTGATTGCAGGGTTTGATATAACACAGAAATTAAACATGAATAAAATATTTTTTTAGTGCAGATTTGCAAGCTGGAGAACATTGTGCTATTAATGTTAATAACTTTCATCACTTTCGCTGTAATTTAAAACGCAGCATTGTGTTTATATTTGCTTTTACAGTGCTATGGACAGGAGTGTAACCCCCTTGCAGGTCCTCTCTAGTACCCGTAGGATTTTTAGCTACATTCGCCATTTACAAGTGCGTCTTTGGGGAATTGTAGCAATTTAATAGCAATTTGCAAATGTACTATTTAGGGGCTTAAAAGAACAAAGGCTCAGCTGGGTCGGAGTTACGATTTTGGAAAGCGCTGTTGTTTTTAAGCCTGTAATGCGCAGATTGTTTATGGGTAGCTAAAAGAGGCCAATTTAATAGCCATAACTGTTGCGGGCTTCAGTAACTACCCTTAGAGGTGTGTTACCTTGTTTTCTGTTCCTGATATTGATTTTCTTTATTCTTTAATTTTGTCTTTGATTTTTGGATTCATAGTAATTACATAGTTACATAGTAACTGAGGTTGAAAAAATACTTCTAGTCCATTAAGTTCAACCTTTTTAGATCTCCTCTGATCTTTTTAATATCTTTGATTAATAGCTAATTAATCCAGAGTAAGTCAAACAGAAAAAAATACACTGAAACATTGCCAATTGTCTCAAAAAGGGAAAAAATAATCCTTATTGGCCCCAGATATTGGTGATCAGATTCCTCCCTGGATCAATAGTTCCTCTCTAGTTATCCAGGATAACCCTGACTTGCCTTTTTATTCAAAAATATATCCCATCGCGTTTTAAAGTTATTTATCGAATCCGCTATCACCACCTCCTTTGGTAGAGAATTCCACAGATTGATCACCCTTACTGTGAAGAACCCTTTTCTTTCTTTAAGGTGGAATCTTTTTACTTCTAACCTCATTGTATGTCCTCTTATCAGTTGAAAACCTCTTGGCACAAAAAGTTCACTTGACAAAGCTTTATCCTGATGTATTTATATAAGGTAATCATATCTCCTCTTAGGCGCCCTTTTTTAGAGAAAATAAGTTTAATTTGTTTAGTCTTTCTTCATAACTTAGCCCCTCCATGCCCCTTATTAGTTTTGTTGCTCTTCTCTGTACTATTTCAAACTCAAAAATGTATTTTTTATGAAGTGGTGCCCAAAACTGTACTCCATATTCCAAATGAGGGCGTACTAGAGATTTGTATAGTGGCAGGATTATATTTGCTTCCCTGGCTTCTATACCCTTCCTAATACATGCTAATATTTTATTTGCCTTTGCAGCTGCTGGTTGGCTTTGAGCACTGTTACCTAGGTGGTTGTCCACAAGTACTCCGAAGTCCCTTTCAATATCTTACACCCCTATATTTGCGTGTGTACTAGGGATTTGTATAGTGCCAGAATTATATTTGCTTCACTTGCTTCTATACCCTCATAAGATTACTTCCTGGACTGACCTTTTGGCATGCTTATACTGTTTCTGACCCTGTGTCGCCAGCCACTGACCTCAGATTTGTTTGAGTGCCTTTGACTATTTTGAGTAGTGTATCAGGTGAATAGAAATGTGAAGGAAATAGCAGAAAAGGAAGGAATACAAGAATAAATATAGGGTTGTTTAAAGAAGGCAATAGGGCACAACAGAAATTGTTGCTGAACCTCTGTGATAGTAGAGTAATGTGGATAGATGGGGAGGATTGCAGAGAGATACAGAAGATCAAGTTCAATAAGAACACATCAAATCAGCATGACAGGAATACTAGTCATAACCATAGGAAGGACATTCTGTGCAGAACTTGAATTCTAACAGTGTCTGTAGTAGTCAGCAGTCAGAAGAGGCACGATCATAGGTCAGACAGAAATCTTGATTTAAGATCAGAAATGTCAGATTCTTAGACCAAGAGAATAAAATTCTAAAAGCTCGTATCCATCTTTGACAAGTTGCTCGGCAGCCTGTCTGCATGAACAGACACGCCATATAGAAATGAAACATGGAAAATGTTAACAGATGCAGTACACTTTGTAGGAACCCACTCAGGAACAATGTACAATATTAAAAAAATATTAGAACATCAAAAGAAAAATATAACTGTTAGGGGAATACAAATATAGGTTGAAAATAGTTTTACCAGTTTATATTTGTTTAACATGAATTTGATATTGTTCTATACATTTTTCATGAGATAGCTACATTGTTATATTAAAGAACCACTGTGGTAATATTTTTTAAAACTTTGCTATTTTGAAGAACTACACTTAAAAATATGCAATTTAAAAAAGAATGTAGCCTATACAATAATATATTATGTTTATATGCAATTATGCTGCTGCGGAACTTATCATTTTGGCTACTTCCTGAGGTGGAAAGAGATTGGGAATGTGGCAGTTACATCTGCTCTCAGCAGAACCAATGGAGATTTCATTAGTCTATAAGGACACACCAACGTGAGGAAGTAACAGGCAGAATCAGGGAAGGAAGCAAAATTAAGTCACCCAGTAAGGAATAATTGCATGTTATTACTATTTTAATTATTTTATTTTATTTGTAATGCACCAACATATTCCGTAGAGCTGGACAGAGGAAAAGTTGCATTTATTTGCTCTCTAAAAATATTTGCCCTGTATCCTGTTTACTTACACACAAAACAATATAGGCCACAGTGGTTCTTTGAAAGATAGGTAAGGTCAATTTATATGAAGTTTATACTGTTATAATTTAGAATAGTATTTTGCTACCTCTGGGAATAATGGAAATTCTCTGAAGCACCTTTGCTATAACTCATTTTAACAAACACAAATTATACCATCCTCTGGGATACAGCTACTGGAGTGTTAGTCACTGACTGGAAATGTTTAATGATAATAAGCTCATGCAGTGCCGGAGGATTATGGTCTGTATCATTGTGTATATCATAAAAAATAGCATTGCTTGTTGTCTGCAAAGGGAAAAATAAAATATTTAATACCCTCAAATAAGCAGGGAAACATGTAAATCATTAGCTTATCTTCATCACGTGATATTATAAGGCATCTCTAATGGTCAGCTTTCATGACATTTCAGTAGTAATCATCAGTATAGACATCTTCTACATTTACTGTGATTTAGAACGTTGATCTTTTATCATAAAACTTACACTGAAATTGGTGGTTTTTCCATGATCTTTAAATATGATTTAAAGAGCTTCTCCCAAACTTTTTTTGAGAATGTGCAGGACACTTGCAACACTTTGCTACTAAAGCTGTGCAGTAAACAGGCAGCTGCATAGAAGTGTAATGCAGATTTTATCATGAGATGAGTTCCAGTTGGGAAAATCATGCAAGGTTTTTTCACAAAACACCAATTTGTTTACTCCCAATCACATTTTTATATTGATCATTAAACGTCATTGTGAAGATTCCATATAGGCTCCAACTCTTCCTGCCTTTTAGATACAGGAATTGCCCTTAATATGCTGGCAATCTTCATTGAAGGCACAGGCCTCTCGGTGACCGGCAATCATATCAGTCCTTCTTAAAGAAATACACCACAGTCTATGTATTTCAGAAGCATGGCTTTTAATCTGGTCTCTCACTTCGTTTCTCTACAACACTGACAACAGACAAAGGATTTCCATCTCCCAGTTACATCACAGTGGGGTGAACACATTCAAATCCCCCACCCAGATTTGCTTTTTCCAATCATATCAGTGGACAACTGGGGGCTTGGCTTGCCCACTGTAGGGGGTGGAACAATGGGCCCATCCCACATGGCCCCAGAGCGGCAAATTGAATAACGACCTGCAATCACCCCAACCTCCTGCAGTGCCATCTTGTGGATAACAAATAGATTACAGCAACAGCACAACACACACAACATCATAGAAAATGTCCCTCTCCCCAGCAACCAACATGGCTGCAACATGGTTTGATCCATACGAGTAAAACTGAACTTCACAGTCATGAAGTCTGGACCATTACAATGGCCCTTCAATGGACTATTGTACTACATTTACAAGTAAGGCTCAAATGTTTCTTTGCTGTGCATAGGCTATTAAAAACAATATACAGTTTAAAAAAAGGTTAACCATCTTTCTTAGCTTTATAGGGTTCTGTTTTCTTCTTAAGCAGATCTCCTCCTACCTGTGTCAAGTAGTTGTATATATAATGAGAAATAAGACATGGTATCACTGCCAAAAAATTACTTCATGTGGCCAACCAATAAAATGAACTCATCTGAGCTGAATCAGACCCTAGGAGAGAAAAGTCGTTCTAGGGCCTCGTCACCAGATCCTGCCTTGCATCAACTATAGGGGCAATGAACAGTGAAGTAATAGGCATGATTCAACATGTGTCATCTATGTGGGGAAGAAGATGCGATGATCTGCAAGAAGTGTGATATTCTGAACCTATGTTGCAGGGGAGTGAGTGACTGTGACAGTAAATGCACTACAGAGTCCATAGTTGTTTTATACAAACTGTCATGAATCAGCCAGTGGCCATATTGTGTTTGGACAAAGTTCATGGCTCATGCTGTGGAAGAAAGGGTTTGGGGCCCACTTGTTATGGATATATTGTTATGTTGTGGTCTAGGGGATAAAGTATTATAAGTTTATCCCTTAGCCTATTCCCATACCTCCCATGTTTAGGCTCATTGTAATGAGTATCCTGTGAGGGATCTAATGGGATATATTGGTTATATGTGGGTGAAACATTGTGTGTTATATTTGTAAATATGAATGAATGTTATTATATTAGTATGTTATTATATTGTAGAGGGGAAGCCCGTTGAATACAGCCAAACCTCCTTTGTTCCCAAAGGCCTGTTAATCCCATTAGCTAAGTGTCCAGCAGAGTACTAACAATGGGGAGCTCATAGCTGGAGAGCAGACAGGCAGGCACCCAGAAACAATGGGATGGCCTAAGGCTTCTCAGCCTTCATAGCATGGGCACAGGAGAGCCAAGGCATGCTTTGCCCTGGAGATTCAGAGCCCAAATTAATTAGTTGGCCTCGCCTAGTGGGCGGACCTGGGAGGGGACTATTGGTTCACACACAGTTCCCCTTCATGATTGGCCAGAGGTCATTTGGGGCTGGCTAACGGTAGCCACTTCCCCCATTCTTGTGTGATGTGGTTAAATATGCTGTTCTGAAATAAAACATGGTTCATAATTTTCATCAAGACTTTGTGTGCAGGTGTATTATTGACCCAGGGGCATATGCTGGTAGAGGAGATCGTTTCTGACTCCCTTCCAGGTTTTCCAGGCACACTACCAAAAGCTGGGACTTATGCTCTTGCATCTACAAAGACTGTCCATTAGTCTGGAGCCACCCAAACTTAGGTCTAAATCCTACAGGAGATAAGAGGACTCGGATTCTCTATACTCCATCACCATTGTAGGTTGTGACACAAACCACTTACAGTTTATACCTGTGCACGTTGTATTTAACCCTATGAATACAATGGAATTAGTCAAATAAAGAGAGCTCATCTGGACTTGAACCACAGACCTCTTGCAATTGAGCTATCTTTCCACATGACTAAAGCTGAGTGTAAAAAAAAACAATAAAAGCCACAAAGATATTGGTGTGACAGTTATTGTTATTTTGCATTTCAACAGTTTGTAAGGATCTTGCACCCCATAAAAATGCAGCTGATCGATCTCTCTCTCTTTCTGGCTCCTTTAAGGTGCAGCAATCCCTTACTCAAGCAGTTTAGGAGAGGGAATCAATCCATTAATGCTGCAACAGTATCAAAACTGAAAATATATTTTCCACATACTTTTCAACCCCCTAGTTGATGGCACATGGTATAATATAAAACTATAGGTAAGGGCAAGTACTTTATCAACAGAATGTTTTCCTATTTGAAACTATTTCAACTATTTAAAATATTTGAAATTCAATTTTTTAGAGTTAAGTCAGCCTATCTGATACATCAACAAATAGAAATTCTAATCTTTTGGTAGTGAGTGATTATTGCAACACTTACTGCTAAGCCCTGATTTATTGGATCCATTGTCTTCCGTGCAATAGCCTGCACACACAGCACTATACAACATACTTATAGTTTTAAATGATTAATATTTGGAACTCCTGCTGTGTCACTTTAAGGAATGAATACCATCCATCTTTCTACTCAACTGTCTTTCAATGTAGTTAATACAACAGATGTTACCACAAAGTGCTTGTATTTAGAAGATGAGCAGGAGGGCACAGACAACAGATGTGGCATTTTGAGTGAAAACAATATTGGCAGATGGAGAGTATTTCACAAGAAGAAGAGTCAAGTTCTGGGGTTACTGATGGAAACATTTTCACACTAAGTTTTATCTTGAAACTTTCCACTTACTATCTATATCTTCTTTGCAATAAAATTACAAATATTAAGCTCATGTCTCTTATTACTCATGGGTGTGCGGGTGCATGCACGTGAGATTGAGAATAAGTGGTGAAAACTAGAGAGGGGTGCTCATTCTAACTAACTCTGATATCTGACAATCTATATATATTATTTTTTGAGTGCCAGATTAAACACTAAAACACTGTAAACTTGCATAACCAGTGAAGGGTTATTATTTAATGTAAGATAAGGTCACACTTGCTAACATGATTATATTGCAATTCCTAGCTAAAGTAGAATTTTAATGACACTGGAGTCCAGATAATGTTTCCATCTTATCCAAATTGGTCCACTTAAAGAACAAATTGGAGCACACCACTGCTCAGTTCTCCTAAAACATGTTGAAATACTTTTTGAGTGCCTTATTCACAGAAAAAAAACATAAATGTCTGTTTACATGGGTCACTGGCAGTGCCCACAGACAGACTCACAGCAACAGCTCCGTACAGAGAGCATAAGGAGGAAGAGAGTTAACCCTTGCCAAATTCATCTGTAGAGATACAGGACTGATGGAAGAGTACAGTCGGGGGTTAAAATGTCCTGCTGCATTCCTGAAGTTCAGGGAGAAACTATTAATCGTTGTGCTCACAGACCCTTCACCGCTCAGTGTCAGCAGATGTTGTTAATCATGGAACAGTCAGCAGTGTGTTTGAAAACAGAACTAAGACCTTAGATTTTTAGCTGTTATTAGTGTAATTAAAAAGAAGAAGAAGACTAGACAAACAGCAGGGGGACTAGCCTAAGCTGGCGACAGAAGGGAGTGCACAGCTCTATCCTGCCTGAAACATCCCACACGGGGCACAGAGCAGCAGAGGGCTCCAAGAAAAGGGGAAAGTGGAAGAGGCCCCTGCATGGAATCCCTATCCAGCTGAACTTTTCCCCCTGGAAGCCTGGAGGGAGAGAGTGTGGTGCTGCACTGCTGAGGACTTATATAAGCAGGTACAGGGGAGAGGCTATAGAGCTGTGGGGGGAGAAGATAGCCCTGATCCAAGGAAGGGGTACCCAGGGGGGCATCAGCAGCAAATTAGCCCCAGAAAAATTAAGCAATCCGGGGCCCCTTACCCACATATCCCCATTAAAGCTCTCCCCATACCCTGGGTCCAAGCAACCCAGCCCTATCTACTAAGACTCAGAACGTTAAAAGTACACTTTGAACTGCACAGTACTGCAATGATAAAGAGTGCAGATTATCTAGCTCCACATCTATATGCTTCTGTGATCCTAAAGTTATTTTATTGGTACCAACAGCACCGGGGTGCTTGAGATTGAACCAGGCACCTTACTACACTGTGTTATATAACGTTTTGTAACAGCACCATGAGGATTTACAATCTCACCCAAAACATTATATAAGTAGTCTCAATTGACTGCACTCTGCTCCCACCCGGTGGCAACTATCAACCACTACAGGTTTATTGTATTCCAACATTGTATTGAACCTGCAAATATCTAGAACATCAAAGGGCCACAGCTCTCCACATTGTGCCTTCTGTCCCCCCATCAGGTCCCCCCAGTATCCCGGGTTTAAGCACACCAGGCTAACCTGTCTACAGAGACTCAGAACACTAAAATACACTTTGGACTGCACAGGACTTAAAAGGCAAAGAGTGCTATTTATCTGGCTTTGCATTTATATGTTGCAGGACTACTAATGTGACTTTATTATCACCGACACTATCGGGGTGTTTGGGACTAACCAGACACCTTATTATATTACGTTATATACCACTCATCAACAGTTATATAAAGATATGCAGTGTCACTCACCACATTGTATAGGCAGTCTCAATTGACAATACTCTACTCCCACCCGGTGGCAGCCTCAAAGCATTGCAGGCCTTCTGTCCTTCAAGACTAAATTGAACCTGCCAATCTCTAGAACACCAAGGGACTAAAGATCTTCATACTTTGACTGCTGTCCTCCCACTCGGCTCCTCCATATACTAGAGAGAAACGGTTGTACAAAGGACTGAATTAATTCCATATCACGACGTCACATTGGGGTTAACATACTAGGTTTATCTTGGAAGATCTAAGGCAATATTTAGCCTGACACAGACTGGGCCTGGACCCTGGAGGATGTTAACACTAAACCAGTTGGCAAACACCCTGCTCACTAAGGAAAAGATGAGATAAATGTAGGGCCAACACCCCTATAAATGGGCCACCACCCCTCCTAACTCTTGAAGCGCACGTAAGAGATCCTTGCAGCAGCATTGCTACCCAGTGGGCCGGGACTCACCTTAATCTAGACCTTCTCCCCCAAATGCACAGACCAGGTCTACTGGAAAGCTTATTCCTAAACTAGGCCCCGCACCGCCCTGATCTACAATACAAAGGGCAAAAGTCATGATGGTTAGAACCAAAAAGGGTGAGGGAACCCGACGGATAACTGAACATTTCCCCTCTACTACGGCTAGAAGATCCCCCCACCCGGAATCAATCTCAGGGGCTTCAGATATATCGGATGCTGAGGGCTCCCAAAAAGGGAATATGATGGATGCAAACTTATCCAATGACTCCAAAACTTGGTTTGAGAACATGCTAAAATCACAACTATCATTGGCAGTTCAAGATCTAAAACATGAAATCCAAGAATTGGGCCAGCGGACAAGTATTTTGGAATCTTCCCTGGACCAGGTCATAGACTCCCAAAGACAAGATCGAGTAGACATTGATACAAATGCAATGAAAATATGCTCTCTTGAACTCAAACTGGAGGACCTCGAAAATAGATCGAGAAGATACAATGTCAGATTCAGGGGCGTCCCAAACTCAATCACTGACCTTGAGTCGTATCTTTCAGACTTAATAAAATCAATTCTTCCAGACCCCCAGGAGGGTGAAATCGGCATTGAAAGGGCACATAGGGCACTTGGAGCATCCCCAAATCCTAACATGCCTAAAGACATCATCACCCGCTTTCTGAGACAACACACAAGAGATCAGATTCTCATTCACGCCAGAGGTCTAGACGAAATCAAGGGTCCTGACGGCACCACCATCCAGATTTATGCAGATCTCTCACCAGCCACCCTAGCGAGACTCAGGGAAATGAGACCGGCTGTGGAGGTACTTATACAACATAAAATTCCTTACAGATGGGGTTTTCCTTTCAACATCCAATTTACGGTGAATGGAAACAAGTTTATCGCTCAAGATGTGGAGGAATGCCAGACAATCCTTTCCTCCCTGGACTTATGGAAGGAGGGTGAAAACCCCCGCCCACTGGGCCAGGAACCAAAAGAGAAGCGAGATAGGCCAGTTAGACAATGGACGGTAGTTCCTGCCTCAAAGAGACAAAAAGCTGCAAGAAACCCACAACCTCAAGCGGCGAGAGAAGGGGGTCTAAGGCAACCCGTGTAACTGACAGGCCTACATCACCAGGCTTGGGCCGGGATGCTCAAGTTGATATTGGCCGGGAAAATCCCCCCTCCAGAGAAGAGATGAGGGGACTGGCTAAGAGATAAGTTGCCTCCCTCAGAAGCCTAATGGACACTAGAAGCCGAGGGGAGTGTGATATAGGATGGAAGCCTACTGGGTTTCTCTTAATTCACTGAATTGAATGTTTTGTGCTACACAATGCAAGGGGTGATAGGCCCATGGGGTGAGGCGGAGAGTTTTTCCCTTTTATTAAACGGGGTGTAAGCTGAGTAGTTAAAATTTAGTCTGCCTCCTCGCCAGGGCTATATGCAGGAGAACAGGATTCTCATGCCCACCAAGCGCGCTAGAGCGCAAGGAAAAAGTTTTAGTTTAGATAAAAAAGTTGAAATTGTTTTGTTTCTGTTGACACATGTATTTCTGTACATTTCCCTGAATTATGTCTTATATGTAAATGGTCTATCTCTGTTCTGCCTAGTACTCCCAAGGTCTCTCCAAGATGCAGGTGCACCTCGTCTCCTTGTCATCCCAGGGGGCCTCTCGTCTCCGGCTCTCTGGCCCTCAAACAACTTTCCCATCCTGAGCAGGAAAAATGTAAGTCATACACCAGGCACAGCACTCACAGACAGACAAGGATAAATGGCTAGGCCCGAATTTAAGATACTGTCCCATAATGTGAAGGGATTTAACTACCCTCATAAACGGCGTAAAGCCTTTCTTACATATAGGGAGCATCGCCCCTCAGTAATCTTTCTACAGGAGACACACTTCATGCGTGACAAACCCCCTAAATTTCTCCACAAACAATACCCACACTTCTATACAACGGGTATGTTAGCCAAGAGGGAGGGGGTAGCAATTCTCTTACACAAGGACTTTCTGTTTAAACCCCAGAGTAAAAAATCAGATCCCGAGGGTCACTACCTGCTTCTGACCGGGAAAATACTCGACTAGACAGTGTCTTTAATTGCGCTATATGCCCCACCTACGAACCCTTATAACACGGTCCGGAAACTACTTATGGTACTGGAGAAAGGGGACTTTGGTAGAATTATTCTGGGAGGGGACCTAAATTTAGCGTTGGATCCCGGATTAGACAGGTCTAAGGGGAGAGTGGGGCCCCACTTCCCCAGTAAGCTAAAACAACTTAAAACACAGCTAGCGAACCTGAACCTGGTAGATTCCTGGAGGGACCTTCATCCTAGGGACAGGGAGTACTCTTTCTACTCAGCCCCTCATAATTCATACTCAAGAATTGACTATATCATCATTGATGCTTCACTCTTGGATCAGACAAAGGAAGCAGAGATTATTCCGTGTACCTGGTCAGATCACTCAATAGTCAAAATTGCCCTAGACTTTGGCACAGCATACTCCCCCCCCCCCCCCGACATGGCGCATCAATGATACGCTACTAGCATTTCCTCAATCCAAAGATAAGATCCAGCAAGAACTTGAGATATATTTTGGGGAAAATACAAAAGGAGATGTAGGAATAGGATGGGTGTGGGTGGCCCACAAAGCATATATTAGAGGGGTCTGCATGAAGATATCTGCTAAACATAAAAAGCAAAACAGGGCCTGAGAGGACGCATTAAATAAAGAATTAATGGGATTGGAAAGGGCAATGCAGCAAAATAATTCTATGGGGGATAGGTCCCAGATTGAGAAAACCAGAGCGGAACTGGATATGATTCTGTCAGAGAGAACGGAGAGAGCGCTTAGAATCACACATCACAAGTTTTATAGCAAAGCAAACAAGCCTGACACTTTCCTAGCCAATAAATTAAAATCAAAGCAAAACCAGTCTAGGATCTGCCAAATTAAATCGCCCCAAGGGCTAGTGACCTCCAACCCCACAAAAATTCAGGACATCTTTCAGGCGTATTATAGCAAGCTATATAAAGCCTCGAACTCCCCAGCTCAGGGGGAAACACAATCACTTTTATCCTCCCTGGATCTACCTAAACTAACGGAGGAGAATGTTACTTCATTGAATAAAGCAATCTCCCAGGAGGAAGTGAGCAAAGTTATTCTAGAATCAAAATTAGGCAAAGCCCCAGGCCCAGATGGCTTTACAAACACATATTATAAGAAATTTGTCAGCACTTTAGCCCCATACTTGACCACATTATACAATACAATACTGGAGGGACGACCAATCCCCCCAGAACTCAACAAAGCTGACCTGGTATTGTTTCCCAAGGAGGGGAGGGACCCGTTAGAAGCCAAGAATTACAGACCAATTTCACTCCTTAACAGCGACATAAAGTTTCTGGCCAAAATCATGGCGGATAGGATAGCTGGGTTTCTCCCCTCCTTGGTTCACAAAGACCAGGTGGGATTTATCCCAGGGCGACAAGCAGGGGACAATATCAGGAAAATTCTGAATTTAGTCCACCATTCTAAATTAAATAACACTCCGGCCTGCCTGCTCTCTCTGGATGAAGAGAAGGCCTTTGACTCCCTGGAATGGCCTTTTCTCATGGCTACGCTAAACAAATTCGGGTTTTCAGGGAAGTTTTTAAATCTAATTCGGACTTATTACAAAGATCCTAGGGCAAATTTAAGACTCCCGGGTGGGGGGAGGCCAGCGGTCAGCATCCAGAGGGGGACGAGACAGGGGTGCCCATTGTCACCGCTCCTATTTGCGTTGGCAGTCGAGCCCCTGGCCCAATGGATTAGAGCCTCCCCAGAGATAAAGGGTATCCAAGTGGGGTCACATCATTTCAAGGTGTCACTATTTGCGGACGACTTACTATGCTCCATTTCGGAGCCATCGACGTCGGTACCACCCCTGATGCAAAAACTTGAACACTTCGGGATGCTTTCAGGATTGAAAATTAATGTAGAAAAAACTGAAGCCTTGGCCCTAGATATACCGCTCCCGGAGAAAGATTCCCTCACACGGAGGTTTAAATTTAAATGGGCTGGGAAGGGGATTAAATACCTAGGAATTTGGTTGACAGCTAAAGTACAAGATCTATATAAAGCTAACTACCGGCCAATGTTCCGTTTACTCCAAGAGGAGATGATAAAATGGGGCAAATATAACATCTCCTGGCTCGGTAGGATTAGTTCGGTCAAAATGAACATTTTACCTAGACTGCTATATTTATTTAGATCTCTACCGATCCAGATGCATATGAAAGACCTCTCAAACTTCCAAAGCAGGGTGTTCCGTTTTATCTGGGGTGGGGGTCCCTCCAGGATTGCGAGAAATAACATGTACAAACATAAATCCAGAGGGGGGTTGGCATGTCCCAATTTAAAACTTTATTATCGAGCAGCTCAATTAGCTTTTATTCCCCAGGCCCACTTACCCGAAGCCCATCCGGCATGGATGTTTGTTGAAAGCCAAGACATGATGCCCTATACATGGGACACGGCGGTCTGGATTCACCAACTCCCAACAGAGATTAAGAAATCTGCCAATCCTATAATAAGGAACTCCGCGGCTAATATTATCTGGGCCTTCAATCATACAGACCTCCTACCCCGGATATCCCACTTAACGCCTATACTTACGCATCCACTAGCTCCAGCAGGTATCTCACAGGTCTCTCGGCAATGGTGGAAGAATAACAAACTTGATAGATTGGGAAACTGGATGAGAGATGGTCGGGTATTAACATTCGAAACTATGAGAGACGAATATGACATCCCCCTTTATGAGCACTATAACTTTTGCAGATTGAGATACTTTGTAGATAAACTACTTAGGAGTTTAGGAGTCCCCTCCCGGAATGGGTTCTCTAGAATATGTGAAAAAGCCCCCCTTAAAAGAGGAGTGATAGGGGAATTATACAAGGTCTTCAATACCCCAAAATCATTAGCCAAAGAAAAATACATGAGGGAATGGGAAAAGGATATAGCCAAGAACTGGGAGATTGAGACGTGGGAGACTTCCTGGGCCAATCTCATGAGGGGGTCACTAAACTATAGTGTATTAGAGACATCAATTAAAGTCCTTCATCGGGCGTATATTACCCCAGATCGACTAGCTAAATGGAGTAAGACGGAAAGTCCGAAATGCTTTAGGGGGTGCTCAGAGCTGGGCTCCTTTCACCATACTTGGTGGAGCTGCCCAAAGGTTCAGCAGTTGTGGACGGCAGTGGGTGACTTAGTGGATAGTATCTTTGGACACCATATTGAAGTTACCCCAGAATCTAGTCTACTGGGGATTCCGGTGGCCTCTCTTTCTGCCCCCCACAACAGACTCCTACAATTTATCTTTTTAGCAACGAAATCACATATTGCCAGGAACTGGAGGAAAAAGACACTTGAGATAGGGGCAGTTCGAGCTAAGATTCACTACTTAGCGGTTAATGAAAGGATTTCCCACTCAGTGGCGGATTCAATCCCTAAGTATTTAGAAATATGGGGTCCCTGGATAGGATACACTGATATTAGAATCCCTTTACTCCAATGAAGGGGGAGGAGGAGGGAAGGGCACCCTCACCTTGTTGACAGGATACAGAGGGGGCTGGGGGCCGGAGAGGAGATACCGGGAGAGGATTTGCACCGATATGGAAGAAGACAGACAGGTATGTTAGGTTGGATCAATAACAAGATCGAGATAGAGAAATGTTTTCCAAAGAGGAAGGCTTGACATAGATGTGTCAGATAGAATGTTTTAGTTTAATTAGTTAGGTTAACATTTGTAAAAGTTTGTAAGCAACTCTTCCTGAATATATAAGAAAAGATAACGGGGGGGGAATTGAATGGAAGGAAGATACTGAAAGACTAACAAACGCAGATAATCATACTATATCCCTCTAGAGGTAAATGAGTTAGCCAGTGGATAAAATTAGGGCTTTTTTTTTTTAAAAGGTATTAGGAGATAACAACTTAATAACCAAAGAATAGTATAGGTAACGGATAAGTTTAGGGATACATGTTTACATAATCAAGAAAGGTCCATTATAATTCTATACATTGGTTCACCGATAAGAGCACGGAGGTAAATACGGAAAAAAGGAGGAGGCAGGATACAAGGATGAGATTTCACAATTGATGTTGGGGTATTGTTTTATTACGCTCAATATTGTACAACTGTTTGCACTTTGTATTCCTGCAATAAAAAATTATTAAAAAAAAAAAAAAAAAGAAGAAGAAAACAATAGATCATTTTAACATGCAATCCTGGGCTCTTTCACACCATGAAGAGCACATATAGGGTCCGATTCAATTCAAGCCTGCAACTCAATTGTTGTAGGCCTTAAGTCTGCATGTGTGTTGCGGGCTCCCGTCCGTTTCCGATTACGATGCTGTTCAATGATCAAGCCTGTAAGTCCCATAGCTGAAACCGTAAACCATGCACTGGTTTGTAGCAGTTCAGGGCAGGAACATGATCAATTAAGAAAGTCTGTAACCTCCCATTTTGAATCAGCCAATAGAAAATGAGACATTATTACAGCACTAAAACATGGAGGTTACATGTCAATCAATAAGTTTCGGGGGTCCGATATGCGATCTGGTTCGCAAACCCGCAATATAAAGAATTATGAAAATGAATGCCAATACTGTTCTAGTACATACGGGTGGCCTGATATGTATTAACTCATAGATACCCAAGATCGATTTAATCCTGAAATGAAACCTAAAAATAAATCTTATATATAGCCAATTTGCGGGTTTGTGACTGTTGTGCAATTAATTCTAATGTCTGTCATAATGTTCCCCGTTATTTACAGTGCAGTATTGTTTTGTTATTTGCAGTGCTACGAACAGGTGTTTAACCCACTTACGGGTCCTCTTTAGCACTCGTAGGATTTTCCCCTTCTTTTGCCATTTAAGGGTGTGAAAACATTTGCGGGCTTGGCAAATAGAGCAATTGAATAGCGATTTGTGATTTTAGCCTTCTGTAAAAAAATAAAATGGCTTAAACAGAGCCATTTTAAATTTGCTGAATCGCATTTTAATAAGGCTGATAATCAGTAAGTCTAATCATATTTTTTCACCATTACAGTCTCTTGCACTCTCCACTTTTTTGTTTTTATAGTTTGGAATGAAGTTGGATTTTTGAGGATTGAAGCACTACAATAATGAATGATTTATGTATATATATATATATTCACGTTGTGCTTCTATTTTTTTCTTATATTCATTTAATGTAGTGTGAATTTCAGCACATATTACTCTATCTATAACTCTATCACACTGATTCACACAATCCATCACACTTGGACAGATGTAAGGGAGTCAAACATGAACATTTGTTTACTCCTCCTTTTTATAACAAGCAAGTGTGGTAGTATTCTAACATGCACAGTGGGGTGGGTGGTGCTATACTAAATGTATATCTAATTTTACATGTTTTTACCTTTTTTTAACCTAACACATGCTGCTTATATCAGAAACACACATTAAATTGAGTCATTCTAAACACACCCAGATTTATTTTATTTAAACATGAAACTTGCTTGCCACACCCCCAGAGCTGCTTACATAGGCACTGTGAACCTCCCAATAGAAACACAGCATTTGAGTATGGATTTAACCGTTTATTAACTTTAAAGCAAGCAGCATCTCAATGCAGAGATCTACAGTTCAATGTCTGGCTCCTCCTGTTTCCTTGTGCAGGGGATTACACATCTCATGATGCCTTCCTGCACAAACTGCCATTACTGATTGATACAATGTATTAACTGCCTGTAATTGGCCAAAACTAATTATGAATTTTATGCCAATTTTAGCAGGAATTTCTAGGGTTGTTATCTCTGAAAATCAACTACTTGCAAACTCAAGAGATTTAGCCAACATGAGGAAAAGTATAATAATGTTCTCATGCACTGCTGATTCTCCTCTATCAGATGTAGTCATAATCCCTGAAACTTAAATATGCCTTTAAACAAGGTGCAGAGGTGCTATCATTGCTGCTAGGTTAGGGTGTGGTTTAGGCTATGAGTGTGCTGCCAAAAGTCTTTGCATGTATTATGGGAAGGTAGCCACTAAGGCCTCTATTCAGTTGTCCTAATACATGAACGAGTAATGTTAGTGATATTTTTTACTTTTAGCTAGTCACATTCCAATTGCGTATTATAGGCTCAAAAGCACTGCGAGTTGTCAAAAATATAACTCCGTCCTATCTCTTCCTTTGGTGTTTCAAGCCCGTAAATGTTACCATTGCTATTGACGCAAAATCTATATTCAATTACAACAATTCAAGAAACCTACAATTGCCTTCAAACCCGTAAATGGCAAATGTATCAAAAAAGTATTTATGAGTAGTAGAGAGGACTCACAATTGGGTTAAAGACCAGTTCATAACACTGTAAAAGCAAATAAACACACAATACTGTACCTAAAATACTGGGAAAGCAATGAAAGGCATCAGAATTAATTGCACAACAGTCTCAAGCTTGCAAATCTGCATTAATTATTTTTTTTTTACATTTTATTTCCATGTTCTATAGATCCTGGGAATCAAGGAGTTAATACATATCATGGAACCCGCATGCACTACAAAAGTTGCTTTATTGATTTCTACATTTCTGGATTGCAAGTCTGATTGCCAATTGGACTTCGAAACACTAATTGCTTATAGTCTAAACTCCATGTTTTACTGACGTCAGGATGGCAGTATCATTTACTATTGGCTCTGTCTAAATTGTAATTTAAGTGCTTGCATAATTGATCATGATCATGCCTTGAAATGCTACGGGTTCATGGTTTGCGTGTTGGGGCTGTGAGCCTGTACTTGTTGGCTTGAGTCAATCAAGTACATCTATATATGTAAAAAATGTGGAACCCGCAGTTAAATGTTCAGTTTAAAAGTAATTATGGGCTTGCAATTAAATAGGGTCCAAAGAGTACAATCTCAAACAGCTTGTTGCTCATTTGTCTTATTACAAACTCCACACTAGGATAGACCAGCTTCAAAATGCCAGATATTCTTTTCTGCAACAGAAAAATTTAATTATTTAGGTGACACTGAAACTATGACATTTTATAGCATATTTTTAAAATTACCTGTTTAAAACATTACAAAAGTTTACTTGCATGATAAAGTAATAATCTAAAATCTATAACTCTTCCTTGTTATCATGAGCACTTGGCTTCCTTAAACCAGAACGTAAAATGTAGTAAATAGTTTTACTTATGCCACTAATTTGTCTCCCTGGATAAATAGACCCTTCTCCAGCAGCAAGGAAAATCGTTTTTGGTTTCTAAATATCTCTTAAAAACCATATAAACATATGCAGAGAAAAACATAAATATTTATGTCTTAAAATAGGTCTTAAAGCAATACAAGCAGGCAAGCAGAAAATGAAATTATTCTACAAAACATTGAAAAAACAGATTCTCAGAATACAAATTAATTTAGGAGCCGGAGGTCAGCCAAATGCATTCTTCCATTAGCAAACACACATTTGCAAGAAAATGGACAGAAACTGTAAAATAGCAGATCAGTGAGGCTAGAAAGGACGGATTAATTAACCAATTTGTTTACATGTGTTTTATCTGCTTATTGCTTTCCCCTAGTGAGCTGCTCCATCTACTGCCAGACTGAATTTCACTGCATCCAAGAAGGAAACTGTCATGAGATTATGCCAAGGAAAATAGCAAAGAGCAAAACTGCTCTACTAAGATCTCTGACATGGAAATATATACAAGTACATACTCCAATATGTACACACATTTAAACAGAATTATGTTTTTTTTAAACGTCCATGTTTATCTTCAGTACAAATAAACAGCGAGTACAAAGCCCACATATTAACAGCCTTATTAAATTGTGATATGGCCAATTGAATAGGGCTCTATATGAGCACAGAGCATATTATTTTACAGAAGTTTTTAGTTAGTGAACTTCTATACAAAAGCAAGGTCCTAACTAACTAAAAACTTCTGTAAAAAAATTTGCTATGTGCTTATTCAATTGGCCAAATCGCAATTTAATAAGGCTGTAAAAGTATGCAATGTCCTTGAAAATCTTTTTAAGTAGCACTCTCGTAGTAACATGGTTAATTGAAAAATAGTTTATTGGTCCATTAAGTTCAACCTATTTAGATCTTTTTTTGATCCTTGTATTATGTGAATTGTTAATTGCTAATTGATCCAGAGGGTGGCAAAAAAAGGGAACTGTTGCAAAATGTTTAATAAAAGGCAGTGGCGGCTGGTGACTTTTCAAGTTGGAGGGGCGACAGGGCGAAACATAGCCACTCCCCCTTTTTCAAACCACACCCCTTTTTATAACTCCTCCTCCTGACGTCATAATGACCTTTATAAGCCCCGCCCAATGACCTTATGCTTGTAAAGCCCATTGAAATACATGATCTGCAATGCAGAAATGTCAAGAAGTAAAGTAACAATGTGTTAAATTCATTGGTATACAATATAGATTGAAAAAACTCATGTGACAAGACTACAGCAATATCATAATTGCACCTATACGTATTAACAGAAAAATTAAAGGAGTGACACCTACCATTAGTCGGCTCTTCTTCTCAGGGTATTCATGTTCATTAAGTTGACCAATGAGTAGAAACAAATCTGCAGCCACATAGGGTTTGCACCTGGGGTTGAAAGAAAACAAGCAAATCAATCATACCATTCAAGAACAAAACCATACTTAAAAAACATTAAACGACCAAGTGGAACCATATAGGCCCCAAACATACCTTAGAAGACCAAGTGTGACTATATAGGCCCCAAACATACCTTAGAAGACCAAGTGTGACTATATAGGCCCCAAACATAACTTAGAAGACCAAGTGGGACTATAGGCCCCAAACATACCTTAGAAGACCAAGTGTGACTATATAGGCCCCAAACATACCTTAGAAGACCAAGTGTGACTATATAGGCCCCAAACATACCTTAGAAGACCAAGTGTGACCATAGGCCCCAAACATACCTTAGAAGACCAAGTGGAACTATATAGGCCCCAAACATACCTTAGAAGACCAAGTGTGACCATATAGGCCTCAAACATACCTTAGAAGACCAAGTGTGACCATAGGCCCCAAACATACCTTAGAAGACCAAGTGGGACCATATAAGCCTCAAACATACCTTAGAAGACCAATCAGCACTGCATAGGCCCAAACCAGTGGATCTTGGGATTCAAGAAAACAACAACATTTCACTTCTGTTTAGACCACACAATAATCAATGTCAAACAAACACGTTGAATTAGCATATGGATAACCATATGAGCAGTAACGCCACGCCAAGGCTTCAACAATTGTTACTGACCATTCACACACCTTTCATAGCTCCTTCAATATGCACACCCACACACCATTCATACTTTACTTACCACTAGTTATTTTTGGTAGTGAGGTGGTGCCATTTCTGAGAACTTTACGTACCCTTGAAGGTGCCTCCAATTCCTTCAAACCAATGCATTTAACCGCTACAGGGCCATGGTGCTTTTTAATTACTTTTTTGATCCTCTTCAATGTGGAGAAGCATCTTTCTGGTTCTTTAGTAGTCTTCGTTGTTGTAAGCAGGATTCCTTATAGCTTCACTCACTCTGTTAAATTATGTAGATTAAATTGATGCTAAAGTTGCTGCAGAGCAACAGCACTTGTACAGACATGGAATTCTTGCTTCCTGTACACAAGTGACAGCTACCCTTGGAAGTGCCTCCAATTCCTTCAAACCACGCCAAGGCTTCAACAATTGTTACTGACCATGCACACACCTTTCATAGCTCCTTCCATATGCACACCCTCACACCGTTCATACTTTACTTACCACTAGTTATGTTTGGTAGTGTGAGGTGGTGCTGCTTAACGCAGTTTATCTTTGCACACCTTGGGGGTATGCATTCTTCTTTGCTTCAACCACTTGTATTTTAATTTTGCACGGCGATCTTTCAAAGAACAAAACTTCTCAATGGTTTTTTCATTGAAGTGTGGGATCTCGGAAATCAGTTGCTTTTCCATTGAGAGCATCGCCAATGCATTCAACCGCTCCAGGGACATGGTGCTTCTTAAAAAGGTTTTTATCCTCTTCAATGTTGAGAAGCATCTTTCTGATTCTGCAGTAGTCATTGGTGTTGTAATCAGGATTCTTAATAATTTTACTGTCTCTGTGAAATCATTCTGCAGATTAAATTGATGGAAAAGTTTGTGCAGAGCAACAGCACTTGTACAAGTATGAAACTCTGTCTTCCCATACAGAAGTGACAGCTCAGTGCGTAATTGTTCCTTCTTCAGTATTGGATATGCTTGCACGGTGTCTTCCAGAGCTCGGGTTGGAAAGCAAGTGCCATGGGTTTTATACAAGTCACTTTGAACAAGTTTGGCACTGACTAGGTGATTTGAAAATGAAAATCGTTCTTTTGCATGAACCACCACTATGTCACATACCTCTCTTGAAAGTTGTCTCAAGGTTGAGATCTCCGCACTCCGTCTGTTGACTGTTAGATCGCTTGGCAAACTTGCTTCTATCTCTTCCACAGAATTCCGGATTTTCTGGATGCTGGCGACAAAGTCTTCTGTGACTTTTTTGATATAAACAGTATCCGTGTCTCGCTTCTGAAGCTGACTATAGAGGATGTCTACATGTGGCATTATTAAATGAAATAATTTAAGGAAGTAAAGGAACTCCCTGTCTTCCAGCATTCCAATGAAACCTGCGGCTTCCCGTATAGATGTTGGATCAAAGTTTAGACATGCTTCAATTGTCTGGAAACACTCAAGTAGCGCATCTCTGTTCTCGTAGATCACGTTCACGGTCCTAACGTTGAAGTTCCATCGTGTCGGTGCACCTCTTGGAAGTCTTCTACCAACTACCTCATCCAGAACTCCAGTCCTTTTTGGAGAGCGTGAAAAAAAAGATGGTATGCCGCCTATGTTTGAAAAAAAAACTCTAACTCTTCCAATCCTTGAAACTGCTTTCTCCATTATTAGGTTCAGTTGGTGAGCATAGCAATGGACGTAGTGTGCGTTCGGGTACACGTCTTTTATTTTTCTTTGAACTCCTCCTTGATCTCCACGCATCACACTGGCACCATCATAGCTTTGAGCTATGAGTTTCTTCTTGTCTTCTGGCTCTGGGAGAACAGTATTCAGTGTTTCCAGCACAACAGCAGCAATGGAGTCTGCATCCGTTGATTTCATTTCCGTGAAGCCATCAAATCTTTCCACCACTTGATGCTTCTTGTCAATGTAGCGATAGACTACAACGCACTGTGTCCTAGCGGAAATATCGGTTGTTTCATCCGCTTGGATTGCCACAAACTGGGCTTCCTTAAGCTCTTGGTGAATCACTTCCTTTATAACTTCATGCATGCAGTCCAGTAGCTCATTCTGCACGGTTTTGGAAGTGCCCTTAAACACAGTTGCAGTCTTCAAATGCTGTTCCATTGCACTATCGATACTGCCAACCAAATCCACCAGGCCTCTAAACACTCCTGGATTTAGCGATGTTTCACTCTCGTCGTGTCCTCTTAATGCCAGTTCAAAAGCGCCACAAAAGCGAACACAATCAATTATCTTCGAAAGGATGTACCGGTTCTTAGCCACTTCTTCGTTGTGTTTTTGAATGCTGACTTGGTATCCTTGGTCCAGTTGAACAGCAATGTTCGCCTGTCCAAGCATCTCAAACTTGATCCTGTTATCCAAGTGAGCTTTAGAACTTTTGTGTTTTGCCAATTTGTCAGCTAGATGTTTGACGTCAGTCACTCCAGTTTTGGTCCAAGCAGCGTCACCACCAAATAGGATGCATGGGAAACAATATAAGGACTTCCTAGAAACGCTTCCAGAAAGCCAGTCGTTCTTCTTGTACCATTCAGTATTGAAATTACGGACATATTGCTTCCCTCTATCTCTTGCGATTTGCTGCAGATTTATCTCTGGTTGGTCAGCTCCTAACCGTTTTACTTCCACCTTCTCCTCATAGGTTAGGGTGGCGAAAGGCTTCACAAGTAGAGAGTCAATAGTATTCATTTCTGATATTGATACCAATAAAAGAAAGAGATCACGGTATATTAATTTATATTATGTCACAAAATTACTTAAAAATAACAGTGTGTTGATTTCATTGGTATACATTACAGATTGCAAACCCTCATGTGACAAGACTACATCACCATCAAATTTGCACCTATACACATGGACAGAAAATTAAAGGCAATGATACTCACCAACAGTTGACGCTCCTTCTCGGGGTATTCACGTCCAGTAAGTCAACCAACGAGTCCAAAGAAATCTGATTCCACAGATAGTTTGCACCTGGGAAGTTATAGAAAACAAAAAAAAAAACATTAGAACGTTTAAGACCCAAACCGTAACGTTTAAAACCTTAAAAGAGCAAGTGTGACCATATAGGCCCCAACCGCACCTTAAAAACCTTAAATAACAAATTGTGACCATATAGGCCCCAACCGCACCTTAAAAACCTTAAATAACAAATTGTGACCATATAGGCCCCAACCGCACCTTAAAAACCTTAAATAACAAATTGTGACCATATAGGCCCCAACCGCACCTTAAAAACCTTAAATAACAAATTGGGACCATATAGGCCCCAACCGCACCTTAAAAACCTTAAATAACAAATTGGGACCATATAGGCCCCAACCGCACCTTAAAAACCTTAATAACAAATTGTGACCATATAGGCCCCAACCGCACCTTAAAAACCTTAAATAACAAATTGGGACCATATAGGCCCCAACCGCACCTTAAAAACCTTAAATAACAAATTGGGACCATATAGGCCCCAACCGCACCTTAAAAACCTTAAATAACAAATTGGGACCATATAGGCCCCAACCGCACCTTAAAAACCTTAAATAACAAATTGTGACCATATAGGCCCCAACCGCACCTTAAAAACCTTAAATAACAAATTGTGACCATATAGGCCCCAACCGCACCTTAAAAACCTTAAATAACAAATTGGGACCATATAGGCCCCAACCGCACCTTAAAAACCTTAAATAACAAATTGGGACCATATAGGCCCCAACCGTACCTTAAAAACCTTAAATAACATATAGGCCCAAAAAAAAAAAATAATAATATATATATATAAATATATATATATATATATATATATATATATATATATATATATATATAAATTGATATCAATATATCACAATAAATAAATATATATATCAAATTGTTATATATATATATATATATATATATATTTATTTATTGTGATATTTTGATATTAATTTATATATATATATATATATATATATATATATATATATATATCCAAATATATATATATATATATATATATATATATATATATATATATATATATATATATATATATAAAAAATTACACATAAATATACATAAACATATACATACAACAATATATATTAATTGATATTTATTATTTGATTAATTGATGTTCTTTATTACATGGTATATTATATTGTTCATGCATTTCTATTACACTTTATTTGTTATACATATTACAGTGCTATTTTTTGGCTATACATGTTACAGGATATTATCCTGTAACATGTATATCACATAAAATAGCCCTGTAATATGTATAATACATACAGGGTCAAACAAGTTCACACTAACCTTTTTTACCCTTACAGGCTTCCATACCTGCTTGCTGATTTGCTAATTTTTTAAAGACTCTCATTGGTTGAAATCGATGTCAATCAAAAATTTCAGCCAATCAGAGTCCTTCAAAAATTAGTATATATAGCAGACCGTGGGAAAAAAACAATTAATCGCGGGAGGGGCTCCTTGTAGGAGGAGCTCTTTAGTGTGTTTTTTTTTTTTTTTTAGAGCGTCGGTTTTTTGTGTGGAGGCCTCTTTCAATGGGCCAGAATGGATGGATGGACAATGGCTTCAATCAAGATTGGATTATTTTTGATCATTGGCTTCAATCAACATGGATTATTTTATTTTTGATCATTGGCTTCAATCAACATGGATTATTTTATTTTTGATCATTGGCTTCAATCAACATGGATTATTTTATTTTTGATCATTGGCTTCAATCAACATGGATTATTTATTTTTCATCATGACTATATCCAGAGAGGACAGAAGGCCAACGCTGGAGGGGTCAATTTTACAGGTAAGTATGTGCTGTTGTTTATTTTATTTTTTATTAATGTTTGTTTAAAGCTGTTTATTTTTGTATACAATGTGTTGTGTTACTAACTGTACTAACAATGTGTGTATGTGCTGTTTATTTTATTTTTTATTAATGTTTGTTTAAAGCTGTTTATTTTTGTATACAATGTGTTGTGTTACTAACTGTACTAACAATGTGTTTGCTTACTGTGTGTTTAATTGTAATAATGTTGTTACTGTATTTTTTTTTTCCCTTCCCTTATTTTTATTTTATCTTTAGAAGTGACATGCACATATACATGCCTGTTACTTCTAAAAATGGAATAAAAATAGGGGGGGGGGGGGGGGGGTAGGTAGTTGGTTCATCCAGGGTGGGGTCGGTCACGGTCAGGCGCCCATCGGTCGCCCATAGGCCACGATCAGGGGTGGCACAGGCTTCATGGGGGTGAACATCCACCCCCATGTGGCCTGGTCAACCCCGCTCACTGCCCGAATACCCGGGGGAGCATAGGCCGCATCGGGGTGGTGCCGGGGGCCCGGTGGTGATCGGGCCTCGGGGGTGGCATAGGGCGGCAACATGGAGGTCATCAGGGGTGGCACAGGCCTCATCAAGGGGGTGATCCGATCACCCCCATGTGGGCCTGTGCCACCCCGCTCACCACCCGACTACCCCGATCCCGTGATCGGTGTAATCCGGTGGTGGCATGATGGCATAGCTAGGCTAGCATAGGGCAGGCCTGATCGGGGGTGGCACAGGCCACATGGGGGTGATGGCTGGGGTCGTCGGTGGTAGTTGGTGGGTGGCTGGGTAGGTGGCACTTGCAGGCTAGGCAGGCATAGTGGGGGACTGGGGGTAACTGGTCACCCCTAACTTTTATTAGGGGCTACTAGGGGTTTTGGTTTGGCCAGGGGCAGGGCAGGTGCCAGGCAGAGGCAGGTGTAGACTTACTGTGTTAGGCAGGCAGAGCAGATGAGTAGATTCAGCCAGGGAGGTCTCTCAGTCTCAGCGTGACCAGGGTCAGGAAACAGAAAGGGGGAAGGGACAGGGAACTGGTGGTTTTATTGACTGTATCAGTCAATCAAAATTTAAACTCGAGGCCCTATTTGCTGGCGGGCGCTCAGGGCTAACGGTCTGGGTGGGTTTAGATTGATCACTTAGTAACTGGACAGCCTTCCATCATTGATTGGTCAATGATGGAAGACTGTCATTTATTAATTGATACATTTATGACCGCCCATGCATATCGTCACTGTGATGGTGGGCGGCATGCATTAACGGTCAGTGGGCCAGGCCAGGACTCATTGAAGAGAGAGAAGAGTCTAAAGGTTAGTGTACACAGTGTATAACTATTGTAATTTGATCACACAGGGTGCAGGCAGGGGGCGATAGATACACAGCATTAGTTAATGTAGCGCAAGGGTTATTTTAAAGTGACAGTGTCCCTTTTCTAACTTTACTTCATTTTTAATACTATTTAGACTTGAAATGATGATGTACACCTTATATTTATTTGTTTTTGGGTTATACTAATACATTGTTGTGTTTTTTTTATTGCAGGGTGAAGAAAATATTTGGGGGGGCGTTTGCCCTGACGCCCCAATGGACGGGCCGCCCCTGATAAAAGGGAAAAACCCTATTCTATCCCAGATTCTGGTATATAAATTTTCCCCTGGATCAATGCACCTCTTCTTCTCTTATTCAAAGATAACCCTGTATGCCCTTTTATTAAAAAAAGATATCCAACCTCTTTATAAGCGTATCTACTAAATCTGCTATCACAACTTTGGTAGTGAGTTCCACAATATCACCACCCTTACTATGAAGAACATTTTTCTTACTTTAAGATGACATTTTTTTTTTTTGCTTCAAGGGATGATTTCTTATCAATTTCATCATTTCTTGACAAAGAAAAGTCCACCTGATAAATTAATATGGGATGCCCTGACCTTTTGGTTAGTGTTTCTCCCATCTTTTCAAACTCTTTGGCGCTCACTATTGGGGAACCTCAAAATTTAGCTTCTCTCAGTCTATATCTTCTCCCCTTCTAAACACCATTAGTTTCTTTGAGTTTCAGAACCTTCTCTATACAGGCAATATCCACATATAGCTAGAAATCCAACACCTGTGCATTGCCTCCCTCACTGTTTCTATATTATTTAAACTGGGTATAAATACCATTTCTGAGGGTCAGGGATCACCTGTGACTAAGAGTTGGATGTTTCCACGGAAGTGAAAATGAAAGACATGCAGGCAGTGTCTGGGCCGTATGCACTAAAATATGAAATATCCCACTAGTAAGAAATAAAACGTCAACAATACCTTCTCAGGAGCATGTTCTCTAAAAAAAAGGAACCTACAACCTATGGCACTAAAACCCAAATTACGCACATTACAGATCAACAAATGCCCGCCTTTAGCTAATAATTGCAGATCCTCAGAGATGAACAAACAGCAGCTTCCCCACACATTTCACAAAAATTTCAGCTTGTTTCCTTATTGTGATGTATCCGTTCTAAATAAAAGACTTCTTGGAGAAATTGCTATGTTATTATTAAAGAACATGTCAAGTTAGTAAATATGTTGAAGGGACATGAAATTCATTCATATTGCTCTACTTCATCAAAGAGCATTGAAAACCAAGTGAAAAACATGAAATTGACACATATTTTGATGGTAACAGTTTTGATATCATCCAGTTAACAGCTTCTGTTACTCTACATAAATAAAGAAAAAGACATTTGATTGAACCACCCAGTTTTATATTTATACTATATTACTTGGTTAATGATTTTCAGCAATACTGATGGTGTAGGATGGATCAACCTATACTTCTCCTATATTTTTTATGAAATCCAACAGATGTCAGTTCTTTAGACGTTCTAAAAAAGTGAAATGTATTATTATAGTGGACTGTATATAAATATTTAGAGAGACCTTAAAATTGATGATAGTCTCTACAGAGTACAGAGCCGGCCTGTACCCAATGTCTACAAGTATAACCAAGGCCTAGCAAAACCTGTCTTTCCCACACACCTTACAGCATTATAGCTGAAGCCTTTACTCAGCTGTTTTGTTTTTAAAGCTAGATATTACATCTGTGGGCTATTCATAAGCTCAAGCAAATTCACACTTTGTGATTTCGATTGCAAAAAAATGTATTTGTTTATTCACTGACCATCTATACTGCCTTGTCTTTTATGTTCTAGTGTTGAGGTAGGGCCTGACCTCCATACATTTCTGTCATTACACACACTGAATTAAAGTTTTATTGCAATATCAGCATGTTGGCCAATATAGCTGCATTTGGTACAAGCGTATGAGATCTGATAAGAAGTGGAGAGAGGGAATGACAGTAGTCTTGACACTCTTCCAAGGAAGTGAGAAACCCACATCCAACATCCTTTCACTCTGCTGGTGCAGAAGAGCTACATATATGCCAAAGGGTAAAGCATAGAGTTTTCAATAGAACATGAGACCTGCCAATGTGCACCAAACAACAGCAGGTTGGTGCAATGCAACTGAAAAGATGAAAGCTCAGTTGCCTAATCTTGCGGGGACCTCTAATTTATTCACTGCACATTGGGTCCTTAGTTCTTAAAGGAACTTCTATAGTTCTATTGTCTCCACAAATGTCTGAACTTTTTTGGTCCACCTCTCCATTAACAATTCTATAGATATAAGCATCAATCTACAAATTGTCAGGATACTTACCTGACTTTCCCAATTTACTACCCTGGTGCCTAAAATACAGAAATATTAAAATGAATAGTTGCAAAACTAATAATTGGTTAACTAAAGTTGAAGTTGAATGTATAACACCGGTTTGTTCCTGTTTCTACAGTTAATATGCTTTAGAGCATGGTGACTTAGTTTAACACACAAAGTATGGTTTGTGATATTGTTCATGGCATAGTTTACTACTCTACTAGCTAATATAATGTATGCAATTTGTTATACATCCATAGCGGTACTGTAATTTTCAAGACAATAACAGAAATCCCCTTTTCTCTGTATTCTAGAAAGTAGGTGATTTATAGTTACTGTTATAATACCACCATTATAAGACCAGCATCATTTATACAACTATTCTTGATTGTGCCTTAATTATTTGTGTCTTCCCTCATTTAATCATTAAGTATAAATCTAATTGTATTCATACTTGTGTCATTGGATCTGTAACTTTTTCCCCTTTTTTGCTTTACCCTGTGCCTGCTTCCTGTGCCTCCTTCTTACCCACCCCTTTCCTAACCCAGGGAAGAATTCTGCGTAGACCCATGAGGCACATTCCTAGAACAGCACGTGTCTCCCTTTTTTGCCCTGCTCTGTTACCCTGACCTGCTTCCTGTGCCTCCTTCTTATCCACCCCTCTCCTAATCCAGGGAAGAATTCTGCCTAGACCCATGAGGAACATTCCTAGGACAGCACATTTTAAGTGGGCAGCCAGTTGACTGTAAATATAGTGCAGTACATTGAAATATGTTTGATATGCACAGAAATTTCTATATGCGGTCATATTTCAGTCTGTAAATATGTTTGACACTGTCTGACATAATATATATATATATATATATATATATATATATATATATATATATATATATATATACATATATATATATATATATATATATATATATATACCTATATGAAAGGGAATGTAGAAGGGAAAGGAGGAGCTGTCAGTGGAGTGTCGGAATGGCACCATAAAACCAAAATACACCCATGCATACAGGACACAGGAATTACATTTAATAATAAAATGTGACTTAGAAGAAAATAAACAAGCAAACTAACTACTTATTTAAGGATTTGGAAATTTCAGGTTAGATATATAAGTAATTTAATTATTCTTTTGAAAATTCACCCAGGTCCAAATGCATTTCTTGAAAAAAATAGTCCAGAATCCATAGTTTATTTACAGAAATACACAGATATTTTGTTTTAACGGCATTCAGGACACAGGAATTATATTTATGGTAAAAAGATATGAAGTTTCAGAACATGTATGGAAGGACTTATGAAGTGGAGTTCTAGAAGAAACATCCACTTATTGACTACCTATGATACACCAGTATCACTGACTATGCTTTTCTTCTAAAACAGTGGTTCATAGTTTTTTTGACCAGTTGGTTATCTTCCAGCGATTATGGGCACTGGCTGGTTTAATTCCAATGCCTCTGGGCACCAACTTTAATATACGGAACATTTCACATGTGGTGATTATTTATGCGACACACTAACACATAACTTCCTCAATAACTTTTCTATAACTGTGACTAATAATAGTGATACGTTTAAAGTAATAGGTTCTTCTTATCTCTCTTTATCATGGAGGACCAGTAGGTATTCTCATAGGGGCTGGCACTGGTCTTAGGACTGGCTGTTGAGAATCACTGCTCTAAAGCTCGCTTGCTGGCTGGTTTCCTATAAAACAATATAAAAAATGTATATACTATATATATTATGCAGTGGAACCTCTATATTCATCAGCCAAAATATTCATAAAATCCATTATTAGTCACATTTTCACAGACAAAATTGGAAAAGGTCTTTGCTAAATCAAGTGCTAGTGAATCGTCAGGAAAGGCAGAAAAAAGACATTGGTCTCCAGAAATGGAGTTACCTGATGTTTTAAAGGAAGGTGATCCCTCTTCTGAATTATAATTCCTTTGCTCCTCTTCCACTTCTGCCATCATCGCTCCTCAGTAAAGTTCTGGCTACATTTTTATTTATTTATGTATCAGATTAGCGGCTAAGAATGGATTATTACAATTTTCTTTAATTCCTATGGAAAAATATTAATTCTTTATTTATCGGATTCAGGTTCCTTCCATCTGGAAGGATGGAAGGAGAACATTGAGAAGAACATTGAAGGAGTTTTTCTTACATAGTGAAAATGGTCATGATGATTGAGAGAATAAAAAAGAATATGTGTAAGAGTGTACAATACAGTGAGAGTACAATATAAATTATGTGTAACTGTGTGATTTTGGACTCAGTGATATTTGTTTCATTATTATCATATAATAAAACAAAGAGAATTGTTGTGTTGTGCACATTTAGCAGCATTCCTGCCATTATCTTTCATGTTCAGCTGTGTTGTATTACACTTGACACCAAAATGGGGATTTATTGGCAAGCTCTTATCTCTCTGCAGGTGCTCTATATTTGGCTTGGACAGAAACATTTTTTCTGTGGATACAAAATTATATTTTAAACAACATTATAACATACTTTTCTATTTCATTTAAATTAGTATGTTGACATTTTCATTGCCTACTTTATTCTGTAATTGTTGTTTTATGTTTCACTGGAAAGGAACAAAAATAATTTTAGCATCATTTACAATGTTTAAATAACAGCAGAAACAGTGTGTGCTTGCAAGTGGATGTGAAGAATTAGGAACACTCAAGTGAATGTGCAGTAGTAATTTGATAAATGTCTTGAGATGTTAATATATCTTCAATAGCTTACACACCATCTGTTTACTTTTTTGTGGCATGGTTTAAAGATATTTATATGCAAAAGAGAGGTAAACAGAAGTATAGCACACAGATTGATTTGCATGTATTTCTTCAAATTCAAAATGTAACTGCCTTTTAAAAATATATATGTTTCTGTTTTCTTTTTTTATATCTCTTTTTATTAAGGAAAAAATAGTATACAGAAAGACAAGGTTTGGTATATCGATTGACAAAGTTTTACATTGTGACATTTCAAAAACTACTAAAACAATAGTAGTAGTCATAATTACTGAATAATAGCAGTATTTTGGTAATCTTACTTGTCATATATTCTCAAGCAAGAGTTGGAACTGATATATTGGTTTTGTTTTATAACTGGGGAGCTTAAGGGTTAAATAGGCTCTGAACTCACAAATACTGCTCGCGGGATCAATGCCAAGCAAAAGGAGTAGAGGTGCTCAACTGGGAATGAACAACACCTAAGTAGGTTTGTTCTATAGGCCCGTTTAAACTCACTTGTGCCCTTCACAGGGAGAAATATCCTCTAGTATATCAGCCTGGTCTCACTCAAAACATTGACCCAGCCGAGAAATACCAGGCAATTCTACCATGACCAGAAGAAACGGCAAGCCCCAGAGGTATGTTTCGGTCACTTTGGGCCTTGTCAGTGAGTTGCAGCTGTACTCCCTAAGGCACAGTGAGTAAGAAGTCCACATCTTGTTCCCCCTATCACCCATAAGGCGGGAAAATATAAGCAAAAAGAGTAGAGGTGTTCATCTAAGAACGAACAATACGTAAGTAGGTTTGCTCTATAAGTCTGGTTATCTACTCAGAGAGCATCCTCTTTAGCTTACTTGTGCCCTTCACAGGGATAAATATCCTGTAGTATCTCAGTCTGGTCCCACTCAATAGAGTGACCCAGCCGTGAAATACCAGGCAATTCTACCTTAAACAGGAGAAACAGCAAACCCCAGACACAGTATCAATGCCTACACGTTATAAGCTCCCTCTAATTGCTTATATATTTTCTTCATTACAATAATACATTTTATATTTTCCCCTTTGATTATTTTTAGTCCAGGAAGCTCCACACTCGGCAGTTACAGACAGGGGCGTAAAAACTGATGTGGATGGGGGAATTCATTACCGGAATTCGTCACTAGATGGCTCCAGCACTGTGGAGCAGTAGGTCTCTCCCAGGAAAGCTTCCAAATTTATGGTTAACTGGCACAAAATAAACAATCTAGACAACCATTTCAGTACACAACTTTTCTGATCTGCCACCATTCTCAGCACAGACAAGGATATGGGTCAAATAATAAAAAGGCATACCCCTTTTAATGCTGTAGATGCGTTCCTAGAAGACCAAGTGCTAAAACAAAATAGTGTTAAACAGGATCATTTTAACACAGGGTAAATCACAATTAAACTCAATTTTAAAATTCCTTTCATGGCTCTTGGGGTTTTGGAATGTTTTACAAGCATCAAGTCAGTGTTATTCAGGGATATTTCTATAAACAGGGTAGTGCTCTGTGGAGAGAATTGGAAATGCTTGTTGTATGTCCGCGATTTTGTACCGGTATAACAAATGTTCTACTGCTGTTATGCAGATAGGTTTATATGGCTTTAAATAATATGTATTTGGCATACGGAAAGGCAACTTAATGATAAGATTGGTTTGATGACTAGCTTTTGATGTCAGTGTTTTGCAAACTATCTTTTAACTGTTCACACAGAAAGTTACGGACTGACCACTGATAAGAATAGAATGTTGACATTTGGTAATCACATATATAGTTGTGAGCGTACGAGTTGTTGCTAACGCTGCGGGCTCGCGTAGCGAGCCCGCGGCCCTCGCGAAGCAAGGGCACTGTGCCAGGTTCTCAGTTGCTGGCATGGAGCGCCGCAGGCAAAGCGAGGGCCTCAGTTGCTGGCTTGGAGCGCCGCAGGCGCTCCATGCCAGCACCTGAGGACCTCGCAAAGCGAGGTCTTCAGTTGCAGCAACTGCGACCCTTGCAAAATTTCAAAAAAAGTTAACGTCGCAACACATTACGACACTCGCAAACAACATACGACACACGTTCACACACATTACGGCCTCGCAACACTCGGACGCAACTCGCGAACATTACAAAATTACAAACACAATACATACACACAGCACATATATAAAAAGGTTACCTACACAAACACGAAGCACCCAGGACCTCAAAAATGCAACTTACAACTTAATTGCACTCAAAATAAAAGAGTTTAGACAATAAAGAGTTTGTTAAGCGACACAAAAAATGGCCGACGAATAAAACGAAAACGAGGCTACACACGCAAACACCATACGAGACACGTTACCACACATTACGACTTCGCAAACATCGGACGCAACACGCCGACATACAAACATTTAAAACTTAAGAAAGACACACAACAAACACATAAAAAGCTTACCTACAGCAAGAGGAACCAGCCAACACCTCAAAAAAACAACTTACACCTACATTTAAATCAAAATAAAACACTTTAGACACTAATACCATCGCTAAGCGAGAGAAAAAATGGCCGACGAACAAAACGAAAACGAGGCTTCAGACGTAACTACACTACACTTACTCGCAATAATGAAACACATACTATGCGGAACGTATCACAATCATATTCAACACCATTTTGAACAGTAATACGCAGAAAATGGCGGATGGAACGCAAATTCTAAGCTGGAACGCAAATAGCGCATGCGTATTGCGTTCTAACGGTCTCACTTTCCAGAACTTTCTACAAGTTTATAAATACTGCCTATTTCAAAAAAAAAAATACATTTCTCCTCAGGTGATGAACGGAGTGACTTCTGAGATAACTGCTGCTTTTACTTGAGAAGACAATTCTTTACTAATTTACTACTTTGCATTGTGCAAATTACAACTGAGAGGTAAGCAATAATATATTACATTTTATTATCAGGACAGGTCAAACAAATAAAAAAAAAATATAGCATTTATGTAGTGACATGTATGGCACATTTATGTGTATAGGCTCAAAAAAAAAATAAGGTTCATTTAACAAAAAAAGAAAAAAACATAATTCTATATTAAACAGAGGTTTATGTATACTGACATGTGACACGCACATATATGTCTATAATGTATAGTGACATCTGACACGCACATATATGTCTATAATGTATAGTGACATCTGACACGCACATATATGTATAGAGGCATGTGACACGCACATATATGTCTATAATGTATAGTGACATCTGACACGCACATATATGTATAGAATGTATACTGACATGTGACACCCACATTTCTGTGTATTGCCCCTTCATAGTGACATGTGACACGGACATATATGTGTATAATGTATATTGACATGTGACACACACATTTATGTGTACTGCCCCTTCATAGTGACATGTGACACGGACATATATGTGTATAATGTATAGTGACATGTGACACGCACATTTATGTGTATTGCCACTGCAACAAAATTAGCTTACAACAAAATCAGTAAACAACTACATTTAAATGACATTATATGTCATGTATACTGATATGTCACACGCACATATATGTGTATCATCTATAGTTACATCTCACACACAGACATTTATGTGTGTTGGAAAAAAAAAATATAAGGTTAATTTAACCATTTAAATATGAGTCATGTATACTGATATGTCACACGTACACAAAATAATTACATTAAACTATGGAATGTGCTTCATGTATGTGACATATGTGTGTAGCCCCCAACAAAAAATAAGGTTAATTTAAAAAAATTACACTACTATATTTCAATGACATTCATTTACTTCAATTCAATAGATCATATAAAGCTGAATCTTTTTATTTCTTTGAATATTCAAACAGACTCTGCATCAATAGCGTCTCTCAACAATTTGCACCGTGCACTGTGAAGCACAATCCCTTTTAAAGAACACCAACAAATAAGAAGAGGTAAGATACAACAAGACATTACATGCTCAAAAGGCCATGCTTTGCTAGATGAAAAATTATACATATACAAATAACTATTTCACTTTCTTTTTCAAAAAGACACTACAAGAAGACCGGCGCATTAAGATTGGCAGGAGGGGACCGTCTGTCATTCAAAACTTCAACCAAGGTAAAGTATTAAGTATAAACAAGAAAGAACCATGAGCCTTATTCAATTGCGACTTCCTCAATTGAATAGGGCTCTATATAAGCACATAACATATTTTTTATACAGAACTTTTTAGTTACTGAACTTCTAACCACAATCAAGGTTTTCAATAACTAAAAACTTTGCTCAATAAATATGTTATGTGATTATATAGAGCCCTCTTCAATTGGCAAAATTGCAATTCAATGAGGACCTATATATCTTTAATGGCCAAGGGCCTCACTCCAATGTGATTTGCCCATTTCAATACGGCTCTATATAAGCACAGAGCATATTTTTTAAAGGAACTTTTTATTTTGTGAACACGTTGCTTTTGGATACAAGTTCACTAAATACAAAATTACGTAAAAAAATATGCTCTGTGCTGATATTGAGCTCTATTCCATTGGCCAAAACACAATTGAATGAGGAGCTCACAATATAACAAATGCAGTAACCAAAGGCCCTCATTCAATTGCTATTTTGGGCAATTCAATATGGCTATAAATAAGCACTTTTAGGGCCTCATTCAATTGCGATTTTGCCAATTGAATAGCGCTCTAAATAAGCACATAGCATATTTTTTTTAAAGAAGTTTTTAATTAGTGAAGACTTTGCTTTTGGATAGATGTTTACTAACCAAAAACATCTTTAAAAAAATATGTTATGTGCTTATTTAGAGCCTTATTCAATTGGCAAAATTGCAATTGAATGAGGGCCTTAGGCCCTTATTCTATTTTAAAAAATATATGTGATGTGCTTATTTACAACCCTATTCAATTTTCAACATTGCAATTCAATGACGGCCTTAGAGTACTATTACATTGTAAAAAATGCAATTGAATGAGGGGCAAACTATGCAACATATGGTACACACAAAGGCCCTCATTCAATTGCAATTTGCCCAATTGAATAGGGCTCTAAATAACAACATAACATTTTTTTTAAAAGAAGTTTTTAGTTACTAAAAATATATCCAAAATAAAGTTTTTAAATGACTAAACACTTTTTATAAAAAAATATGCTATGTGCTTATTTAGGGCACGATTCAATTAGCCAAATCGCAATTGAATGAGACACAAACTGCTACACATAAAACTGAATTTCTTATTCAATGTTTAACAACCTATAAGCCTTACAAAGAAGCAAAAATAAGAATAACAAAAGTGTTGCGCACCTAATAGCATTGTACAAAAAATCACACAAACTCATAGGAAACTAAATTAACATTCTTCTTTAATGTTTAACAACCTATAACCAGTACAATCAAGAATAAATAACTTTTGCACAAGTGGTGCGCACCAAACAGGATTGTCAAAAACGAACACAAACACATAGCAAACTACATTAATTATATTATTTCATGTTTCACTAACTATAACCATCCCAATAAAGGTTAAATAAGTATACCACAAGTGGTGCGCACAAAACAGGATTGTACAAAAAATAACATAAACACATAGCAAAATAAATTTATCTTCTTATTTCAATTATTTAAAAGACATTTCACTCGAACTACATTTTCTATTTTATATTACAACAGATACTGCGTAAAGACAATCGGACGAGGACTTTTTCCACAGGACCGGACCATCGGACGAGGACTCGGACCAGACCAGCAGACGAGGAATTTCAACACAGGACCAGACCAGCAGACAAGGAATTTCAACACAGGACAAGACCATCGGACGAGGACTTTCACCAACGGACCACAACATCGGACGAGGGATATCGCCACAGGACCACAACATCGGACGAGGGCTATCGCCACAGGACCACACCATCGGACGAGGACTTCCAACAGAGGACCACACCATTGGACAACGATTTTGAACCGAGGACCAACAAACATTCGGATTTAAATCACACTTCAACCAAGGTAAAGTATAATAAGTACTAAAGTATAAAACTAAAGAAACTGCTTTCAGTTGCATCTGTGTCAACAGAAAAATAAAATAATTATTTTACTATCTCCCTTATTTTATTTAAATTGCTACTATGCAATACATAGCTCAATAACCACATCACTTTTTTTTTTAGCAAAGAAGTTTTGCAGTGCTAAATATCTATCCACAAACAACGTTTTTAATAAATAAAACAATTATTTTAACAAAATATGTAACATGCTTATTTACAGCAGTATTCCATTGCCCAAATTATTAGCCATTGAGGACAGGAATTATAAATTTAACTAAATATAAATGATACATTAATTATTTGCCTTTTAGTTCACCAATTGTGCACAAGAATCTTTAACAGGAATTACAATTTTAAATATACACAATTACATTTATTTTTTTTACTTTACAGATTAATATGGCTGATAACGAGACCAAAGAAGAGAAGAAAAGACGTCAAACTAGAGAAAGACAAGAGAGATGGGCTGCCCAGCAGACACCGGAGGAGAAAGAAATTCGACGAGAAAAAGAACGCAAAAGACTTGCAAATAAAAGAATATCAGCTGCAAAAATGAAACATACAACCAAAAAATATAAAAAAATAATAAAGCATTTACAAACTGTTCCCAAAACATCAGATGACATTTTACAACATACCAGTCAAGACACACCAAAAAAAGCAACTACAAAAACAAAGCATTTACAAACTCTTACTAAAAACTTACAGGACATTTCAACCAAACAAGTCCAACATATACCAAGAAAATCTACAAAAAAAACGAAACATTTAGAACCTGTTGTTGAAACATTTCATGACTTTTCATCTGATGAATATGAAAGTCAACATCCAATATGCTTTGCAAATTGTCCTTTACTGAAGTCTTTAGCAGTAGAGGTTCATAGTTGTGGGGACATGAGTACTCAATGTCAATTTTGTGAGGCTTATTATTTTAAACAGGAGAGACCCCGAGATGGACAATTTATTAGTTGTTGTCAAAAAGGAAAGTTCAAACTTCCAGAAAGGAAACAATTTCCAACCTATTTACTAAATATTATGACTGAACCTACTTTTCCAAATTACAAAAATTTTAAGACAATCATAAGATCCTACAATAGTGCCATATCATTTGCATCTATGGGGGCAACATTGGCTGCTAATGTACCAGGACATGGTCCTTACTGTTTTAAAGTCCAAGGACAAATTTATCATCGGACTTCACATTTACATCCAGAGGAAGGAGAGCAAAGAAAATTCGCTCAACTATATGTCCTAGATACAATGGAAGCTGTTGACCAACGTATGCAGATGGAAGAAAATAAAAAATGCTTACCCAGTGTTTTTATAGAGCTAAATAACATTATGGACAACAATCCCTACAGTAAAGCTTACAAAAAATTGGCAGAAGTAGAAAATGAACAACTACTTCATGCACAAAGACATCAATTACCCATGCCAAAGGTTAATATGGTGCTTAAAAGAGACAGACATACTGATAAACGTCGTTATAACTTGCCAACATCAAATGAGGTTGCAATGGTCTTTCAGAATGATGAAGGAAAACCACCATTTCAAAGAGACATTAGAGTATATCCCAGAAATGAGGACCAACCATTTATTAATATTAATATCTTAAGTCCAAATTTAGATCCAATGACATATCCCATCTTTTTCCCACACGGAGAAGCCGGTTTGCAACCAAAATTAACCCTTCCCAGTTACCCAAATGCTAAAGCCAGAATCCGAAATAATGTTTCTATGCTTGAATTTAAAGTTGCTCAAATTGCCATTAGAGATGAATTTAATCCAATTTTATGTGGTGGGAAACTAACACAACAATGGATTATTGATTCATATTTGCAAGTTGAGGCAAATAATTTAAACTTTATAAAATATCAACAAGATAAACTACGTGTAGAACAATATTGTGGACTCATGGACTATGTTGCTGACGTGGCTACAAGCAGAGACATGACAGCTGGCAAAGCCATCCTTTTACCATCTTCCTTTCAAGGATCTCCTCGAAATATGAGAGAAAGATACAATGATGCTATGGCTATTGTGACAAAATTTGGAAAACCAGATTTATTTGTGACATTTACATGTAATCCACAATGGCCAGAAATTAATCAAAATCTACTTCTTGGACAAAGTGCTTCAGATCGACCAGATTTAGTAGCCAGAGTTTTTAAGATCAAATTAAATGAATTAATACGTGACTTCACTATAAATCAGTTATTTGGCAAATGTCTTGCTTATGTATATACCATTGAATTTCAAAAAAGAGGCCTTCCACATGCACATCTTCTCATAATACTTCAAGAGAAAGATAAATTAGATATTTCGGACAAAGTGGATGCAGTCATAGTTGCTGAACTACCAGATCCAGAACTATATGGTAGACTATATGAGATTGTTACTCATCGCATGATTCATGGACCCTGTGAAGACCTTAATCCACAATCACCATGTATGGAAAATAATCAATGTTCTAAAGATTTTCCAAAAGATTATAGAGACAAAACATATGCAAATTGTGATGGATATCCACTTTATAAAAGAAGAGAAGGAGATAGTGCCATTATTCGTGGAAAAAAAGTGGACAATAGATATGTAGTACCCTACAATCCACATTTACTCATGAAGTACAACGCCCACATCAACGTAGAAGCCTGCACTTCCATCAAATCCATTAAATATGTCTACAAATATATTTACAAAGGTTACGATGCAGCTACTGTAGTCGTCAAAAGTGCAGACAACCCTGAAAGTAGTGAGTTAGTACATGATGAACTTGCATCTCATGTCGATGCTCGCTATGTCAGTGCGCCAGAAGCTATGTGGCGGCTTTTAAAATTTGAAATGCATGATAGATCACATGCAGTATATAGGTTAGCAGTACATTTGCCACAACGACATTTAGTCTATTTCCATGCTGGAAATGAAATGAATGCATTGGCCCAAAGTGAAGATCGTCACACTACACTAACTGCATGGTTTGCATTAAATTCCACTGATGCTCAAGCAACACAATACTTATATATTGAAATTCCATATCACTATGTTTTTGTGAATGGATTATGGAGAGCAAGAAAAACCAGAGGCAATAAAATAATTCCACGAATTTACACAGTCAGTCCAAGAGATGTTGAACGATTTTGCTTACGGATATTACTTTTAAATGTTCCAGGAGCACAAAGTTTTGAACAATTAAGAACTGTTAATGACATTGTATATGAATCCTTCCATTTAGCTGCAAGACATAGAAACTTACTCGCTGATTATACAGAGTGGGAAAGATGTTTAGAAGAAGCAGCACAATGTCAAATGCCACGACAGATGAGAGAACAATTTGCTTTTATTTGTATCTTCTCAAATGCTCCAAATGCATTAGCTTTGTGGGAGACTTTTAAAAGTAATATGGCTGAAGACTTTATGCGACGATACAATGAACCCATTGCACACTTAAAAGCCTTAATGGAAATTCAAAAAGTCTTTTTAACTCATGGATTAAGTTGTGCAAGTTTTAATTTGCCTGATCCAGGTCTAATAGATGACATTAACTTTGAAGACTATGACATTCAACTACAAGCAGAAAGAACAGAAGAAAGACTTGCAACTTTAAATACACTACAATTGCAAGCATTTCATGCCATTAAAAATGCTATAGATGATGACATGGTGACAGAGCGTTATTTCTATCTTGATGGACCTGGCGGATCAGGGAAAACATATTTGTACAATTTATTAATGAGTTCAGTACGAGCACAAGGAAAAATAGCAATGGCGTTTGCCACTACTGGAATTGCTGCACTTTTATTAGAAGGTGGAAGAACTGTTCATAGTGGATTTAAACTGCCAGTGCCTATTTTGGAAAATTCTGTGTCAGATATTCGCATGACATCCTTACAAGCAAAGAAATTGAAGAAATGTAAATTAATTATAATAGATGAGGCCACAATGATGTCATGCTATGCCCTCCAATGTATTGACCGTTTGCTTCGTGAAGTCATGGATAATATTTTTCCATTTGGTGGAAAGGTAATGTTGTTGGGTGGCGATTTTAGACAAACATTACCTGTCGTTGTACATGGAAATAGAACAGACATTATTGAAACATGTATAAAGTCAAGTACAGTATGGAAACATTTTACCCCTCTTCAACTGCAACAAAATATGAGATCAGAAGGCCAAACTGATTTCAATAATTGGCTTATTAAAATTGGAGAAGGCAGAACAGAAAAAATACTACATTTACCTGACGACACTGTAGAGATCCCACCTCATATGATTTGTCAACAAGATATTATATCGGCTATATTTGAAGGGAGCATAAATAACGAAGAATATTCCGAGCTTGCCAACCAAGTTATACTGACGTGTAAAAATAAAGATGCATTAATACTCAATAATGAAATCTTTAAAAAAATTAATGCACCACAAAGAAATTATCACAGTGCTGATTCCGTACTTGCTGATGACAATGAAAGTCAGGCAAACTTTTCAACTGAATTCATTAACTCTTTAACTCCTTCTGGAATGCCACCACATATTTTGCAGCTAAAGAAAGGTGCAATTATCATGTTACTGCGAAATATGAACCCAAAAAAGGCCTATGCAATGGCACAAGATTAATTGTTCAACAATTAAAGGACCATTTTATAGATGCTGAAATTTTAACTGGGACCCATAAAGGAGAGAGAGTTTTCATACCAAGAATAGATTTAGCACCAAGTGAAAGTAGTCTCCCTTTTATACTTCAAAGAAGACAATTTCCCATTATTATGGCATTTGCCATGACCATTAATAAATCACAAGGTCAAACTTTCAAATCTGTGGGTATTTACTTGGAAGAACCAGTTTTTGCACATGGTCAATTGTACGTTGCGTTGTCACGCTGCAAAAATCCACAGGCTATTAAAGTTTACATTGAAAACAATGAAAGTCAAGGTGATTTATTAGAAGATGGACGTATTTTTACTAAAAACATTGTCTACTATGAAGTACTATAACTTTGAAGGATACAAATTAAAGATGCCAAGATTTTTTTAAAGCATTGCAATATACATAACAATTGGTTGTTTAATTCAGTCATAATTAATGTAAGTCATGTTTATGAATGATTTGCCTCACAAAATACTTGCCTTGCATTGTTAGTAAAAGTTATGTTAAAATTTTAAGTCACTATGTTAATGTTTCTAATGTTACAAGTTTAAAAAATATATTTTCAAGTTATTTCATTCAACAGATTACAAAGTGGATGTTAAGAGGTCAAGCACCTTTTAAGTCACAATGTAAATATTGTCTGTTATCTTAAGATTACTACCTACATTAATGTTTATCGCCAGTTTATGTGCTCAGTAATAAATTACTTTCATTACGTACGTTTTAAGAAGACTTTTACTGTATGCCTTCCTCTACATTCAATGTATATTCAAGTTAACAATTATTGTGATAGAAATTGAATTTTAATACTGATTAATTTAAATGTCAATTGTTTTTACATTCAAATGTTAATACTTTTAATAAAAAATTAGGTTACAAAATGTATTCACTATGTTCCTGTTTATAATGTTCAAAATTATACCAATGTTTTGTCAACTTCTAAACTTACATAAAAAATAAAGTTCAAGTTTAAAAATATATACTTTGATGGTTATTGCTTACATATAGTTTAAACTTCATGTTAAAATTCGCGACGTTTAAAGAAGGGTTTTTACTTTTTGCTTTCCTATTCATTCAATGTATATTAAAGTTAACAATTCTTCAGATACTAATTACATTTTAAAAAACCATTACATCAACATTTTACTAAAATACACGTTTATATTAAAATACTTACAAGGGTCAAAAATATATGTTAATAACTAAACAACTTGACAAACATATACATCACATTGCCGTCATTTTTTGACGGGCAAGTCGCTAGTATTAAATATTTATGTACTACTAGCGACTTGCGCGTCAAAAATGACGGGGCAATACAATTTTAATTTATGGCAATGCTGTTTGCCACACAATGTAAACCTTTTGCTCCTCTGAGGACCTTCGGTGCTCATTGCGAGCCTCGCGCTGAGAGCCTTTGGCGCTCATTGCATGGTTCGCAATGAGCGTCTTCGGCAAGTGTGCAATATAAAAAGTCTGCATGCGCGAGGCCAAACCATTTGTTTAGTCGGGTAAAGCGCCATTTTAGATTCGTAATGTTATCTGTTGCAAGTTAGTGTTGTAAAATGGCGGCGATTGTCTATGTGTTAGGCGGCTCTTAAGCATTTTCCGTCCTTTCTAATAGTGTATTTTGTACCTTGTACGTTCCTGGGTAAAAGTCTTACGTGCCTGGCAGTGTTTTGCTTGGTTCAGGGTCGTGTAGCCCCTTTTTCATTTTTTTCAGGCGCCATTTTTTTTTTCCCTTAGCGGATTTTCTAGTGTTGAAACTCACCAAATTTGGCTTAAACTTGCGTGCAATCTTTTTTTGTGTGTTTTTCGATTTGCGTGGTTCGGCCGTTAACTTTGTATTTTGCTGACCTCGTAATCTTTTTTTTCTAAGCCCCGTGCCTCGCAATTTTTTTTTCTATGTCCAGCTTTTACTGCTTGGAGGCTAAGTCCCGCTTACTTCAATGCCTAAACTACTCGCCTCGCATTATTGCTTAAGTCCTGCATTTTTCAATTCCTTAACGGCTCGCTTTGCTTCCCGAGGTTCGCAGGAGTGCCTCTTGTGCTCATTTCTGGCTAACTCCCGCGTTTTTCAATGCATCAACTGCACGCGTTGCTTCACGAGGATCGCAGGTGATGAGCGCCTTCTGGCGAACTCCCGGGGGTTTCAATGCCTCAACTGCTCGCCTCGCTACATGAGGCTCACAGCAAATGCTCCAAGCTCGGAAGACTTCTGTCCTTCAACGGCACGCCTCGCTATGCGAGGCTCGCAAGCGTGACAACGATTCGCAGTTTGACTATTAACTATTATATGTGATTTGACCATATTTGGCTTGTATCTGTTTCCTTGCACTATTTTTTATTGTAAGTCAGTCAATTTTGCTCTTCACAGAGAGGGTCCATTTTGGCTTTAAGCTTGTAAAAAATAAAGAAACGTGGAAAGTCCTTGTTCAAACTCCATATGATTGCTTGGTTGTTGGAGAGGCCCTAATAAGGGAAATTTAACCCAACACTTGGTGTATGATGCCAGCAGGCAACATCTCTTCTGTAACACCCTCAGAAATGGTGGGTTTCAGCTCTGCTACAGGAGATGAAAGTAAGCAGAATCAGCTTTGCAAATGTACATCAGAGGTGTAGATCTCTGTAGATACTAAATGTAAGGTAAGTTCTGGCTTAGTAGATAGGGTTTAGTTTATAATTAGACAGGGAGTTTGGTAATACTGCTTTGTATTAAATCACAAAAGGATAATGGCTGCGGTTAAAAATAGAAATAAGGGAAGAAATAATGTAGAATTTTGGGAGCCAAGCTGTAGACAAGGGTAATGGGACAGGTATACATGTATGTTGCCCCAAAAAATAAGTTGTGTTTATATAGTGAAATCTTAATAAGATTTTCTGAACAGTTAAAAGTAAGAATAAGAAAGTGCACAAAATAAGTTGTATGTGTCATGGCTAATTTGGGGATTCCCACTGAACCCCACAAGCAACCCTGTTATTTAGAACTCTGGCACACTGGGTTGCTAATATCAAAGGATATTCAAATGGACATTAGACTTGTTATAAGGACAGTGAAGTGTTGTGTTTGTGTGTAGTGTGTGCCACAATAATTAATGTTGGGGTTGCTATATAGTGTTATGGAGGGAATGGTAAAGGTTTGATTTGTTGCCACCATTTTGTACCTGCATGACTGTATAAAACAAAATTTTCTATTGCTGTCATGCAAAATAGGTGCATATGGATTTCTTTGCTTTAAATTAAATTAATAAGTTTGTTTTGCCTACAACAAGCTTTTGAGGTCTGTGGTTTGCAAACAGTTTTTTGACCGTTCAAGCAGACTGTTGCCAACTGACCGCTGATAAGAATGTAATGTTAACATTTGGTAAATATTTATGGCTATTTGGAACAGGTCATGACCATATTTGGTTTGTATTCGTTTCCTTGCTATAAGTCAATATACACAGAATTTTTCATTATAAGTCAGTCCATTTTAGGTTAGGTTAGTCTTCAAAAAGAAAAAACCACAGAGAAAAAAGAGAATCATTAGCAGGAGACAAAGATAAAACAGAAAAACTTAACTTTTATTGTGAATAAATTGTAAAAATATTATAAAAACAAGAAGGCGAGGGCGAGTCAGTGAAAATGTTTTTCTTCAACACCAATCTCAAAAATAACGTGAGTAAAATCCGTAATTCTTTACAACAGTATTATATCAACTATACATAATCAGTCTCTGAAAACTAATTGAGTAACCATATCAATTGAAGTATATCAAAGAGACATCAAAGTGGATTAAATAACAAAACGAATACTCTAGACACAGTTTATGCAATATCTCTATAATAAAGCTATATACAGTACATGTTCAACCATATACAAGTCTATCTGATATAATATAAAATCTAACTGTTATAAGAACATGCTCATTCAAAGTTAACTATTGATTTAAAAATCTATTATGAATATATAGTCTAATACTTCCATATAATAACCCCAAAAAGTGCAAGCAAATCCAAAAAAGAACTTGAATTAATCAATATTACAAAACATCATAAATAAATATGTGTACAAAAATATAGTAAAGAGCAATGTGCAAATGTGAAAGTTCAAATCTGTCACTAATAAATCCCTACAAGCACTATTGTGATGGCTTTGAGAGTCCACCACTTACTCCCTGTTTAGAGAAAAAACCTGTCTACACTATCCTCTTAAAGTGCAAGCAAACTGATGTAGAATCCCTATTAAATAATGCATTGGCAGTTGGGGATCCACCACTTATCCCAAAAATCTCACAAAAAAAGAGGGCTAAACTACCTGTTACACCCCCCCAACCAACCCTCTAATTTGGGGGACTATGGACTATTGTGAGGGTGGAAAGGGAACCGGGTGCCTGAATGATGGATTCTGTTAAATATAACTTCAGCCCATGTGATTGCTAAATATTGTAATGGACATGGAACTTGTTAAGGAATATGATATGATGTTGCTGTATAATGTAAGGTAGATATCAATAAGTAATGTTGGGGTCACCAAGAGAGTATGTGTGTATTATACAGAACAGTGTGGGTATTTGGTCGTAACAGCAAGAATTATGATTTATTAATGTAAAGAGGGTACTCAAGCATGTTGGGTATTGAAAAAATATTTTTTTCCCCATGGAGTATGATAAAGTGTAGTACGGAGGGCTCTGAGATTAAGAGAGTCCAGTTATGGGGGTTATCTGTTTTGAGGGACAGAAATTAACCAGGAAGAGTGGGGGGGGGGGCATATAGACTCTTTGGGCCTCATTCTATTATCGGCTGTAGGAGATGCGGGGCCGCAAGGACCGGCCGCAAGCTATTCGCCTATTCTATTCCCTTCTGGCCGGGGATTCCGGCAGGCTTGCGGCCGGCGCCTTGCTATCCCTTGCGGCCGCACTCGCCGGAGGAAAGCCTTTGATCATAAACGGCCGCAAGACTTTCGGCCGTAAGAAAATACTGGTTGCTATTCAATTGCTCCGGGAACCCTCTCTGCAAGGCTAAAACCGAGCCGCAGCTTACTTGCAGCAAAAAGGTCCCGCATGCACACAATTGAGCACATTTTAAAGCCATAATAAAGCCATCCTGCACTCTTATGAGACTATAAAGTGATTGTAGGTGTTAGCATTCATAGCACAACATTCCCCTACACTCAAATCCGTAAATAATTTTTTTTTTTAATTTATGTCACATATCATGTAAAAAGTCCAGAGGGCTTGGAGCACCTCAGACCCGCCCACGCTGCGGCCGAAAAAAAAAAAAGTTAATGTAATCTCGGATTTGGGCTGATGTGCAAGCTTGAGAGGGGGTTGCTATTAATCCTCATGTCCCCCATTATGATCCCTAGCATTTACAGAGCTTTACAGTGCCGTCTTGAATGTATTTTTGCATTTAAAGATTTCTGAGCTTACGGCCGATTGCAAGATATGCGGCCGGCTGTAAGGGGATATCCTTGCGGCGCCGTATAATTGAATCGCAAGGTAACGGGAGCCCCGCAAGGAATCGCAGCTTTGCGGCCGATTTACGGCCGATAATAGAATGAGGGCCCCAGTCTATAAGCAAGTGTTTATAATGCTGGACTCCCTGCGGTGACAGCTAAGGTGTGAAGTGTTTCTTTTGCTGTACAAACAGACATCAAAAGGCTCCTTGCCAGGTTACCCTAAGGGAATTGTGACGCTGGGACAAATGTAATGTGTGAAATCTCCTACCTTTGACAAAAGGTCTCATTAAGCTATTCAGCCAAGGAAGCTCCAACAACGCATTGAGAAGGGCTGACAGCAGATGATTGACAGATGGGTCACTTAGCTAGAGGTAGATTGTATAAGAGGGCTGTTGCTAAGGGGTGTGACTTGGAGTGACTAAACTGTATAAATATAATGTGAGAAAATAAAAATGAGTCAGTGAACATGCATAAATTGAGGTGTGTGGATTATTCTGATGGTTTATAATATTTCGAAGGGAATATTATTATGTAAGGACTCTGCCTGCAAATCTTCTCCTATCCACTTCGGGTAATATTGGGTTCCTGTTTTCCTGTAAACCTAAAGACTGGGTATTCTCAGAGAGAGATGACCCAAAATAATTGACAACTAGAGGGATTCCTATAAGCCATAGGCAGGTGGTCAACTTTGGTTCGTCACAATTCTCATCTCCTATCAAACATATCTCCTATACCAAAAAATTCCTTGAATAGAATGAGCATGTTAATAAACGTAGAACATGTAATAATAATAGATTTAGCATAAATATCATGAGCAACAATAGAAAATAAGTATGTAGCTGTAATAAAGTATACATAACTTAAAACACAATGCAGATACACAGACCTTGAGCCTGCGTGTCTGCACAAAATGACGCCATCTTTGAGGAACTGGACGACGCTCGCATTTTCCTCGGGATTCTTCTTGGCCCAGTCTTCAAAATTGGAGGTGTAGAAAGGCTTGTAATGCTAGATCTATAATGATCGATTTTTCTGGGCTACTAGTGTGGTCCCTTAAAACAAAGATGTCAGTGGTGCAGTATAGTATAATCTAACGTGCAAGAAATTGACCCTACTAGATTGTGGTAGGGTGGCAATGGTGAGGATTATCATCTAATAGCAACTTGACCTCAGCAATGTGTTGTTGTGTTGGGCTGCAGTCATAAAATAAGTGGGTTTGAATTTGAGATGTATTTGGGTTTCTGGCAGCCTTAGACCAATGTGCATGCTCTACTTCCCAATTCACACGTCCTACTGCTACCAAACTTCATAACACACAGCCACTCCACTGGACATGGTCTGTTCATCATGCATCTCTCTTACTCTACTGTCTCATGCTCCCAGTTAACCTGTTAGCTCTCTGGGGTAAGAGTCTTAACTCCTTTATGTAGATTTGTCTAATGACTTATTGTATTGTATTGTCTGGCATACTTTCTGTACTCTTTCTAATTAGTTCTACCATGTAATACTGTACCCACTTTACTTTACTGTACATTTGTATATAACACAATAGAAAATGCTTCTTCCTCAAAAAAGATTATTGTTATTATAATAAGAAGAAGAAAAAGAGGAAGAACAAGAGTACGAAAAGCAGAGCTCAGAGGTGTATTTTATGCATATGCTGACATACTTCACTCCTGGCTAATTGATATTGTATGATGGTTAAATGGTCTTTACAGCACACAGTTCATTCTCTTTTCCTCAATTGGTGCAATATGTGGGACCTCTCTAACAATGTAAAAAATAGTGTCACATGGGGACAGTAGACCACAAGGATCAACTCTTCAACAGTGCAGCAGTGAGTGTGCAATATGAACCCTAGACTGCTGTCCCTCTTTTGCAACCTTTGGCACCAGACAAGAGATGATGGATGGGGAGTGAGGGGAGCAGACATGCAAGTGCCTTTGGAACAGGACCCCGGCAACATAGCACAAGAAATATAAGTAAACATATTAAATAATGTATATATTTACAAGAGTGGCTTTTGTTTGAAAGACTGATTACTAATATATACATTTAAGGAAAAAGTTACTTTGTTTACAGTATCTCTTAAGAACTACTCAAAGCTATGAGTCTTATTTGTGATTATGAATAAAATTGTATCCTTGGATAATTCATGCCAATCGTTGGACTGAGTATATGTAATGTGTGGGAAGAGTGCCTTCTTTCATCTTTCTATCTTTACTATCTTTTAAGTCCTTATTACTGTATGAAAGACACATACATACATACATACAGCTCTAATAAAGTTCCATAACATGTAGAACCGTAGCCCATAACGTAGCCCGTAAGACTTACGGCTATTAAATTTGCACCGTAAAGCAACCCACCAACGACTTGCGGGGTAAGAGCAAAAAAAAAAAACCCTACGGTATGATGGAAATTTAACTCCGCAGCCGCATATCCTTTGTTCTGTCAAGCCTGTAACTGTTACGTTCCAATAAAGCTATCTTGCAACGAGTATCCAAAGACACCCTGGTGTTTAAGTCTGTAACCCGCAAATGGAGGCAAAAACATTACAGCTCCAAACAGGACCCAGAAAGGGTTTACAGACAATTTAAACACACCAGTGGACTTTCAAATATGGGGAAGGAATGGAAACGCATTCATCATATGTTGGAATGGTCATGCATATGACAATATGAAAAGCCATGCTGCACCATGCATAAAGCAATTAAAGACACACTACCAATTTAAATATTCCTTTCAAAATGATGTTATTTCATCATATGTTGGAATGGTCATGCATATGTCAATATGAAAAGCCTTGCTATATAAAGCAATTAAAGACACACTACCTGATTAAATTGCAACACAAAAACATGAAACTGATGCCATATTAACCCTTCCTCACTCACAGAGGTACTCATGTGGACCCTGAAATATATATATGATTGCAGATACATCTTGCTCATCACATCTACATTAGGAAAACAAATAGTGGCCAAATTACACCGCCACATCACATAGATCAAGTACCAGAGGAACATTTGGTTATTTGTTGTTCAGTCCTTCAGTCATGTCTGACTCTCTGTGACCCTATGGACTGCAGCATATTAAATTAGGTCTCTGCCTGTGCTGTTCCACAAGGTTTGCATGCCAAAGATACTGGAGTGGGTTGCCAGTTCCTTCGCTAAAGGAGTCTGACCTCTCTGCTATTACCTGCCCAACTAGACTGGCCCTACATGGAATAGTTCACAGCTTCATTCAGGTACACAATCCCTTCACCACTACCACTTAGCAATCCACAAAGGGACCAGGGGTACATAAACCACACTAGTCTACTCTAACACATCAGGAAGGGCTGCAAAAACACATGGAGGCTGTGCAGAGCCACTAGGATCAACAGAGAAACTCACCTCCATCAGGGGTAATCCCCCGTACGCCCATCCTGGAAAGTCCCACCCCATTGCTGGTGTCCATGATGTATACCCATTCCCATTTGGTCACCTCCCATTATGTTTTGCTATTCATCAATTTACATTAGCGTGGTGTATGTTCCCCTAATCCGCTTCTGGATTGCTAAGTGCTGGTGCTGAAGGGTCTTGTGTACATGAATGAAGCTGTGATCTATACCATGTAGGGCCACTGTAGGTGGGCAGGTCCTAGCAGAGAGGTCAGACAAATTACAGTCCACTCGAGAATAAACTGGCAACCCACTCCAGTATTACCCTTCATATTGTTAGCAGGCCCTCAGGGGAATGTTGATACTCCACAATATCACTAATTGGACATTTTCATGTGCATTAACCCTTTATGTTGATTATATATGATATATATTCTCATATGATATCTAATGCTATAATTACTATTATTATATGTATTGATCTATTGCATACTAACTAGGGCTCAATAGTTTACATATATAGGAATGTGACACAAATGTGATGTATGTGGATGTCCCATAACCCCAACCATTGACAATACACTGACACTGTTAGAATGTTATAACAAACCTTTATTTCATATACAGAGCACAATCAGAAATGGACAAGACTGTGCATTAATACCATGGGTGTGGTGTGGGTGGATACCGGAAGGGCAAGAGGGTGTGGGCATCAAGGAACAACTAAAGGGTTAATTGTTAGACAACATCATAAGGATAATACATAGCATTTACTAGGGTCACATGTGATCAGGACACCACAGTAACCGTAATCGGATGGGACATAGGAACATCATATAACACCCCATTTCATAGAAATAACCATTAATGCGCATACAGCAACCATATGGACTCCATCTGCCATATTAAACAGATGCTAGAAATCATGGATCATGTGATACTAATCAATTCCATACACCATACATTCATACTTTAATGATGATTCTGAAATAGATGATAGGAATCTGGAAAACATAAAGAGGAGGTGTTAGAACAATCATAAGCTATTATTATAGTACATTGTTTTTGCTCTGGACTATATAATAAAACGATTAACATTATCTTCATCTATGAGCAGTAATAACCTTATTGATTCTGTCATGTTCAATCAGTCTTCCCGGAATATGTTGAGGATGTGTAATACAACAAGGCATGCTTCACTGTGAACACAATCTTTCAGCAAAAAGTACTATCACTATTTACATGTACTAGTTGTGCCATGCTGATATCACATCTCACTGGTATATGGGTGGTACCAAGGCCAGACAGATTACACTATTCACATTATTCCTAAACACAGGCACATTGATCCTGATGTCAAACCAAGGAAATCATCCATTTTGTTTGGATGACATGAAATACATTAATCTGCTTTAATAATGTTAACGGGATGAAATGCAACAAAAACGCATGCATAATTACTACTTTGGATTAGCAGATCCTAATGGAACCGTGCAACTATTACAGCCGGGACCCTATTCATTGTAATGGAAACTCACAGCAGTCATGTTCATTAGTGAAGAGATATGTAGACATATATTGTATTTCAGATGCATCTCCAGTGGTGAATGACACTGGGAACTGGGTTGAGTCTTCACTCACATGATGGTATCGTACTGCTCGAAGATGAAGAACATGCCTTCATGATCGTAAGATTTGACTTTTAACACCTACAGAGACAAGAACAAGATATCAATCATCACAATATTCTGTTTAACTACAACACCTCATCTCAAGGTCAATCCACAAAGAACATCAATTGTTGAAATGTTAAACATAACCAGACATGTACACACTCTGTAGCCAGCCAATAGTATGTCAACATCTATACCAATCAGTATTCAGTGAGGAATGATCAAGAGGAGGACCACATCCTTGATGGCCCTAAGACCTTCCATGCCCACGACCCATCTCACTCTTCCACGTTGTGGTGGTGTAGGAGCGTGGGGTGCCACTACGTTGGGTGGCTGGGGATCAGGTTGAGATGGTGGTGAGGTCTGAGATGAGCTGGCATTCGGCTAATCAGATGAGTTGTTGCCTGTCCCGAATCGCCCGTTGCTCATATCTTTCCATCCTTCGGTTGTGCCTCCTCACCTCAGAATGGAGCGATTGGTGCTCGACAGGAGGGTGTGTGTGAGCCTACACTGCCTTCTGAGCAACCGGAACCTCTCATTTTGTTGATTTCTACGTGCCATGTCCTCCCTGGTTAAACGGGCCATGATTTTCTTCAATGTCAAGGGTGGTGGTGTTGATGGCATTGTGGCAGATGTTGACAGCATTGTGGCAGATGTTGACGGCATTGTGGCCGGAGGTGATGGCATTGGTGCCAAAGGTGGCAGTATCGGGGCCGGAGGTGACCGCAGCAGGGCCAGAGTCATCGGCAGTAGGGCCCGGAGGTGACGGCAGCCGGGACTGAGGTGTTGGCAGCAGGACCTGAGGTGTTGGCAGGTGTGCTGGGGTGTTGGGCAATGTTGGGACCCCATTGCATGTTCGAAAATGTTGGGGGACCCCATTGTATGTTAGGCCATGTTTGGGGACCCCATTGTATGGGAGTGGTTGTGGGCTGCCATGGCCGCAATGTTGTTGGAGCAGGTGGCAGCTGTGATGATGGCTGGGGCCAGGACATGGGCGGTGGAAGGAGCTGGAACAGCTGGGCATGGCTGGTTGATGCCTGTGAGGGCCCAGGCAGTGATTCCCACTTCTGATATGCCGGTGAATGTGTCTGCCAGCTCGGGTTGATGGTCCCAGGACCTCTGGAATGTTCTGGCCTTCTTCATCAACCACTCCCACCTCCAGTGGAGCCTCCCCTGTTCCACTGTGGTTGGCCTTGTCCTCCTGGGTACTGAAATTGAAGAAAGAAAATATTTGAGTTGCTTTCCATACACAATTGACAGCTATGTGTTTCCATATCCTTGACATCATGGTCACCTGTGATTGACGGTGGTGTTTGTGTTAGACAGATGGACCACGACCTGCATAAAGAGCTTTGTGGATCAAGGCTCATATGAATATGTGTACTGCAGGTGCGGTGTGCCATCGCCATGTGCATCAGACACATGCTCTGCTGGATCTGCTATGCACTGTGTAAAACTGACCAATCTGTGACATGTTTACAGCAATGGTTTTAACATGCAGCTAAGACCTCGTCCAGGTTGGTACAGTATATGACACGCTCATGCAGTCATACAGGGTCTGTATCCACATATGCCACAGTGCATACACCAAGACCTGTACTCTATTTTGAATGTCAAATCAATCTTCATCTAATAACAAATTGTACTTATAATCAGTTTGAACTGCAGGTATTGGCCAGACATTTCATTGATACAAATTATGCAAATGATATGTTTGCTACCAGGATTTACATGGTTATTGATGCCCCATATATTTTCAGTCATAAACATAGGGCTTACAGTGCTATTGTTTGTCAGTTATCTATGCGTGTGGACAGGGGTGTAGAAGGCAGAATAATTCTAGGGGGATACAGCTCAGTGTATACACCAGCCAACGTACAAACTTATTTATACATACATACAACCATCATGATATCTGCAGGGTATTTGTCCACCCTATCCTACTCCCCACACACACACACACAATTTCATACACCAATGTGTGTGGTGTGATATAATACTCATTCTGCATGGTTCTCAGAACACCCGTGTCCACAGACCTTACGTCCCTATTTGCCACCACTAATGCTGCAACAGCTGAAGCAATCTGACTCCAGGCCTCTGCCTTCTGGCTAGCCCTCGCATCTCTCCCACCATGTATGATCCGATAGCGGGCACGGATTTCCCTGAGGAGGACGTCTATCTCCTCTGGGCCATAATTGGGGGCCCTCTACTTTGCCACAGCCCCTTGCCCTACCAAATGTGCCTGGGGTTCCTGGTGTCTCTAGGACCGGTCCCTCATCCCCACTACCCCCCTTTGACCAGGCCCCCGACCCTCTGGCCCTACTCCTTGTTTATCTACATCTGGGGGCACATCCCTCCCCCGTGCTGCTCTCCTCCAGCTGACCTTCCTGACCTGGTCCTCCCTCTCTCCATACCTCAATCTCTCCTTACTCTCCTCCCCCTCTCCATAACTCTAGCTCTCCTTACTCTCCTCCTCTCCTCACTCTCCTCACTCCCCCCCTCCGGTGTTCCCCTCTCTCTTCTCCTCACCTCTCTCTCATCACTTTCCTCCTCCCCTCCTCTACCCTCCTATGAATTATGAAATGAAAATAAGGATAAATAAATATAATATATACGTGGATGTGTATTTGGTAAAACAAGAATGTGAGTAAATGTAGCATGTGTAGTATAGTATTTGTATGGGGGGGCGGGGGGGGTAGATGTGCTGTGGCCTTCCGCTATGTATAACTATGTGTACGTATTAATCTATGTGTTTGAATTATGTGATATCAGTAATTATGTAGGTTGTAAATTAAGGGTTAATATATATTAGAGGTCAAAATATCAAAAAACGTACAAAGCTCCTTCTCTCTCTCTCGCTCTCTCTTTCTCCAATGCTCAAACACCCAACAACACCTAGACCTGTGTGTTCACTTGCTCAGCTACAGCACAGTCAAGGATTTACGGTTTTGGCTCCCTTTAATATCCCTTCCTGCTGTGTTAATTGTGGTTCCCTGCTTTCTGTTGGCTGTTAGGCCTGCGTGAAACTAAGTGGATACGGGTTTGGATCGTTACGGACGATCGTGGCTCGGCCGGCCCCTTAACAGCTTGCGTGCACGTTTAAGGTTTATGGGCTTGCGTCTCTGGCCCATAACTAGCAGCATGGTGTAATTTAATAGCTCTGTAACGCAGCCGAATTTCAAGCCTGCAGCATTTGCGGGCTTGCTGATGCCGCTACGGGCTTCGAATTTAATGGGGCTTTATGTCATCATTCCAATACCAAATTGAATGATATAAAGAAGCATATAGTAGTAGGAAGCATTTCCACTATGTATTCACTGCTGAAGTGAATCAACTTCTGTTCCATTTAATCTTGTGTTGCATCTATGAAGTAAGCAGGCGTCTCAGTACAGGAAAGTAGCTGAATATATATAGAAGAAACCAGTGAACAATAAATCTCCTGGTATACATTTTCTGTAAAGAAACCTGTTAACTCTACTAATGACAAAAATTAAAAAGTGTGTTAGCTCACAAAAAAAGTTTAAAACAAGCAAAAAATAAATAAAACAATAGATTTTAAACACTAAGCATAATCCAACATGGAGTATAGTCTACAGCATCATATAGACTATCTTCCTACATTTTGATGTGCATAATTTAGTTACTTATTATTAATAAAGTTTAATCTAATGTATATGTAATGTTATTATTTGATGTTAACAGAAATATGAAGGGGCTTTCTCAGTATTTTGGATGTTGTGTTTCACAAAATTATCTACGTATTCACCGAAATAATTTTGCATGCTAGAAGTAGAGAGTATGTCGTGTGACGAGCAAGTGTATATGATAAGTGCAGTATATTATGTGTGCAGTAGTTTTAAATGTAGTTTTAAATAGCCATTTTTATCCAGAGATTTAGCTATAAAATTGATGCTTATTGCCATATGTAATATTTTGATTGAACTAACAGTATATTTAATTTGAGAGTCTTTTTTATTAAGTTTATTTTTTATGGCTTGATAAAGGGAAGAAACATATATTGAAAACGCATCTATTAGAATATGCTATTACTCCATTAATAAGATTGCATTGCTTTTGTGTACTGCATATATGTGTATAGAATGTGGTCAGTGTATGTGTAATGATATACACGCAACAAATACGATTTAAGATTTTAAAGAGCTCAAGAATCTGGTCAAGTGTATGATCTCTGACATCAGATTTAACATTTATATATGTCTCTGTCAATGCATCCTCATCAGTTACAAAAGCTAGATTTTTTTCTATGTAACCCAATCTACTCTGCACACTTTTGGACGGATGTATTCTGAGTGGAGGTGTGAGACCAGTAGCCCTCTGGCTGCACAGTTTATGTTGGCAATGTGGCTGGAAACAACCAGAAAAGAAAAATTGTACACAGATTTATCCATGGATTTGAGTTGGCACAAAGCTTCTACATTTCATACCGTAGCTGTCCAGTGCCAAGACTAACACAGCAGGCCGTTTGTGATTGTTTACGTATAAGAAATCCTCTCGGACAGCTGTACTGAATTTCACCAAAGGGCAGTGAGGTTTGGCTGTACACAATGCCAGAGATGTTATATTTTCTGTAATCATTTTGTGGACCGAGACAGTGTACTTCACTAGTAGCAGCTGTAGATAAAAACATTCTCGAGTCATAGAGACAGATAAGCAGCATATAACAGTTTAATCTGGGTACCATTAGGAGATATGGAAATGTTTGAAAAGTGATTGATTTTAATTTTCTATGGAGTGAATAAGATACTATCAAGAATACTCACTAACTGCAAGACAAACATTTGTATGATACTAGCGAAACACACTCAATAAACATTCATTTGTCAGCTGGTACCATACAGTAAAATAATATCTTATAAAATAATGAGCAGTGTCTGTCGTGTTGGGTGGGGCAGTGATGTCATCAAGGATCAGGCCTGAGCCTAACTCATGGGTGCGGAGCCGTGACATCACTGCAGGGTTTTCACACTCTCCAGGATACTCCTTCAAACACAGGAAGTCTCTCACACTCACCAGGAGACTCTCACACACACAGCAAATGAGGCACAGAGGAGGGACAGCGGCAGAGGGGGGTCGGCGGCACAGAGGGGGGACACAGGAACAGAGCAGGAAATGGGCACAGAGGGGGGGACAGGGCTACAGACTGGTGGAAAAAGACACAGAGGGGGACAGAGGCACAGAGGAAGGGTAGTAGCACATAGGAGGGACAGGGCCACAGAGGGGGGAAAGCATCAAAGAGGGGGCACATGGCCACAGAGGAGGGACAGGAGCACCGAGGGGGGGCAGCGACACAGCGGGGGGACACAGGAATAGAGCGGGAAACAGGCACAGAGGGGGGACAGGGCTACAGAGAGGTGGAAGGGGGACAGTAATACAGAAGGGGCAGTGGTACAGAGGAGGGACAGGAGCACAGAGGAGGGACAGGAGCACAGATGGGGAAAGCATCACAAAGGGAGGACAGGGGCACAGAGGAGGGACAGGATCACAGCAGGGGGACAGCAGCACAAAGGAGGGACAGCGACACAAAGGGGGGTCAGCGACACAGAGGGTGCAGGGCCACAGAGGGGGACAGGGAGGGGGGGCAGTGGCACAGAGAAGGGGCAGGGGCACAGAGGAAGGACAGAGGCAATGATACTGTCATTTATGATGGGCAATTTTATAATATAAAAATACTAAGTTAAATAAAATAATTAATATATTGTTTTTTAGAGGTAACCAAGTACAACATTTTGAAGATATGCTTCAAATCCAATAACTAATGAGGACTATTCCATTCACTTTGCACACCATTCTATATGTGCTATAATTGGCTGTGACATGGCAAATTTATTTTAGGTTTGGCTGGTTTACTTTCTAATTCCTATACAATTCGCATCCCTGATGTCTAAAGACAGTTATGGTCCTCAGCATTCTTTTGGATCTATAAGTTCATTACAACAGAATATACTGTAAAAAGTGTTGACTTAGTATCAGTTGGTACCCAAGCTTACATACATACTGGTTTGTTCTTTAGGCCTTTCTGTCTGTAACAAGACCTAGCAGTCTCCTCACTGCCTATATTCAAAAAAGGCTAATTACCTATTTCATCAATGTGATATGGATGCATCAGAATATTATATTAATTTAAAAAAAAAAATCTGCATTCAGAGTGTAGAGCAACATAGGAAGTATTTCCAAACCGTCCCTATCTTTCTGCTCAGGATCTGCTCCTTACCTTCTCACTAATTACCTCTTCCCATTATCTCCTTCAGCACTTCTCCTGTGCTGCTTCTAACCTTTGTAAATCCATTCCTTGCTGTGTCAGACCCTTCACTCAACTTTCAGGTAGGTCCCTAGGAGTTCTTTAAAAAGTGAGCTATTAAAATAAGCATACAACCTATAATCATCATGATTACAACCTGAACAGCTTACGTCATCCTGGTTCAGTTGTCACTATGACAAACAACCACCTCCTCCAACCTGGATATTGATTATTTATCTCCCTCACTCATTCTGTTTCACTTGCCCAGTGATCTCCTTTAATGTAAACTCTCAACAGCAATGATCTCTACTACTTGTAACCATGTTTTAACCATATTGTTAAATGCACCTGTTTTCTTTTGTTTTTTTAGAAAAGCAATGTATGTAATTGCTTTTGGAGTGGATGGAAATTTAGATTTACCTAGTGGTGTTGTTATGAGATACAGTACTGTACTGTGCAGTGCATTTACTTGAATGGATACTGATGTTTCTTTTTATACTAGGAAATTGCCCGGCAAAAATGAAGGAAATAAATTCCCGCCTTCCCCGTGTCCCCTCCCCCCCTCCTTTAGTCTCCTTTCCCGCTCTCCCTCTCCTGTACCTCCTTTCCCCCTCTCCCTTCCCCCTCTCCCTCCCATGTGTCTCCTTTCCCCCCTTCTCTGACTTTTAACTCCTTTTCCCCTCTCCCTTTCCCCCCTCTCCCTCCCCTGTGTCTCCTTTCCCCCATGTCCCTCCCTTTTGTCTCTTGCCACGTCTCCCTTCCTTGTGTCTCCTTCCCCCTCTCACTCCCTTGTGTCTACTCCCTCCCTCTCCCTCCCCTGTGTCTCTTCCCCCCTATTCTCTGCCCTGTGTCTCTCCCCCCCTCCCTGCCCTGTGTCTCTTTCCCCCTGTCCCTCCCTTGTGTCTCCTTCCCCCCCACTCCCTCCTCTGTGTCTCCTTCTCCCCTCTCCCACCCCTGTGTCTCCTTCCCCCCCACTCCCTCCTCTGTGTCTCCTTCCCCCCTCCCCTGTGTCTCTTCCCCCCTCTCCCTCCCATGTGTCTCTTTTCAGCCTTTTCCCTCCCATATATCTCTTACCCCACTCTCTCCCTCCCCTTTCCCCCTTCCCCTTTATCCTCTTCCTCCTCCCTTTCCCCCCTTCTCCTTCTCCTCCCTTCCCCTTATCATCCTCCCTCCTTCCCATCCTTATTCGTCTGTGACCACACCCCAAATAAATGTAGTGCCCCACAAATACATCCTACTGCTGCTTTACACCCCTCAAGCATTTCCCACTTGCATACATACATCTCCATTTCCTTACTCACACCTTACATTACTTTGCACAACTCCTGCGTCTAACCCAACATATTTTTACATGTATGTATGTTTTTTTGTTGGCTGTATAATTACTATTGGAAATTATATGATATTTTCTTCAGTGCATGTTGTGCTACTAATGTGTATGTCCATCAGGACCCTGTAGTTCCTAGCATAGCCTAGCCTCCCCATGATTGTACCTGCATGCCTACCAGTTCCCAAGATCATCTTCTTCCTTATCACATAACATAGTTAAAATGCAGACAGCTTGTCTCGGCTGTTACATGAAAAAATTGCCAGACTATTGAAGGACGCACATTTTGCCCTTTTTGGCTCATCAGTTTGGCTCATCAGTTTGCTTCATCAGTTTGGCTTTGTCACAGACACTTGAGCTTGTAAACTTAAGTATTTTTTATATGTGGAATAAGAAGTAAATTAATGTGTTTTTTATATGGGGCATGATAATTAAATTAGTCATATCATTAGCGTGAATTGCAACTTAAAAAATACATCAGATACTTTAGTTTCTTAATTTTCATTTCCTGATTACAGTGACATTCCTTCTTCTCAAATCATCGCAGGGTTAAATCAGTTATTTGGTATAGGAAGAGTTTTCTCTGCATTGTGCCTATAACAAAGGTTCAAGTTATATATTGTGGAACCTTAGGTTATTTACTAGAACAAATGCAGACTCTCAGAGTCTGTGTTAAAGTGGTTTAAAAATGGCCTAAACTACAATGTCCAAAAACACTTCCTTCCTTCCACTGCTGTCAACATAGGGCCCCATTCAATTGTAAGCCCAAAAATATTCCTCTCCCATAACTCTGGCTCAGGACTACATTTTTATAATAATTTAGACACATTAAATTGTCTCTAATTTGCAATTGCCCTCTCACAGCTTCCACACGGAAGCCATGCACTCGTAAGTATGATTTAAGGGGGCGTGATCATATAATCTGACAATATTTAAGCAAGCCTTAGACACAGCCAATAGTAAATGAGACCGTCATCATGACATCAGTAAAACAAGGTGTTTATACTTAAACTTCACTCAGACACTACAAATTTATTAGTGTTGAGAAGTAAATTTTGCTATCGGACTCGCAATCCGGCAATGTAGAAATCAATAAAAATCATTAAAACATCTGTTTTAAAGAAGGGATTGGATAATAACCTAATTTAGGCTCCAGGAAAAAGGCTGTCAATAATTAAGGCTTAGGTCCAGAGATACTGACTTCAGCTGACTTGGACGTGGTCCGACCAGGGGCACGGATGAATCTCGGCATTATCAATTTGATCCATTTTTGAACTCTTGTGACCTACCACCAATTGTTTCAGAGAGTGTCAGGAAGTGGGCTCTTTTTTTCACGTATGGTGGACTTGTCCTCTAGTTAAACAGTTATGGTTTGAAGTTTTTTAGCTGGCTTCTTGTATATTTAAACCCAATTACATGCAAACCCAGAAACTTGTCTTCCTGGCCACCCATCAATCTCCCTCTCTCCATCTCAAAACCAAGAGTCACATTGCTAAAAATTGGAAATCAAGCGCCCTCAGTCTGCAAGCTGTTAAAAATAAATTCCACTACATTCTCATTAATGAATGGATGTCTCACATTCTAGAAGGCACTTTTTCACAGTTCATGATTACCCAGCGGTCCTTGGCTCGCCTCACATTAAAGTATCGCTTTAATATAAATAAGAATACCTTATCTGGGATTGCGTTTTTTTGTGGATGCCAGAGCCAGTAGTCAGAGGTAGGTCCTGCTTTCTTATTTGCAAATTTGCACTGACTTTACCCAGAGAGACTTACCTGTTATGACAATTCTACCCTAGCCTTTCTAGTTTAGTTCTATACTTGACTGTTATGTATATTTGAAACATCAAAAAGATAAAAGATAAAATGTTAAACACTGGTAAAGACTTACAGCCCTATTAAATTCCCCCAACGTGAAAACCCGTAGCCCTAACAGAGCCTGCTAGACTTACAGCTATTAAATTGGCCTCTTACAGCCACCCGCAAACAGTCTGCTGGTTTACAGGCGGAAAAATCCTACGGGCTATCGAAATCGGAACTTTGATGCCGTATATCCTTCGATCTTTCAAGTCTGTAAATGTTACGTTCGCAAATCACTATTAAATTGCTACGAATCCCCAAAGATGCACTGGCGTTCAAACCCGTAAACGGCAAATGGAGGCAAAAATATTACAGCCTCCAAATAGGAGCCGAATAGGGTTTACAGACAAGTTCTCAATACTGTAACAGATGATATGCAGAGGCACGAGGCACGAGGCACGAGGAGCAACAGCCAACTCACCTCCATCAGGGACAATCTCCGCTTCGGCCATCTTGGAAAGTCCCACGCCATTGCTGGTGGCCGTGTGCCAAGATGTATAACCATTATCATTTGATTTGCTAACAATCAATTCACAATATCATCTGTCATTTTCCAATGAGGCCCTCGGGGGGATGTTGATACTCCACACTATCACAAATCATACCTGCCATGTGTATTAACCCTTTATTATCATATATTATATATATTATTATATGATATCTTATGATCTTATTATTATTATTAGTAGTATTATATGTATTATCCTATTGCATAGTAACAAGGGCTCATTAGTTTACAGATCTAGAAATGTGACACAAATGGGATGTAGTTGGATGTCCCATAACCACAACCATTGAAAACACACTGACACGGGGAGAACGGTATAACAAAGCTTTATTTCATACACAAGGCATGATCAGCAATGGACAAGACTGTACACTAATATCATGGGTGTGGTATGGGCGGACACCGGAAAGGCAAGAAGCTGTGGGCCATCAAAGGACACTTAAAGGGTTAACTGTTAGACAACATCATAAGGATAAAGCAGAGCATCTACTAGGGTCACATGTGGTCAGGACACCACAGTAACCATAATCAGATGTGACATAGGAACATCATATAACACTACATTTTATAGAAATAACCATTAATGCGCATACAGCAACCATATGGTCTCCATCTGTCATATTAAACAGATGCTAGAAATCATGGATCATGTGATACTAATCAATTCCACACACAGTGTGTTTTCATACATTAATGATGATTCTGAAATAAATGATAGGAATCTGGAAAATATAAAGAGGAGGTGTAGGAACAATCATAAGCTGTTGTTATAGTATATTGTTTTTGCTCTGGACACTGTTATAAACCAAGTAACATGAACTTCATCTACGAGCAGTGATATCCATATTGATTCTGTCCTGTTCAATCAGCGTTCCCGGAATATGTTGAGGATAGGTAATACAACAAAGCATGCTTTACTGTGAACACAATCTTTTAGCAAAGAGTACTATCCCTATCTACATGGAATAGTTGTGCCATGCTAATATCACATCTCACTGGTATATGGGTGGTACCAAGGACAGACAGATTACACTGTTCACGTTACCCCTACACACGCACATTGATCTTGATATTAAACCAAGGAAATTATCCATGTGGATGACATGAAATACATTAATCCGCTTTCACACTGTAAACAGGATGAAATCCAACAAAACTGTATGTATAACTGGTTTGGATTAGCAGAACCTAAAGGGGCCGTGCAACTATAATTGACACACACCAGTCATGTTCATTAGTGAAGAGATATGTAGTCATATATTGCATTTCAGATCCATCTGCAGTGGTGAATGACACTGATCGAATGCCTGTTGGGAACTAGGTTGAGTTTTATTCACATGATGGTATTGCACTGCTCGAAGGTGAAGAACATGCCTTCATGGTCGTGAGATTTGGCTATTTACAACTACAGAGACAAGAACAAGATATCAATCATAACAATATTCTGATTAACTACAACACCTCAATTCAAGGTCAATCCACATTGAACATCAAATATTGAAATGTTAAACATAGCCAGACATGTACACACTCTGTAGCCAGCCAATAGTATGGCAACATCTATACAAATCAGTATTCAGTGAGAAGTGATCAAGAGGAGGATTTCATGGATGGTCCTAAGACCTCCTCTTACGCAGCACTGGGCCCCACCTTCCGTGCTCGTGCCCTGTCTCACTCTTCCATGTCTAGGTGGTGTTTGAGCGAGGGGTGCCACTACGTTGGGTGGCTGGGGAACAGGCTGAGATGGTGGTGAGATCTGAGATGAGGAGGCCGCCATTACAGGTTGCAGTTGTGCAACTAAAGGCTGGAGAGGTATGAGCTGGCGATCGGCTAATTGGCTGGGTTGCTGTCTGTCCCAAATCGCTTGTTCCTCATATCTCTCCGTCTTTCAGTTGTTCCTCCTCACTTCAGAATGGAGTGATCTGTTGGACCACAGAAGGGTGTGTGTGAGCCAAACCTGCCTTCTGAGCAATCGGAAGCCTCTGGTGAAACGAGCCATGATTTCCCTCAGAGTCAGTGGTGGTGGAGTTGACGGCATTGGGGCTGATGTTGACAGCATTGTGACTGATGTTAATGGCATTTGGGTCTGAGGTGACGGCAGCAGGGCCTGAGGTGACAGCACCAGGGCCTGAGGTGATGGCAGCAGAGCTGGAGGTGATGACAGCAAGGCCTGAGGTGACAGCATTGGGGTCTGAGGTGTCGGCAGGAGTGCCTGAGGTGTCAGCAGGAGTGCCTGAGGTGTCGGCAGCAGTCCCTGAGGTGTCAGCAGTTTATCTCACAATGATGTGAATGAATTCCTGTAGCGCAAAGGCAGGAAGTGTTGGAGCTGAATAGCGCCCCGATCTGGGATCTTCACAGTCCTGGGCACTCTGGAATGTCCTGGATTTCTTCGTTAACCACTCCCACCTCCAGTGGAGCCTCCACCTGTTCCTCTGTACTGAAATGGAAGAAAATATATATTTGAGTTGGTTTCCATACACAATTGACAGATATGTGTTTCCATATCCTTGACATCATGGTCACCTATAATTGACTGTGGTGCTTGTGTTACACAGATGAACCACCGCCTGCATAATGAGCATTGTGGATCATGGCTCATATAAATATGTGCACTGCAGGTGCAGTGTGCCATCTGCATGTGCATAACATACGTGCTCTGCTGGATCTGCTGTGCAGTGTGTGAGACTGACCAATCTGTGACATGTTCTCAGCAATGGTTGTTAACATGCAGCTGAGACATGGTCCAGGTTAGGACAGTATATGACACGCACAGAGTTTGTATCCACATATGCCTCAGTGTGCACACCCAGACATGTGCTCTCTTTTGAATGTCAAATCAATCTTGATCTAATAGCAAATTATACTCAGCATCAGTTTTAACTGCAGGTATTGGCAAGACATTTCATTGATACAAATAATGAAAATGATATGTTTGCTACCAGGATTTACATGGTTATTGATGCCCCATATATCTTCAGTCATAACAATACATGCTTACAGTGCTATCGTATGTCATTTATATATGTGTGTGGGCAGGGGTGTAGGAGCCAGAATAATTCTAGGGGGGTATAGCTCATTGTATACACCAGCTAGAGAAAAAGCATAATAATGCATACATACAAACATCATGATATCTGCAGGGTATTTGTCCACCTTCCCCCCCACCCCCCAAGTTCATACACCAATGTGTGTGGTGTGATATGATACAACAATGTGTGTGGTGTGATATGAGCCCCACTATTGCCGCTGGCTCAATCTACTCCTTCAGGGTCTGCTACCATCTACAGTATGTAATATTGGTTTATGGCCCTCCACTCCTTCAGCTGGATGTCGTCATATCTGTGTTTAACAGACTTTACATCCCTGTTTGCAACCCCTAATGCCGCAACAGCTGAAGTTATCTGACTCCAGGCCACTGCCTTCTGGCTAGCCCTCACATCTCTCCCACCATGCATGTTTCTATAGCGGGCACGAATTTCCCTGAGGAGGACGTCCATCTCCTCTGGGCTATAATTGGGGGCCCTGAACTTTGCCACAGCCTTCCAACTGTGCCTGGGATTCCAGGCCTCCCTGTTCTCTCCCTGGGGCCCGTCCCTCAATCCCATTACCTTCCCCCCCAGGATGAGGCCCCTGACCGTTCTGCCCCTACTCCTTGTGTGCCATCATCTGGGCACATCCCTCCCCCCCTCCTGCTCTCCCCCACCTGTGCCTTCCCTCTCTGACCTGGTTCTCCCTCGCTCCATACCTCTTCCTCTCCTCCTCTCCTCACTATCCTCCTCTCCTCACTATCCCCCTCAGGTGATCCCCTCTCTCTCCTCCTCTCCTCTCTCTCCTCACTTTCCTCCTCCCTCCTCTACCCACCTATAATTTATGAAATAAAAATATGGATAAATAAATATAATATACTGTATACGTGTATGTGTATTGTGTATGTGGTAAAACAAGAATGTTAGCATTATGTAGAGTAAGTGTATGGGGGGGTAGGTGTGGTTATGGGGGGTATAGTTGCGCTGTGGTCTACTGTTATGTATAGCTAGCTACATGTACATATTAATCTATGTGTGTGAATTATGCGATATCAATAATTATGTGTGTTGTAAATTAAAGGTTAATATATATTAGAGGTAAACATATAAAAAAACTTACAAAGCTCCTTCTCTCTCTCTCTCTTTCTCTCTCTCTCCAATGCTCACAAACCCACCAACGCCTAAACCTGTGTGTTCACTTGCTCAGCTACAGCACAGTCAATGATTTACGCTTTTCATCCACTTTAAAACCCCTTCCTGTGGCGTTATTTGCGGTTCCCCGCTTTCTATTGGCTGTTAGGCCTGAGTCGCACTCCGTGATTACAAGTTTGCATCGTAAATGCAGCGTGCGTGGAAAGGGTTTACGGGCTTGTGGCTCCAACCCGTTGGTCTCGGAATGGTGAATGTAATAGCTCTTTAACTCCATTGAATTTCAAGGTTGCAGGCTTTACGGGTGCACCGGTGCCGCTACGCGCTTGGAATTTAATATGGCCCTTAGTCTATTTTAATGGAAAGGGGGAACACCAGCAGGACAACTTGTATATACAGATATATGTGGAATATCTCTACCAGTCATTGTTGATTGTGCATGTTTAAGTTGAATTTGTCATTCTCTTCTCCCAATATGATGTCAAATGTTGATCTTATTTACTGTGAAAAAAAACAACTGTTTTAGTCCATGCAGGTTCCATTTCACACAAACAAAACAAATAAAAAATATATTTTTAATTGCATATTTTCTGGGGTTGAGACTGTTGTGCAATGATTTCTAATGTATTTATATGCTTTTAAAGTACATAAGTGTATTTTAATTGCTGCTGCAGGTGTGATAAGTGTTTGAAAAAGCTCTTGCGAGTCCTATTCAGAACTCATAACATTTTTGACAGAAACTTGATACATTTTATCAGACTTAATTTGTGAGCTAGAGCTATGGGTCTAATAGAATATTGATTTTGTGTAACTTTAATTCTTTAGCACTGTTATATCTTGAGCTGTGCTAAAACCAATGGATTTCTAAGGCCGTTTTTTGTGGGTGGGTAACGCGAGTAGCTAAATGTAGCCAATTGAATGTCTGTAATATTTACGAGTTGCAATTTAGCCAATTGAATGGGGCCCATTGTGGCATGTGCTCAATACAATATATTCTGACCTGTTGCTCATGGCCTGGGTCTTTTAAGCAAATTTTATTGGGGCAGTCAGTTTATCTAGACTGTGACATGTAACAATGAGTAAGAATACCTCTGCACATAAAATAATCCAACGATGGGTTTGCCAAAGTAATTGAAGAGCTTACAAAAATATGATATAATTGTTTTCCTTTATTAATTCTTATTCTTAAGGAACAATGCAGGGACATTGTAGGTCAGTACAATCTGTTAATGATAAAAGAGAAACAGAAGTTATTTCTGTGCAGTACAACCCCCCTCAGAAAACTTAATTGTTGACATATGTCACAAAAATAGATTTATATTTTTGATTATACAATCCATCTCTAAAAATGATGAGCCAAAAAATAATTTAATTGGACAACTCCTAACATCCCTTAATATATCAAAATAGGTAACAAATATTGGTTTATGGTATTTTTCAGCAATTCTCATATGTTACACATTTTACATTGTTATCCATGCTATATATTCACTTTGTAATAGCTATGACCCTGGAATTGTTTTAGGATGTTACCAATAATATTAATTCCTTTGATTTACATCAATGTTAAAACTAAAGTGTCCCTTATTCTTAGATTTATAACCATTTGCTTACAATTTCTATTATACATCAGGTTCATTGCCATTATCTTAAATTTTCAATTATTTATCACACCTTATCCTGTATCTTTCTTTATTTCCATCTATAATTTTATCCATGTAGGTTTCTAAATACTTTATATATTATATATCTACATCACCTAATGGCAAACTAGTCCAAAATTGGAATATATAGGCCTACTTTTAAATTCTATTATTCGCAGCATTTTTTACACCTTTAGAATCTTACTATATTCCTAAATGCATCTGGTCTTTTCAACTTGTCTATCTAAAAAGCTTGGTTTAACAATCCTCAATGATGGCATTAGGAATATTAGGCATACTAGCTACTTGCCCGTCAAAAATGACGGCATTATTTTTTCTGTCTGTGCTGTAACTATGCATGTAACATCCTTTATTTTATTTTTTTAAGTTGTTGAATTGCTATGGCATAATTGATTGAAGTAATACAAATGTAATTATATCTTCCTAAAAGCTGTTAGTATTGATTTCTTTCACCTGTAATAATGACCCGTATATTCATATGAAAGTGCCTTCTTGTATTTTTATTTGTAATATACGTAACAATCATAAGATTGTGAAATGGTAACGTCTTACACAGGGAATAACTCATTGAAGCTATAAACTAACAACTATTGTTTATGACAGTGCATTTGTTTTTGCTCTATAAAAAAAATAGTAAACACATTTATTTTTTTCAAACAGCAATCTTTTAATCCTGATTAATATAGATAGATAAATAATATCATGGTAATCTTGCAAAATACCACAAATAACTGTAAGTTTTATTCCAAGTATTGTTTTTTATGACATAAAATTTCTTCTTACCATAGGTAAGTATTCTAACGATGTCAACAAATTGGAATAAGTAATGGACCTTTTGTTAAAAGTAAAACATTTTTACACATTGAACCAGTCATTCAAGCCCTAAAGGAAGAACTATTTTTTATTACAAGCTATTTATGTTTGTTCTGTAAAACAATGCAAACCATTTTTTTTTCTGAAAACAGGAAATTTGTAATTCTTAATAATGTTCATAAATGAATGGAATTTTTTTCTAAATAATAATTTATATATTTTAATTACATTTTATAAAATGTATATTTTAAAGCATTACATGTTATTTAACACATGTGTAAATGTTTATATTGACTACAGGGGAAGGCAAACAGAAAAAAAAAACAGTGAATCTTAGCTAATCATCTCAAAGGGTAAAAAAAAGGAATTCCTTCCTGACCCCAGATACTGGCGATCGGATTACTCTCTCTATAATTATACAGTAAAAGGCCCAAACACCTAAATACATACAATAAAACCCATAACTAAATACAATCCAAGGGATAATTTGATTCAATAAAACCTATAACACTATGAAAAAACACTTGAAATACATATAATAAAATTTGTACATACATACAATGAAAGTACTAACTATATTCAATGAAACCACTAAGTATAATATTTTCCAAACACGTCCTAATTAACAACTCTGCAGAGTCTTATTTTTGTGGAGTGTTTTGTCAAGTTTTGTGAAGGGCTGTTTTATGGTTAGGTATTTTTTTGTTAAGTTATTAGTGGTTCCTCTAAAAAGAGCCCAACAGACGTAAAATGTTGTCTTTGGGATGGAACCACTGTTCTGTCCGTGGAGTGTATTCTTGAAATAATGGTTTCTCTAAAAAGAGCCCAACAGATGTAAAACTTTGTCTTTGGAATGTAACCACTGTTTTTTTGTGTATTAATTTGGATTTTTTATGCCCCTCGGTTTTATTGTTATCATTTTTGTATGGAATTTACAACAACTCATAATAGACTATATTTTTAGTAAATATTTGACCATCATCTAATAATTCACCCTGACTTTCGTCCATGGGCAAATACTGGCTCTTCTAAAAAATAGGCCAAAAGAGTTAAAAGTTTGTCCTTGGGATTTATTAATGGTCATTTCAAATGCAATGATAATGGTAAATTGTCTCCTTTGAAGTACAAAAGGCAAGCTAGTCTCACTTGGAGCCAAATCTATTCTTGGTATGAAAACTGGTTCACCTTTATGGGTACCATTCAGTATTTCTGCATGTATGAAATGGTCTCTTAAATCCTGAACAATTAATCTGGTCCCCTTATAACGTCCTTTTTTTGGGTTCATATTTTTCAGTAACATGACAATTGCTCCTTTTTTGAGTTGCAAAACATGTGGTGGAATTCCAGATGGTGTTAATGAATTTATAAATTCAGTGATAAAATTAGATTCACTCTGTTTGTCATCAGCCAGAACAGAATCTGCACTGTGATCATTTTTTTGTGTGCCATCTATTAATTTCAAGATTTTGTTATTCAGATCCAAAGCATCTTTATTTTTGGATGTTAATATAACTTTTTGTCAGAAGAATGTTCTGTAGTTATTCAATTTGGGAATATAGCTGATATGAGTTAATCTTTGCAAATAATTTCCGCTGGGATTTCAACAGTATCATCAGGTAAATTAGTTATTACATCAGGTTTTCCTTCTCTCATTTTAATTAGCCAATCATTGAATTCTTTGTGGCCTTCAGATCTCAATTTTTTTCTAATCTAAGGTATGTAAATTCTTTCCATAGTGGACTTGACTTTATACATGTTTCTAAAATGTCTGTGCGATTTCCACGGACAACCACAGGTAATGTTTGTCTTAAATCTCCACCTCATAACATGACTTTTCCACCAAAAGGCAATTAATTACCCATGAATAAACATGCAATACATTGCAGAGCATGGCACGACATCATAGTTGCCTCATCTATGATAATTAATTTAGATTTTTTAAACTTAAATCCACTATGTACTGTTCTACTACTTTCTAACAATAGTTCAGCAATTCCAGTTGTTGCAAAGGGAAGTGCTATTTCATCTTTACCTCTAATAGAACTCATCAATAAGTTATATATATATGTTTTTCCAGATCCACCGGGTCCATCTAGATAAAAATAACGCTCTTTGAGCAAGTCATCATCTAGTGCTTGTTGTATTGCATTGAAAGCGTGCAATTGCAAATAATTTAAAGTAGCAATTTCTTCTGTTTTTTGTTTTGCCACATCAGTGTCAAAGTCCTCAAAGTTTATATCATCTAAAAATCCTAGATCTGGGGGATTAAAAGTTGCACAACTTAATCCATGACATAGAAAGACTTGTTGAATTTCCATTAATGCTTTTAATTCTGCAATGGGCTTGTTATATGTCTCTTGGACTTACTGTATATGATCTGGGAATAATTTTATTAGCACCCTTTTGTCTCTGTTTCCATAAGCCATTTACGAAAACATAATGATATGGAATCTCATTGTATAAATATTCTATTGCCTCTTCATTTGGGCCACTTTTGACCACCACATTTGCTGCATCATATCCTTTATAAATATATTTGTAGACATATTTAATTATTTTTATCGAAGTGCAAGCTTCCACATTTATGTGGGCATTATACTTCATTAACAGATGGGGATTATATGGTACCACATACGTGTTATTGCCTTTGGGCATTGTCTTCTTCTATACAACGGATAACCATCACAATTAGCAAATGTTTGATCTCTAAATTATTTAGGGAAATCTTTGGTACATTTTTTTATTTTCCATACATGGTGATTTTGGATTGAGTTCTCCACATGGTCCATGAATCATGGAATGTGTTACTATCTCGTATAGTGTTGCATGTTTTAGTGGATCTGGTAGTTCTTCAAGAATCACTGAATCCACTTTATCTGTAGTATTCAAATTATCATTTTCTTGAAGTATGAAAAGAAGATGTGAATGGGGAAGTCCTCTTTTTTGGAATTCTCTGGTATAAACATAAGCCACACACTTTCCGAATAAATGATTGAAGGTTATGTCATGTATTAAGGCTGTTCATTTTTTTTAAAAGACTCTAGCCACTAAGTCTGGTCGATCCGAAGCCATTTGTCCATGGTTCAAATTCTCCACAATCTCTGACCATGGGGGATTTCATGTAAATTTCATGTAAAGGTAATAAGTAAATCAGGTTTAACCAAATGTTGTTACAATAGCCATAGCATAATTTTATCTTTCTCGCATATTACAAGGAGATGTTTGGAAAGAAGATGGTAAAATGATGGCTCTGCCAGCTGGAAGATCTCTGTTTATAGCCACTTCTGCTACATAATCCATAAGGCCACAATACTGTTCAATACGTTGTTTATTTTGTTGGTATTTAATAAAATTTAGATTTGCTTCTACCTGCAAATATGAATCAATGATCCATTGTTGTGTCAGTTTACCTCCATATAAAATTGGATGAAATGTATCTCAAATTGCTGTTTTAGCAACTTTAAATTCCAGCATGACACGTACTTTACTATTTGGATAACTGTTAAGCCTTAATTTTGTTTGCCATCCTGCTTCACCACCAAGATAAAATATTGGATACGTCATTGGATCCAAATTAGTACTTAATATTTTGATGTTAAAAGGGTTGCTCTTCATTTCTTAGATATAATGTAATATCTCTTTGAAAAGGTGGTCCCACTCATAATTTTGAAAGACCATTGCAACCTCATTAGATGTGGGTAAGTTATAACGTTGTTTATCAGAATGTCGATCTCTTCTAAGAACCATTTTGAATCTTGGTATTGGCAACTGATTTTGTTCAGCATGAATATGTTGTTGTACTTCAACTTCTGACAGTTTTTTATAAGCTTGAGTGTATGGATTTTTTTCCATAATCTTATCAAGCTCATGAAAAACACTGGGTAAGCATTGTGTATTTTCAGAAAGCTACATACGTTATTCCACAGCTTTGTTTGTATCTAATACATATAGTTGAGCAAATTTTCTTTCTTCTTCTTCTTCAGGGTGTAAATGTACGGTGGTAAATTTGCCCTTGTACTTTAAAGCAGTAAGGGCCATGCCCTTCTACATTACCAGCTAATTTGGAAATTTGGGAAAGTAGGGTCACTCATTATGCTTTTTAAATATGTGAGGAATTCTTGTCTTTCTGGAAACAACTAATGAACTCAACATCTCTTGGTCTTTCTTTTTCAAAATGATAAGCCCCACAAAACTGACAAAGCACATTCAACATACCACAATTGTGAAGCTCTACGGTTAACAATTTAAATAATGGACTATCCTGAGAACATATATCAAAATTACTCTGTAAATCAGCATTAGTATTGTTACCAGATTGTTCTGAAACATTTTTTGCATGTTTTTGTTTCTTGGTTGCTTTCTTAGGCTTGTCTGTTACTTTCTCAGTCTTTTCTTTTTCTTGCAAGTCTCTCACGTTCTACTTGTTGTCTCATGTTCTGTTTTTCCATCTTTCTACACTTTTTTTGTCAGATGTCTTTTGCTAGGTCTGTGTATCCGCCATTGTAATCTGCCGATGTAAATTGTAATTTTTTAATAGCCGTCCTTTATTAAAGTTGTCTTTCAATTTTATTTTGAGCATGTTTTCTGTGTAAACAGCAGTACAGTACATTAATGTCATTTTTCTCCTTTTTTAAATAGATTTTAATTAATACTTAATTGACACCGTCCTCATTTTTAAACTTTTTAATATGTAAAGCATATATGTATACCAGATATTAGATTCAAAACCTTCTCATTTCATTCATCATAAAAAAATATCTTTTGGAAAAGATGACTAGGATGTGATTACTTAAATTATCACAAATAATAGTTGTCAAACTGCGAGACGCAGTCACGCTTTGCGAGGTGCATACGACTTAGGAGGAGCGAGGCGAGCCGTTAACGTGTAGGACTTAAATGATGAGCGCTGAAGACTTAAACGATGAGGCGAGCTGTTAAACCGTAGCACTATCCTGATGAGCGCCAAGCGAGGCGAGCCGTTAACACGTAGCACTTGGGCGATGAGCGCTGAAGGCAATCATCGACTGTGAGGTATTAAACCATTATAAAACGCGGGACTTAGCCGAAAAACACTTCATAAACGCAGGATCGCCTTGCCGTGCAAGCGGATCACAACCGCGGGACTTACAAAAAAGAAATACGAGACGCAGGACTTAGAAAAAAAAGATACAAGCCGTTAAACCACTACAGAGCGCAGGACTTAGCCAAAAAACACTTCATAAACGCTGGATCGCCTTGCCGTGCAAGAGGGTCACAATCGCGGGAGTAAGAAAAAAAATACGAGACGCAGGACTTAAAAAAAAAAGATACGAGACGCAAAAAAATTAAGAGATTAGCGTCCGAACGGCAAAAATCAAAAAACAATAAAAACACACGAAATACACCCCAAAAAATTACAAAAACATCACAGACAGCATGGGGCAACAGCCAGGACGTCTGTGAGTGAGCTGGAATGCGGATTTAACTCGATTTAGACGATTTTCGCCACTTGAAAATCGCCTAAGCAAGGAAAAAAATGGGCGCTGAAAAAAATTACAATGAGGCTACACGACCACGGACCGCGCAAAACACTACCAAACGCGTAGCACTTTACACATCACACGACGACCTACAAAATACACTATTACAAAAGCCGGAAAATGCTCACGAGACTCGTAACACATTAATAACATTACGACTATACAATCCCAATTAACACAATAAACCAAAGGCTTTACCATGGACACAAAGCCTATTTAGAATGCACATGTCAAACATTCATGACACTTTATAAGCAGGGCACCAAGTTTCAAAATCGATATTCTATGCAGACGCAAAATACAAACAGATTGTTAGCTCTTCAGCCTATTGCTCGCTGCATATATCAATTATAAATAATTAAAGTATATTAATTAATTTAAGAAATCATTCATTATTACTTAACTACATATACATAGAAATATATATCTCTCTCAGAGGATCAAAAGTACACCACAGCAGAGGCTCGCAATGAGCGCCAAATGCGCTCATTGCGAGGCATGCAAGCCTCGCAATGAGCGCCGTAGGTCCTCACACTACAAAACGATTTACATTATGTGTCAAACAGCATTCCCATGCCTTGAAATTGTATTGCCCCGTCATTTTTGATGGGCAAGTCGCTACTAATAGTATAAAAGTTAATTTCAAATATGTTCCCTCACATGAATATGCATGTTCAGATACAGCCAATGATAACTGTATATTGTTTGTAAACCAGAGGAAGAAAAAATCAGCTGTGCCACTGTTCTTTAGTGTATTGACAACAGAGAAGTGGAGTGAAAAGAGATCCCTGCAGATATCTTTCTTGGCAGGACGTTTCAGCTCCCAGCTAATCACTTGGCTGCACATTGATTATTTGCTTGCTCAAACTACACAGACCTAGCAACTGCCTAATTGCACAATATTTCAGTGTCTGCCTATTTCTCCTCATTAGCCCTGGCAGAGACTTACAGACAACACAAGTGCAGTTTGTCAAATGTGTAACACCATGTGCCAAGGTAACTAACAGAACATTGGTAGTGTATAACTCTTTTTTTTTTTTTTTGCAATAATAGACAAACAAACTACACCAGTGGATCCCAAACTTTTTTTTTCAGTGGAACACTTAAATGCTGACCAGGGTCTTGTTGGACCATCGGAATACCACTGATGGTCTTCACACACCACCTAATGATTTTTCTGCCTGCTTTTCAACAATTATAAGTTACTGTGCTAAACTTGAACATAGGTTGTGGACTTGTGTAGACTAAACAATAACGTAGCACGTAGGCATTATTTTGTAATGCCAGTTATATGGTGGACCACCTAAATGTAGTTTACATACCACTGGTGGTCTATATTCTAACACAACCCATGTGTATAAATAAAAAGTAGTAAATGTTTTTACATCAACTGCAAAATATATAATACAGTGCATCCAAAATACCACTATGATAAGAGCAACCCATTGCATGTAATATCCCCAGTACAAGGGACATTGTATTCTGGAGGATTCATCTGATGAGGGAAATCCTTACATCCTTAAATGGCAGTTAATGATAGGGATTTATTAATCTAAGAAAATGTTAGGAAAAATTACATTTACATTTGTTTTTTTAAATCCAGGGTTAAACACCTGCTTGAATAAAAATGATCTCTTTTCACACTGGCTATTGCATGATATTTGCATACACAGCCAGTGACAGTTGATCAACTAATGTAATATTACTTACTTTTTATTTAAGTTATTCAGGTTTAATATCTTGTATTCATGCAGTATAAAGGCAAAAACTGCTACAGCATATTTTTGAATGATAGTATATATGCTAAATTTACTAATCTCTCTATAGGGCTATGTACAAATAAATAAATAGAGCTCAAAATGCACTAATATGTAAATCACATTAGTGGAGTATTCTCCCTAAACTAGTATTTTTTTCTGAAAATGTAATTATGTGTAAACTTTCTAAAATGTAAAAGGGGCAGTATATTGTTACACATAGTGATTATACTTGAATATTTTATGTATTGAATACAAGTATTTTTGTACTGTTTAATTTTTGTACATCGGCTTTCTGTATTTCTTAATATTTTGTTACGTTAGTGTAGTATGATTGTCAAAGAAAATGTATGAGAATGCAGCTATAGGTATTTGTTATGCTTAGTGTCATTGGTCACTCTAGACATATACACACAGACATGCATGTACACACATGTAAACACAGACAAACATATATGGACAGAAAATACATATTTACACTAATAGTAAAATAGCTTTTAGATATTCAGGACAGTTTTATTAGTGTTTGTATCTCTACTCAAAAATTTTTATCAGCAATCTACAGAAATTGACTTTTTCATAGTGTTCTATCTGACTGACTAAACATAAGGAAACTAAAAAAATAACACATGCTCTATTGGATTAAAATACACAAATTCTGAGTGAGACTTAAATATAAGCATTGCTCCCTGCACAACCTTTTTTCATATTCTGCATCTTCCATAGAGCACATAGTATTCCTGACTATTTAAAAAAATCTAATTCTAAGCCAACTTAGGTTTTAGTTTTTTAATGGAACAGTAGGTGGCACTGCAGTTCCCTAAGATAACAATATCCAAAACACCTGTATTATTCTCAATTGGTCTTTGGGCTTTTTAGATCTGTATGACTACATATAGTATCTTCAATTCTTCTTTGTCAATTCTTCTTTGGGAAAAAGTAAAATTTGAATTTGCTTGTGTGGCTTGTCTGTTGTGAATTAGGATTGTCAATTGTCCTTCATATTAGTTTTAAAATTGCTATGCAGTTGTTAAATAGGCTTTTATTCGGCTCTATTACACAACATTACCTAGCCAGTACAACCCTGCTTTCTCATAGCATGCTTCATCCAAATTCTTACATCTAACAATGGTTTTCCAATAAGGGCATCTAAGATCCATCCATCTTCTGCTGACTGGAGGAAATGGCATTGGTTTCCTACAAATTCAAAATCTAATTGCAGATATGTAGATAGGTACTTAGCAGCCTGCATGAGTTTTTTTCTGAATAATGCTTTCATGTTGTCTTAAATAATTAGAAGAGAGTGTAGTGGCACCTTGAGATGTGAAAAGGTTTACCAATTCTCAAATTAAAATTACTCAACACACTCCATGTTTTAATAGGAAAATGAGGGGCATTTCAGTCTATCACAAGGATTTCAACCAAACATTGCTGTGGGTAGACTGCTCCTAGGTACCTAGTTGTGCTGACTCTATCAATTATATCCATGAGTGTGTAGGATACTCATGGAGACTCTGAGATCAGAGTCCATTAGGCTAACTATTTTCTTGTATCAGGCAATTCTCTATTTTATTGTATAAATTAATCATAGCCTTTTAAGTTTTCTCATCATGATATGTTGTTATGTTGAGATAATAAAGGCTGGGGCCTACTTCCTCCAATATGTGGTCTCTATTCATGGAGACAAGGGTCACAAGTGGTAGTTTAGAGGCAACTCAATTTGGGGCTTAACGTCAAAGTTAAGGCTCAAGGCTGTGAGCAGAGACATCTCTCAGCATTTTATTCATGTAGATTATAAACTTATTTGAGATCTAGGCCAGTTGTTTGGAACTACATGTACAAAAGAAGCCACCTGTATGCTATAATGCCCAAGTCAGAGGGATAAACTGTACACTCTTCCAGTTTTCTTTCCAGTGGATGCCTATGCAAAAAAAACAATATTTAACTTACTTTTTCAAAGCTCTAGTTGAACTGTTTCACCTCAATCTATATGATGCCAAGGGGTGAGAGCAACTCACACTGGAAGGCAGGGTTAAATAGTCAGACACAAGGCTCCCAGCTGATAAACTACATATTGCCAAGGGAAATTACGTTAAAACACAAGTCTTCAACCAATAAAAATCATTAACTGATACAAGGTTCATTTGACCATTTAGCCCTGCTTCCTAGCCATTGCTTCTCCTTGATGCTCATACATAGTGGAGACAAGCAGGTCAACTGGAGGATTTGACATTTACTTTGGATATTAAGTTCATTACTGAATATTATGAGCCTCATTCAATTGAGCTTTCAAGAGATCTAGGCTTCGGAAATGAATATTTTGCTATTCAATTGGCATCCTTTTGAAGGGCTCCGATCAGGTTTTGGGCTCCGGCCTCCGATTCACTGCGATGGTTCACATTGCAAGTTAATGCCCCTCCAAGCCTTTGATCTTCCACGGCCGCAAGATTTGTGAACGCTGAAATCAGAAATTGCTATACAATTGCTCGGATTCCTGCTCGCAAAGCAAGCCGTCAAGCCCGGAAATGGCAAAAGTCAAACCACAAGTCACGGGTACCAAGGAGGACTCACAAAAGGCTTAATGGCACGTCCGGAGCACTTTAAATGCACATATACACATACTACTGTACTTTTATTAAAAGTGAAAGTGATGTTAGGTCTTAGAATTAAAAGCACACCATTCTCAAGCTCGCAAATCGGCCCAAACAAATACTTTATTTTATGTTTAATTTCCGTGTTATATCGATCCCGGCAATCAATGTTTTAATACATTTATATATTTATATATTTACGGCTTTATCAATATTGCATTATACCTGGAATGTGGGTCCGATTGTAACTCGTAATTCAAGCCTGTAGGACTTTGAAATCAAACCTCCATTTTTCATTGAAGTAATGATGAAGATCTCTGTTTCCATTGGCTATTTCCAATTGGGAGTTACAGCCTTGCTTGATTGATCATGTTCAAGCTCGGAAATGCCAGATACGATAGCATGGTTTATGATGTGCACTATCGGACCGGGACTTGCGGGCTCGGACAATTGATTAGCACCATAAGTTGCAAATGCACCTGGCCCGCAGACATACAGCCTATACTCCATAACTTGCGGCCTCCGAATTGAATGAGGCTGTATTTTTCTAAACCAGAATTGTATTAATGATCATTGCTTGGTTAAAACTCATACCTGCTGTTGAGATTGCATTACAATAGTCCTTTTAAAATTATGTTGTCATCTTTAAAGTGACACAGCAAAAGGCCAAGTTATGTAAATTATCATAGTAGAAATGTTAGATAATTGAGGTTGAATGTTAGTATTTTAAGCATAAATTCTGTGACAAAAACTTCCTACATTCGTAGGCCCTTTGGCCCCTATTTAATTTAAATCTGCAACTGTTACAGATCAATTGATCAAGCCCATAGCTACCTGGCCGAAAGCCTACACCGTAAACCATGCACCCGTAAGTAGCATTTCAGAGCATGATCATGATCATTTAAGCAAGGCCGTAACTACCGATTAGTAAATAGCCAATAGTAAATGAGACTGCCATCATGACGTCAGTAAAACATGGAGGTTAAACCACAATCAGCGTTTAGAAGTATGATATGCGCTCAGACTTGCAATGCGGCAATGTACAAAATAATAAAAATGAATGAAGATACTGCTCTAGTCCATGTGGGTGGCCTGATATGTATTACCTCCCTGAGTCCCAAGATTGATATAACACGGAAATGAAATGTAAGTAAAATAATTTTTGATTGCAGATTTGCAAGCTTGAGACTGTTGTGCAATTAATTCTAATGTCTTTCATAGCTTTCACCGTCTTTTAAAGTGCAGTATTGATCTTTTATTTGCATTTACAATGCTATGAACAGGTGTTTAATCCCCTTGTGAGTCCTATCTGATACCCGTAGGATTTTCAGCTACATTTGCCATTTACGGGTGTGAAATCATTTGCAGGCTTGAGGAATTGTAGTAATTAAATAGCAAATTGTGATTGTAACTTGAAAGATCAAAGGCTTAGATGGGTTGGCGTTACGATTTTGACATCCACAGGGAGTTACAGGCTGTAACCCGCAAATCGTTTGCAGGTAGCTAAAAGATGCCAATTGAATAGCAAATTAGTTTACTGGCTACATTACGGGCTCCAGGAACTAACAATTGCTCAATAATTGCCTCTCATAATGGAGGTTAATTAACAACAATAACATGCCCATTTAGGTAAATAATAAAAGTTGCATAGTCTTGTGTCAGAGTCTTATCATTAGTCTAATCTATACCAAATGGGCATGCTCTTGTGGCTTATCACACCCATTGTGAGTAACAAATAATATGCATGTGATAAAGTTGTTAGGAGAGTGTGCCAGTTTCATGTCAATTATGCTTAAATGCACGGCTATCAAGCTCTGTACCTTTCATTTCTTCAAATCAGTATAAACTTTTCAGTTTATTATAATTTAAAAAGCTGATGTTGTAAGAAATCCTAAACTGGTTTTCCTTGTAGCAAGGAATGCAGGATGACTTACCAGACTCTGGGCCTCATTCAATTCGGGGCTGTAACTTCCCGATTTGTTACTTTTGAGCTGCGTGCTCGCGTAGCTCTACGTTTACTTTCCTATCCAATTTGCCGGCGCCCCAAGTTAGTGCGCCTTCCTGAAAATCGCAAACCCTGTAGCATCTACGGGCCTGAACATGAAGCCCGTAACACCCGCTATCGAAACAGCCAATGGAAACAGAGATCATCATCATGACATCACTGATTCCAACCTACAGGACCGTAGGACTTGGTACAATGCAGCCTGCAACCCTGCTGCAGTGTCACCACATTACCCACATGATGCGGGGGTCCCAATCGGGACCCACGCACGGTCAACACATTACCCCCATGATGCAGAGGCCCTGATTGGGCCCCCCAGGGTCGACACATTAACCCCATGATGCAGGGGTCCCAAACGGCACCCGTGCAGGGTCCCCACATCAACCCCTTGCATCAAGGGTCCCGATCGGGACCCCCGCTGCATTAAAAAAAATGCAAGGTCCCGCTGCGGGTCCTTAAAGGATCCGCAGCACACCAATGTGCATGCCCAGCCACTGGGGTACTGTAAAAAGTTATTAAAGGACACGCGCTAAATAAAATAAAAAACTCCTGCCACGGGGGTACTATAAGTACCCCCTGGCACCTAAAATGAACCCCATCACTCATAGGGGTCAATATAGACCCTCATGAGTCTAAAATTAACCCCCTCAGTCCAATAGGGGTCTATATAATTTAAACTTTATTTTATTGCTGGGTGTGGGTTTTTGTTTTATTTTGATTTGGATGTGTTTATTTTAGGTTGTAATTGTATTATTTTATGCGAGTAGCTTTTATTTTTCTGTAAGTAGTGGGGTGTTTTTAGTTTATGTAGTGTTTCTTTTTTATTTTCTGTAATAAAGCTTTTTTTCTGTAATGTAGCTTTTTTATTTTCTATATTGTTCTATTTTTTATTTTCTGTAATGTTCTTTTATTTTTCTGTAATCTAGTTTTTAAATTTTTTGTAATTAGTGGGGTTTATTGTTTTTTGTAATTAGTGGATAGGATTGGGGTTTACTGGGTACATTTGGGGTTAAATAGGCCCAGTTAGGGTTAAATAGGACTAGATAGGGTTAAATACAGTATCTCACAAAAGTGAGTACACCCCTCACATTTTTGTAAATATTTTATCATATATTTTGATGTGACAACACTGAAGAAAGGAATATGCTACAAAGTTTAGTAGTAAGTGTACAGCCTGTATAACAGTGTAAATTTGCTGTCCCCTCAAAATAACTCAATACACAGCCATTAATGTCTAAGCCGTTGGCAACAAAAGTGAGTACACCTCTAAATGAAAATGTCCAAATTGGGTCCAAAATGGGAATATTTTGTGTGTCCACCATTATTTTCCAGCACTGCCTTAACCCTCATGGGCATGGAGTTCACCAGATCCACTGGAGTCTTCTACCTCTCCTCATCATGGAGCTGGTGGATGTTAGATACCTTGCACTCTCCCACCTTCCGTTTGAGGATGCCTCACAGATGCTCAATAGGGTTTAGGTCTGGTGACATGCTTGGCCAGTCCATCATCTTTACTTTCGGCTTCTTTAGCAAGGAAGTGGTAGTCTTGGAGGTGTGTTTGGGGTCGTTATCATGTTGGAATACTGCCCTGCCGCCCAGTCTCTGAAGGGAGGGGATCATGTGCTGCTTCAGAATGTAACAGTACATGTTGGCATTCATGGTACCCTCAATGAACTGTAGCTCCCCATTGCCGGCAGCACTGTGTGTATTTATGTTTTCTATAATATGTTGTGTTGATTCCCCCTATATGCATTTACCTGATGATGTCAGATGCTGCCTACACACTCTTTGCATCGCTGTTTACGTTCAAACTGAGGGTTTCATCTCATATCAGTGTTTTTGTGTTCTTTGTGCCTTATCCGTTTATCTGTAATTTAGGGATTATTTCAACTAACTTTCTTCGGAATAGGAATATAGAGTACTATTACACTCAGGGGGTTAATGTTACTCTTATGATGGTCTATATTGACCCTCATGAGTGATGGGGTTCATTGTAGGTGTCGGGTTGGTACTTATAGTACCCCCGCGGCAGGGGTTAACTTTTTTCCTTTCAGGATCCGCAAGGCAGAATTTTTGAATTTTAAATGCAGCGCGGGTCCTGATCTCAAAAAAGGAAGCAATTGAATGAGGCCCTCAGACAGTAAAGTTGTGCAGTAAATACGCAGATGGAGAGAATCAATGTTGCAGGCTTTGCCACAATTTGAAAAAGATAGAAGGAGCCATGGCCCAAAAATGGAGTACTGCTAGTATTGTTAGTTTGCCACATACTTGACAAACAAATGCTGTATCTTGAACTGCAGTGGTCCTTTAAGTTTATAGTATCCTATAAGATTAATATATTGATTTAAGAAATTATTGGAGCTAAATTACAGAATATGAATACATACTTTCCTGATGCCCTAATGTAAGCAGCAGCCCAATGCCCCAATGCTCTTATCTGTTTGCATAATGAAAAACTGGCAATTATTTTAGGCAACGGTACATTAACGATAACTGATGGCTAAATGCCATCTTAATCTAATTATTACTGCATGGATAGACCAGATTGTAATCAGATATTTCTCAGGGAGATTCTGCGGTCATAAATGACAGTAATTTTGCAGTTTGCAACAGCCTTGAAATATAATATGTTGTTGTTATTGTGCTGTAATTTCCAGTTAATCTGTTATAAAATGTAGGGTGTACATCATGACAAATTGTAAGGGCTACTAAGCCAAATATGTTTTTATCACAACAGGATGATCTGGGGTTTTTGAGGCAGGCCATTGCTCTGGCCATAAAATGACTCCTATCAGGACTGACTCCTGGGAATATGTGGATGTGGGATGGGAAACTGTACCTTGTCTGACCCAACTGTGCAGGGACTGGGCTCAGTATACATTTTAGTTATTTATTATGTTGTTATTTTGTGTTAATTACTATATGTTATGCTGTATGTTCAGTTATAACCAGTTCATGAGGGGTTAACTGACAGTTATAATGTTGTGATGTTGTTAGTAACTGCCATGCATAGAGTCAGTCCAGACTTCATATAGCATGTGCATGTGGAACAAGATATCTAGTAGATTTTTGTGTCAAAATCCTTAGAAAAGATAAGAGCTGCCCTGGTTCTATACAACTACTGAAGTGCATGTTAAGATGTTATGATGCCTTGCAGAAGAAATACTTCAAAAATTATTGTATTAGCAGTTTACACAACATCCAGAAGACCCACAAACAATTGCAGAATGTTATCAGTTAAAATTTCAATATATATCCACTGGACCTATTATGAATTTAAATAGCAATAAAAGCAGTTCCTGATTCTTCTTTTTATATGCCGATCCTGTGTACATAGGAAGGGTTATAGAGACAGTGGCTGCCTTGGTGATGGGATCAAAGAGAACCTGAGACATCTGCTGGGTAGGTTTGGCCATAACAGCCTTATCAGACCCAACTGAAGAAAGTAGATTGTAACAGTTTATTTTAAAGAACTACAACTAATTAATTGAGTGTGAAGAAGATAAGGAGTGTTTGTGTTAAACTCTAAGAAAAATACAAAACATGAAAGAAGGTAAAACCACCGTGACACTATGATTAAAGGACCATTATGTGAATGGTTGTTATTTAAAAGTATGTTGCCCTTGTATACAGTATGCCAAAGAATCAGAATTGGGCATATTATTAAAATAAACGTAAACACTTTAAGCCTCATTCAATTGACCTTTCGGCCGATCCGGTAGCCCGTAAGTGAGGTTAAAAGATATTTTGATATTTTGCCGTCTTTTTGCAGGCTCCAAATGGCTTACAAGTATACCCATTGCTATTTGGTGTCCTCCAACTACTGGTTCAATGGGTTAATGCATTGGAGTCTGGTGCGTTTGAACTCTGCATCTGCAGGGGATTGTGGGTTTGAACCCTGTATCTGCCTCCCTAGTTGTATATGCTCAACTTGCTATTCATCAGTTTACATTAGTGTGGTGTATGTTCACCTGGTCCCCTTCTAGATTGCTAAGTGGTGGTGGTGAAGGGGCTTATGTACTTTAATGAAGCTATGAGCTATACCATGTATGCCAACTGTAGATGGGCACATCGTAGCAGACGGGTCAGACAAATCACAGTCCACTAGAGAAGGAACTGACAACCCACTCCAGTATTACCTGTCATATTGTTAGCAGGCCCTCAGGGGAATGTTGATTCTCCCCAGTATCACTAATTGGACTTTGCATGTGTATTGCGGCACTCATCACGAGGCCAGCAATGAGCACCTGTGGTGCTCATTGAACCCAGCAAATGCGGCCCTCGCTTTGTGAGGTCTGCAATATTTAACATTGCGTGACCAACACTGCAAACGTGACCTACGGCCTTCGTCCACAACTATATATGTGATATGTATTGATCTATTGCATAGTAACTAAAGCTCATAAGTTTACATTTATAGGAATGTGATGTATGTGGATGTCCCATAACCGTCAACCATGAAAAACACACTGACACGGTTAGAACGGTATAACAAAGCTTTATTTCATTCACAGAGCACAATCAGAAATGGTCAAGGCTGTGCATTAATATCATGGGTGTGGTGTGGGCGGTTCCCGGGAGAGCAAGAGGCTTGTGGAAAAAAGGGGATACCTACAGGGTGTAATGTGATAGTCTAGAATAAGCATGATGAAGAGAACCTACCAGGGTCAAATGTGGTCACTACACCACTGCAACTGGAATCTGATGAAAAAAGGATCATCAGAAATCACTCCATTTAATTGAATAGCATAGCACTTACAACTTGTCTAGATCTGCTCCAGGTGATTCAACCTCTGGACTGTGTAATCCAATCCAGTTTCACACATACAGTGTGGCGACAAAAACAAAATCTGAAAAAAAGTGGTCAAATAAAAAAGGCGGGGGGGGTTAAAAAAAATTCAACATGCATGTACAGTACAGTGCTAAATACTGAAACTGTAACAATATACCAACTCACCTGATTCCCATCTGCAAGCATTACTATCTATTAGCAAGGTGTCTGAACAATCAGAAATATGGGAAAATACCCATCAATACGGAGAGGACACAAAGGTCAGCAGCCAGATTCACTGTTACTTACATCAGACCCAAGGATCTGTTCTCAGACCGATATTGAGGTCAGGATCACATGCTTCACTAGTGCATATATTAATGCTGGCTGTCATTAACATGCCATTGTGAGACTTGGCAAGTCCACCGCCACAGCGGTATTTGTCTACATTTCAGCTAACAACAATCATGTCTTAGTTATCTGGCTTTAAGATAGCTTTAAGATTGTGGGAGCTACATGTTAAGGGGGGCTGTCATTGAAGGAATGTCTACCTGAGAGGCACTGTGAAAACCTTACACCTCATACATTTCCTTCACAATGCTTGCAGATGCAGAAGATGCCTTTATGGACCTGAATTGTACCTAAAAAAAAAAAAGGAAAAAAAAAGACAAAACCTAGGGCCTTAAAAAGTATAGGGACTGCAGCATTTCTTCTTAACCGCATTCCTCAATGACCATCAATTGGTGACATATTAAACAGAACCCTACGTGTCCACAGAGAAGGGGATCATGGACCATGTGATAGGAGGTAGCCATCCACATACAAAATATCACCATCACATAGGCCAAGATCCAAGACTCTGTAACCAGGCTAGGTTATATTAACATTGTGACCAATTGATGGTCACTGAGGAGTGCTGTTGTGAAGGCACAAACATATGTTCAGCCCCTAGGTCCTCCACGTTGGACTCAATCATTAGATGATGCTTCCTTCCTCCCTATTGCGCCTTGCCAGGCGTGGATCCCCCGAAGACAGTCCATATGCTGACACAATCCTGGCGGGGTGGCCGGAGGGCTGGATGCTGACCCCACCAGCCATATGACCTCCTCCTTCGGCTCTGCTTGTCTCCTCCTTCCCCTGAACCGGTTCCTGCTGCGCGGGGGCTTGCTCCTCCACTTTCTGCTCAGATGGAGCTGACGCACCCACCTCTAGCTCGTCACTGAACCCAGACCTCCTTGATGCTGAAAGAGAGAAATTAAAGGTATATGTCATTAGTATGATGAATAATATATTGTTTTGTGAGTATTCCTAACGATCTGAAATCTAGGCTTGAACCTGGATGATACTCCTAATTGCAGCTCAGATTAGCTACCATTTGCTAGATGTGATCTATTCTTTGGCTCTTGGTCCTGATCGTTCTTGTCTCCTATCGCTATCTTGATTCCGGCTGCGGTCTGTAACTGCATAGGCTGCCGTGGGCACACCAATACATAAACTATCTATTGGTTGATTACTGTTGTTGTGCCCAGTGGTTTATCAGCCTCAAGGATTCAATGATGCATCCATCTATCCCTTGTTAATTCCATGGAGCTGACATGTCAGTGTCCTTGTTGGTCATCATGTACATGTGTAGTGTGTGTGATGTACATGTGGTGGCATGTTGGTGTATGTGATATTCACCTGAAATGGAGGCCTGAAGCTCCAGCAGAGGGCACCTGTCTCAGATGGTCCCTGGAAACCCTCTTCCACTCATTATAGATCACTATGCGGCCCCGGTCCTCCTTATTCTCCTCACCTTGGCCTTGATGTCGTCAAACCGGTGCTTGACAGACCTCACATCCGTTGGCGCTGTGCCTACTGCTGTCAACTCAGCCACTACCACCTTCCATGCCTGAGCCCTAGGCCCAGGCCTAAATTCCCTCCCTCCTGCATAAATCACAGGGCAGCCACGGATAGCACAGAGGAGGACCACATTCTCCTGGTGTGTGTAATTGTGGGCCCCGTGCTTGCCCTTAGCCCCTTGCCCTCCGGCTGTGGAAGGGGTTCTTTGCCTCCCTGACCTCTCCCTGAGGCCTGTCCCTCCCCCGAACTACTTCCCCCCCCTGGGATCAAGCCCCTTCACCTCTGTCCCTCTTCTAAGTGTGCCTGGTGCTAGGGCCACCCTGACACCACCCACCTCCTCCTCCTGCTCCTCCTCCTGCTCCTCCGCCACCTCCTCCTACTCCTCCACCACCTCCTCACCACCTCCTCCTTTGTCCCCTGCTCTTCCTGCTCCTCTCCTCCACCACTCCTCACATCCTCTCCTCCACCACTCCTCATCTCTTCCTTCTCTCCACCACTACTCCTCAGGGCCACCTCTCTCTCCTCTCTCTCCTCCTGCCTCTCCTCTTCTCCTGCTCCCACCTCTCCACTCCTCTCCCCTCCTCTCTCCTCCCTCCATAACAACCCCAAAAATAAAATAAGGATAAATTTATCAAAGTTTGGCTGTATATGTATGATGGGGAGAAAAATGTGTGTATTATGTGTAATTAAAACTATTGGGGGATGGGTTGTGAGGGTTGGGATGGGTGTGTCCGTGTATGTATGGAGTGATCTAGCTCTATATGTCTCTATGTGCGTTGTTTAAATTATGTTTAATCTGTAAATATGTGTAATCAAGGATTAAGTGTAAAATAGTAAATGGTATAATATAAATGAGGAAAACCGCAAATTACTTCTCTCCAAACTCTCCTACTCTCTTTCTAACTCGAACCAACCACCAACTCCAAGACCTGCGTACTACTTCGTCAGAAAATACAGTCAACACATGGGTGGGTGGAACGCAAATTTATAATCTCCCTCTGTCAATTATGTGCGGCTAGACCGCTTACTATTGGCTGAGAGGTCTGTGTCGCACTATGTTATACCACTATTGGATCGTATCTCGTCCAGCCCCTTAACAGTTTGCGGCCGCGGGAGGGATTTACCAGCTTGAGGCTTCAGCCCGTATCTCGCGCCCTTGCTCAATTTAATAGCATCGCAATCTGAGACGAACAGGAGCCCCTAACACACCGACAAACAGCCTACTGCGATCGAGTTACGGGCTTGCAATTGAATGGAGGCCTTCAAATTCCATGTAAATTATGGGGCGTGTACCGAGCTGCTTCTGGGCTCATTCACAGAGTCTGGAGGAACAGTGTGCACTAACACCCCCCACCCCCCTTCCCCATTACTTTATGTAGTATCCTTGTGGAGTGTCGCAATTGATAAAATGTAGTGCTTGGTCAGAGCTACAAATGGAGTCACATGGAATAAATTAAAATATTAAAAAAATAAGTTAATTCACATTTTTGGCAAACTCATACAGTGGCCATTTAAAGTGATGTCTTTGTTTCAATGTTCTTGTAGCTTGATATAATATTTACTGATATAATAAACATTAAAACAAGACAACCACAAAATATAGATATAACTAACAGAATATTATCTTAATTTAAATGCAAAAGTTTTTTTATATTTGTAAATTGAAAGTACCTAGTTAATCACCTATAATAATTAACAACCTGTCTGTAACGTCTGCGCTGTATCATCTGCATAGGCATCACATTGGTGCCGCCATTACACAGCTCCGGGAGCGACAGAGACAGGACAAAGAAAGACACACACAGACATAGGTCAGAGAGAGAGAAACACACACACAGGACACAGAGAAAAAGAAACACACAGGACAGAGAGAGAAAGCCACAGGGCAGAGAGAGAGAGAGAGAGAGAGAGAGACAGGACAGAGAGAGGGAGACAGAGAGAGATCTCACAGACAGAGAGTACACAGAGAGAAAGTGCGCAGACAGAGAGAGAGCGCACAGAGAGAAAGAGAGAGCACAGGGAGAGCTAGCACACAGAGAGAGCGTGCACAGAGAGAGAGAAAGAGATGGAGAGAGAGACACACACAGAACAGAGAGAGTGCACAGAGAGACAGAGCGCATAGAGATAGAGAGTGCACAGCGAGATCACACAGAAAGAAAGAGTGAGATAGCAGAGAGAGAGGGTGCACAGACAGAGAGCGCACAGAGAGAGAGCATATAGACAGAGAGAGAGTGCACACAGAGAGACAGTACAGAGAGAGACAGCATAGATAACTCAAGATAACTTTCTATAATACTGCCATTTATGACATGCAAGTTATTAGTGTTAAATGTTATTACCTGACATTTTCTGCTCATAGCCTTGGTAAGATGCATTTTCAGTCTTTGTAATAACTGTTACCCTATGTTTTGCTGCATTAAAACTGGAAAAAAGGGTTTTAAAATCTATGGGCCTCATTCTATTAGCGGCCGCAGCCGTTGCGGGGCCGCAAGGACCGGCCACAAGCTATTCTGCTATTCTATTCCCTTACGGCCGGAGGCTCCGGCAGGCTTGCGGCCGGTGCCTTGCTATCTCTTGCGGCCGCTCGCGCCGGAGGAAATCCTTTGATCTTAAACGGCTGCAAGAGTTTTGCAATTCAATTCCTCCGGGAAACCTCTCTGCAAGGCTAAAAGCGAGCCGCAGCTTACTTGCAGGAAAGAGGTCTCGCTAGCACCAATTAAGCACATAAAATAGCTCAAATAAAGCCATCCTGCACTTTTAGAAGACTATAAAGGGATTTTAGGTGTTAGAAAAAATAGCACATAATTATCCTGTACTCAAATCCGTAAAATATTTTATTTTTAATATCCGTAAAATATCCATGTAAAAAGTCCAGAGTGCTTGGAGCACCTCAGACACACCCATGCCGCAGCCGGAAAATAAACAGTTAATTTGAACTCGGGTTTGGGCAGATGTGCAAGCTTGAGAGTGGGTTCCTTTTAATCCCCATGTCCCCCAATATGATCCCTAGCATTTACAGAGCTGTACAGTGCAGGCTTGAATTTATTTTTGAGTTTTTATATTTCACAGATTACGGCCGGTTCCAAGATATGCGGCCGGCCGTAAGAGGAGATCCTTGCGGGGCCGTATAATAGAATCGCGAGTTAACTGAACCCCCGCAAGGAATCGCAGCCTTACGGCCGATTTACGGCCGATAATAGAATGAGGCCCTATATGTTTAACTCAATAATGCTCACAAAATATGAAACATAATATTACTAGCAACTTGCCGTGAAAAAATGACGATCAATAAACTTTTAAGCCATGGCAATGCTGTTTGTCACACAATGTTAAGCTTTTTATAGTCTAAGGACCTTCGGCGCTCATTGCGAGCCTCTCCTCGCGTGTCTTTTGGCTCCTCTCTATGGCTCTCATTCAATTGCGATTTGACCAATTGAATAGGGCTCTAAATAAGCACATAGCATATTTTTTTAAAGAAGTTTTTAGTTAGTAAGCATCTATCCAAAAGCAAGGTTTTCACTAACTAAAAACTTCTTTAAAAAAATATGCTATGTGCTTATTTAGAGCCCAATTCAATTGGCCAAATCGCAATTGAATGAGGGCCTATATCTTTTTAAATACTAATTAATGAATTAACTGAATAATACATTAATATAGTTAACCTTTTTCTAATTAATATATGTAACAATCAATAGCCTGAAGAGGTAAAAAAACTCTTTGTATTGTCCTGCAGCATCTAATGTCCAGTTGGACTGTTGCTGGCCTGAGGAGATAGTTTTATGAATGTCCCAACTGTGTATTAGAAATAGGCTGTGTGCGCAAGGGCAAACTGTTGGTTTATTTGTGCAAAGCGCTACTTTAGATGCGTAATGTTGTTAGTTGGAAGTTAGGGTTGTAAAATTGCGTTGTTTGTCTATGTGCTACGCGGTTCGCAAGCATTTGCCGTCCTTTGTAATAGTGTATTTTGTACCTCATACGTTCCTGGGTGAAAGGGGTACGCGGTTGGCGGTGTTTTGCACGATCCAGTGTCGTGTAGACTCGTTTTCATTTTGTTTGTCCGCCATTTTTTTTCTCGCTTAGCCGATTTTCGAGTGCCGAAACTCAGCAAAAACAATTTAAATTTGAGTTCCACCTTACTCCCAGACATCCTGGCTGTTCCCCCGTGCTGTGTGTGATGTTTTTTTTGTATTTTTTTTTTTGTATTTTCGTGTTTTTTGCTTTGCGCGGTTCGGCAGTTAACTTCGTATTTTTCCTATCTCTTATTTTTTTTTCTAAGTTCTGCTTCTCGGATTAATTTTTTTTTAAGTACAGCATCTCGTATTATTTTTCTAAGTCCCGCGTCAACTGCTTGCAGCCTAAGGCAATCCTAAGTGTTTGGAGGCTAAGTCCTGCGTGTTTCAATGTGTGATCGGCTTGCCTCGTTTGCGAGTCTCGCAGGAGCGCCTTTGGCGCTCCCTTCTTGCTAAGTTCTGCATGTTTCATTGCCTCCCCTGCTCGCCCAAGTGCTGCGAGTTTTAGTGCCTTAACGGCTCGCCTTGGCGCTCATCGCCTAAGTGCTCCGAGTTAACGCTCGCAAAGCGTGACGACGTTTCGTAGTTCACCAATTTTAATATGTGATACAGAAACATTCCATGTCACATGTGGGAAGTATGTTATTTGTATTTTTAATATTAGACACTATACTATGTAACAGAATATGCCATATGCCATATTTTTCCCTGAGCACTGTGCTTTACTTCTGCGTTCAAGATGCGTCATCTCTAGTTGGTCTTGACACATAGTGTGGAAATGTGTTGGAAATGTTCATGTAGTACAGTGATCAAGTCATACAGTGACTGGAGTGGTTGCTTGTATTAAGAGCTACAATCAGAAACTCCAAAAACTTGGCTACTGTCACACAGAAAGGGGCAAACCAGCAGAGATACCTTAATGTAATAAACCATATGCCCCAAGACCATGAGTCTCATGGTCTGGCATGGGGTTTCTTCATAATTTATTTCACCACATTGCATTAATCTAATTGAAAATGCAACTAGAACTAAAATATGGTGTTTAATTCTAAATATAAATTTTCTTTACATTTTACTAATATCATTTAGTATGGAAATACCCTTTTCTTGCAAAACACCCAGCCAAGTAATCTTTAAAGAACAGCGGGAGAATTCAGAACTGGTACTCATTATGCAGAAGATCTGCAGATTGTAAATGTTCCATGTGCTTTTAATTCCCTTTATATAAGTATATTCTAAATTATGTGCTAAATTGTGTGGTCAATATAAAAATATAATGTACTAAAGTAAACAAAAATTTTTATATAATGTTGCAAACTTGCCCTAAATATTCCTCACAAGATGTCTGATCCAATTACATGCTTCTTTTTCTTGCCAGAATCCTGTACCAACACAGTTCTACCTTTTTTGAGCCCCTAAGGGGAGGAGCCCCTGCGAGTGAGTGCGCAAGATATGCATGCGCCCATTTTTCCCTTTTGTGTGCTTGTATATCACTCTCTTGCTGTGTGAGCAAGTCACAGCCATTTTAACTACATTATTATTATTATTATTATTGTCTTTATTTATATCGAGCCAACATATTCCGTAACGCTGTACAATGGTATTGTACAAGGCAAAAAACAAACTTAACACCTTATATAGAATGGAGGGCCCTGTTTTTGAGCATATAATCAAATGCACATAGTGCTTGTTTCCAAGACACGGACACACAATTGAAAACTTGCAAACTTACAATCTAAGGGCCTCATTCTATTAGCGGCCGCAGCCGTTGCGGGGCCGCAAGGACCGGCCGCAAGCTATTCGGCTATTCTATTCCCTTACGGCCGGGGATTCCGGCAGGCTTGCGGCCGGTGCCTTGCTATCTCTTGCGGCCGCTCGCGCCGGAGGAAAGCCTTTGATCTAAAACGGCCGCAAGAGTTTTGCAATTCAATTGCTCCGGGAAACCTCTCTGCAAGGCTAAAAGCGAGCCGCAGCTTACTTGCAGGAAAGAGGTCCCGCTAGCACCAATTAAGCACATAAAATAGCTCAAATAAAGCCATCCTGCACTTTGAGAAGACTATAAAGGGATTTTAGGTCTTAGAAAAAATAGCACATAATTATCCTATACTCAAATCCGTTAAATATTTGTTTTTTAATATCCGTAAAATATCCATGGAAAAAGTCCAGAGTGCTTGGAGCACTTCAGACCCGCCCACGCCGCAGCCGGAAAATAAACAGTTCATTTGAACTCGGGTTTGGGCTGATGTGCAAGCTTGAGAGTGGGTTTCTTTTAATCCTCATGTCCCCCAATATGATCCCTAGCATTTACAGAGCTGTACAGTGCAGGCTTGAATTTATTTTTGCGTTTTTACATTTCTGCGCTTACGGCCGGTTCCAAGATATGCGGCCGGCCGTAAGATGAGATCCTTGCGGGGCCGTATAATAGAATCACGAGTTAACAGAACCCCCGCAAGGAATCGCAGCCTTACGGCCGATTTACGGCCGGTAATAGAATGAGGCCCTAAGGGTTTAGGTGTGATACGAGAGGGTGACAAATACAAAATGACAACGTGAATGCAATTTGTTAAGTCAATTGGAGGGGTCTGTGTGTTGTACTGTAGAGTGTGGGTGGGAGTGTTATTATGCTGTGGAGTGTGCAGTTGTAATTATAAAGGCTGAAGGTGATATGATTTTTTTAAATAGGTGTGTTTTAAGTAATTTTTTAAAGGTTTTGGGGCAGGAAGATAATCTAATGGAGCAAGGCAAGGAGTTCCAAATAGTAAGGGCAGCACGAGAAAAGTCTTGAAGACGGGAGTGAGAGGAGGTGATGATAGAGGAGGAAAGAAGAAGGTCGTTAGCAGAACGAAGGGGGCGGTTGGGAGAGTATTTTGAAACAAGAGCAGAGATATAAGGGGGTGCACTGTTGTTGAGGGCTTTATGTGTTAGGGTCAAGATTTTAAATGTGATTCGGGAAGCTATGGGAAGCCAGTGGAGTGATTGACAGAGAGGAGCTGCAGACACTGATCGTTTGGTATTGAAGATGAGTCTAGCGGAGGCGTTCATTATGGATTGGAGGGGAGACAGACGAGAGATGGGTAGGCCAGCAAGGAGTGAATTGCAGTAGTCGAGTCGAGATATGATGAGAGCGTGTATTAGAATTTTAGCTGTGTCTTGTGTAAGATAATGACTAATTTTGGAGATGTTTTTTAGATGAAACTGACAAGATTTTGTTATTGATTGGATGTGAGGAATAAAAGAGAGGGCGGGATCCAGTAGAACCCCAAGACAACGAGCCTGGGAGGTGGGAGTGATGATCGTGTTGTCAACAGTGAGAGATATTTGAGGAGTGGAAGCTGTAGTAGAGGGTGGAAAGATTAGGAGTTCAGTCTTAGACATGTTGAGTTTGAGTTGACGGGTAGACATCCAGGAGGATATGCTAGAGAGGCAGTTGGAAACATGAGCTAGAAGAGAGGGGGATAGATCGGGTGCAGAGAGGTAGATTTGAGTATCATCTGCCTAGAGTTGATACTGAAATCCAAAGGATTTTATGAGGGTGCCAAGAGGAGGAGGTGTAGATGGAGAAGAGGAGGGGGCCTAGGACAGAACCTTGGGGAACGCCAACAGACAGAGGGAGAGGTGAAGAAGAGGTGCCAGAGAAGGAGATGCTAAATGTACGATCTTTTAGATAGGATGAACCATGAAAGACCTGTGCCCTGGATGCCAAATGAGCGGAGAGTTTGGATTAGAAGAGGGTGGTCAACTGTGTCAAAGGCAGCAGAAAGATCCAGGAGAATTAGAATTGAGAAGTGACCCTTTGATTTGGCAGTTAGCAAGTCATTGGTGACTTTTGTGAGGGCTGTTTCTGTTGAGTGTTGGGCACGGAAACCAGATTGGAAGGGGTCAAGAAGGGAATTGTAAGAAATAAATTGAGTGAGGCGATTGTAAACAAGCTGCTCAAGCAGTTTAGAAGCCAGGGGAATTAGTGAGATAGGGCGGTAGTTGGAGGCAGAAGCTGGGTCAGATGAGGGGTTCTTGAGAATGGGTGTAATTATGGCATGTTTTAATGAGGATGGAAACCTGCCAGTGTTTAGGGAGAGGTTGAATAGATGTGTGAGAGCTGGGATAAGTGCGGTGGATAGGGGAGGGATTAGCTGTGAAGCAAAAGGATCATGTGAACATGTTGTAAGGTGAGAGGTTAATAATAACATAGATACTTCATACTCGGTTACAGGGTCAAAGGAATCCATAGTGGAGGAGGGATTGGGGAAGGGTAAGGGTTGGGTGTTGTCGGCTTGTGGAAAGGATGGTGGGATAGGGCCAAGCTGGGAGGAGAGCTCATTTCGGATAGTTTCAATTTTGGTTTTAAAGTGGCTGGCAAAGTCATCAGCAGTTAGACAGGAAGGGGCAGGAGGTGGGGGTGGGCAAAGGAGGGTGTTGAATGTAGCAAATAAATGTTTAGGGTTGGAGGACAGGTTTGATATTAGTGATGAGAAGTAGTGTTGTTTGGCAAGATTGAGGGCAGATAAGTAAGAGCGCAAGGTAAACTTGTAGTGGAGAAAGTCTGCTGAAGTGTGAGATTTCCTCCATAGTCGTTCTATGAGAGGGTGAGCCGGTTGGGCGATAGATCACAGCTACTAGCAGAGGGATGGGAGAGAAGATGCGGATAGTGTGGACTTCAAAAGATGAGAATTGAAGGGAGGGAACAGGGGGTATGCAGTGAAAAGTGCAGTGAGAGGATAGCAGTATGCCCACACCTCCATCTTGTTTGTTCCCAGGTCTAGGAGTGTGGCTGATGTGTAGGCCACCATAAGAGAGCGCAGCAGGGGAGGCAGAGTCAGATGGCGTGAGCCAGGTTACCGTGATAGCCAGTAAATTGAGGGAGTTGGATATGCAGAGGTCATGAATGAAGGTAAGTTTATTGCAAACAGACCTTGCATTCCAGAGGGCACATGCGAAGGGCAAAGTAGATGGTTTGTGACAAGTGATGGGTAATAGATTATGTGTGTTTTGGGCATTTGCTGCCCTGGGGACTCTGCATGGCTGACAGCAGGTGGGAATGAGTGAGGGGCCTGGTTTAGGGGATATATCCCCACAAGCCATCAGAAGAAGGAGAGAGAGTAAAAGGAGATGGGAATAGGACTTACAGGAGCATTTCTGCTTTTCACCTTTAGGGGAGGGATGAGATAGTGACTGGAGGAAGGAGAGGAGCTCATGGGAGCAGAGAAAAGGAGAGGAAAGCAGGGAAGGTGAGATAGTTATATTATTGGAGACATGATGTGTAGAGACAGTATAAGAGAGTCTAAGAAAGAGGCAGGAGGTTATAATAAGGAAGGTGGTGTGAGGAAACATACACACGCCAAGCAATTACATGTTTATTAAATGCATTTTATGGTGAGCCATATTATTTATATTTTTCTAATAGGCCTAATGGGTAATCCGGCCATGGTTACAGGCCCTGAATTGTAATGTTTATCTTTTCAATTACCCCCTGTAATTGGCTGAGTACAAGCAACAAGGAAGAATTTGTAGGTTTATGGGTATAATATGATCTCAGTTTACCTTAGCATTACTTATACTGTATGTCATCTCTGCTTATATGATGTTTGTGAGATGATTAAGAACAGAAAAAAACATGTATGCTATGTTTGATTAAACACATTTTAATTGTACAAGGTCTTAGATTGTAATATGCCATGAGCAAGTCTGATTTTTACCTTTCATAACAGATACAATTCTTCATGAGCACTGCTGTTCAAGTAATAAATTGTGATAAAATCACAATATGACACATATTGAGTAACATAATGTAGAATGATGAGGTAATTGCTAATAAGGGTTGCTCTCCTTCTAGATTCATAATTAATTCATGCACTTTAATGAACTAATTATAGTTCCTGCTAGTGGTTCTCACACCCTATATTTAAGTTGATGGATTCCACACCCCAAAAGATCACCAAATGCTTAAATTAAATGATCAGGGAGTGTAATTACATACTTATGTAAGTTGCAGAAATTCAGGTCACAAATTCGTATTGTGTTACTTGCAAAAACTGCTTTGTTGATGATTGCATAACAAATAACATGAGCAGCACTCATTGCTAGAGTGCAGTATTACAGTAAGTTCTTATGAGAGCCTCAGTGTACTTGAGAAATCTCTTGGGCACAGTGAAATAGCCCCCCACATTCTTCTCTAATGACTTGGTGGAGAATCTGTTTCCAAAAGCCCTTTTTTATCTGAGAATTGAGGTATTTAAAGTGACAAAGGGGAGGTTTTCATTTTGATATAATTAAAAAATAAATGTAATAGCAAGTACTTTAAGTTTTGTTTTTAAGTTTTATGCACATGGCTATATGGCTGCTAATGTTGTTAGTTTGTGACGTAATTCATAAACATGATCCTTTAAGGAGCTGCATAGATTCTTACAGCCTTATTAAATTGTGCTTTGCAAATTTAAAAGGCTCTATATAAGCAGAGAGCATATTTATTTTACAGAAGTTTTTAGTTAGTGAACTTCTATCCCAAAGCAAGGTCTTCACTAACTAAAAACTTCTGTAAAAAAAATATGCTATGTGCTTAAATAGAGCCTTTTTAAATTTGCTGAATTGCAATTTAATAAGGCTGCAAACCTCTATTTTTTTTCTTTTTTGCCTAACACAATTTTATTTATATGTTTGCTTATGGATAATGGTAAAGCAACACTTCATTTTCTCTGTATTGACTTGTGATAATAATCACAAACATAACTGTTCTGTTAAAATATTTTTGTATAACAGTGTAGTTTCAATTATTTCACCATGTAACTTTCAACTAACTTCATCCCTTTCCTCTCTAGAGTTCTGTTTTTTATCTTTGAAACAGAGATTATGATTTATAAATAGAAAAGAGAAGTGCACAGGCTTATATTTGATAATAGACTCCCTCACATACACCAAAATAGTGGTAAAAGTCAATAATAAGTGCCTTGGTGATACTTATTAAATAATCATATTGTTCAGAACAAAAACTGCTCAGAGAGGACCAACAGATTCCATATAATTAGTTCTCGAGGGATTCTAGTATATATATAAAATATAACTTTTTTATGTTAACTACTAAGAAGTAAAAGTAAGTAAAAAAAGAACTGATAAAGAATAGAACACAAAGGTTATTGAATTTGTAATGTACAATATTAAGTATGATTCCATGCATCTGAAAAAGCTTGTAGACTATAATGGTAAGTATTTAAACCATGGGTGTGTTTCAGCCTAGGCCCAGGAGGCCCAGGCAAGGGCAGCACATTTTCAGGTTATAACAAGCTGTCTGAAGTTGTAGACGCAGTGAAATGGAATTTGTGCAGAATTGGCTATTTGAAGAGAATATTCTTTTTGTAAGTGTACCTGGCACTTTCTGATTTACTGTATACCTACATAGACCAATATACACTTGATATATGATTTTCTATATAGGTTTGTGGTCATGGGTGTAGGTGCCAAAGAAAATCAGGGGGGGGGGGGGATAACGCATATAGTATAAAAATACAACACAACTACTTCTCTACACACATTGAAAAATTTGGGGGAGATTTGCCCCCTCTCCCCCCCCCCTAGTTTTTACACCAATGTTTGTGGTAAGTTTATGATTGGGATGTAGAGAGAGGAAAGGAGGAGGAGTAACTGCATCATTGGGAAGTATAGATATCTGAATTGGCCTAGGGCAGTACAAAAAAACTAAATTATCATTAGTATGAACCAAAGTAGAGCAATTTAGGGTATGTATTTAGCCCATTACTAGAAGTATGGAAATGGGATAGGTGTTTAGTAAATCTAAACAAGTTCCATGGGTCTTTTAGCTAGTACTTTCATTTTGCAAAATAAGCTGTGCAATTTGTTTTAATATGTGAATATGTGAATTGTTGTACATGCTTTTTGTGGCAGTTGGCAAGTTGGATCGATTGCCACCCTCAATCAGTAAAGTAAAGTACCACACTGCAAAGTGCAGTTGAGATATCATACTTTGAAGTTATTATACATGGATCCAGAGTTAAAACCTATAACTCCCATATCCATGACCCCAAATATGGAGCTAATCACGAATTTCAGGGGATCATTTTAGCTGTATTCCTTTAATTAACTTCCTGCAAAATTAAATTTTAGTGTGACGTAATAGGATGTTCCCATAATGTTTTTTTTTTGTAAAACAAAACACAAATACTTAAGAAGTGCACATAGATTTTTGGTGGTGTCACTGCAACTAGACTGTAGTTCAACAAAAACAATACTGGAGGATATACCAAAAAAATGTATCTCAATCTTACCAAACATTGCAGATACAGGCTCCTAAATTCAGTCATGCAAATTAATGTAACCACGTTTAGAAAACAAATTTACTTAGCTTTGGTTAGTAGTTCACAGTCAGCTTTTAATACAGAGGAGAAAATTAAAGCACATATCATCACTCTAATCCGGAAGTCCCATCATCATCAGTCTAGATGGCCAGAGGGAGTGAGGGGACATGGTTGATACCTGCACAGCATGGTCCATGCACAAGAAGTCCTGGATGAGGCTCAAAATGCATCTCATTTGCTAACATTTTATATAGTATCAAAGGAAGTCTTTCAACCTTTTATTTCTATATAACATTTGTAGCAACAATAAGTTAAAATCTATATCATTTAAGGTTAATAAAGTAAAAATGGTTATATTCCAGCTTATTTAACTTACACCCCATGTTGCTTAGCTTAGATCACAGCTGATTCAGCATACTTTTTTTCTTTTGAGTGATTGTAGTTTAATTTTCCATGTCGCAAAGAACTTACCACAATAATTATGCATATTAAAACCAATTAGCAATAGTTGTATAATACATTAAAATACAGATATTCCCACGCTGACCGCCCCAAAACAAAAAGGTGGGTTGGGGTTCCCAGATTTACTTAGATGTTACAGAGCTGCATGATTAGCACAAATGACGAATTGGCATAAAAAAGACAACTACCCTGTTTGGGTGGAAATTGAGAGACATGTTTTGGGAGATCACCATCTAATCCTTCCCCAAATCTTATGGTTGAGCCTACACCACAAATTACAACTTGATAAGCTGTCATCCTGTATAGACAACTCCATAAAGATCTGGCGAGAGAGTAACAGGAAATCCAACCTCTTGAAAGAAGGTTCAGGATTGACACCCCTCTGGTCCCCACACAAAGATTATCGCTTTGACAGACTAACCCAAATGAGCTGGTGGATAGACAATAAACTAACGGTGGTAGCGGACATGTGAGATATAAATAGAGAATTCTCCTTACCAATTTCCGTTAACGCGATCAATGCACCCCCCAAAGAATGGCTCAATCTGATAGGGGTTAACGAGGTGCTCACACACACAAATAAGTTAAATAGTCTTAGGGACAGATCGGTAACTGAACGATGCTTCCTCAACAACCCTGGGGGGAAAGGTAACATTTCCACCTTCTACAAAATACTCTCGGACACCAATACTCCCGCCAAACTCCCCTACCAAATAGCTTGGGAAACAGACTTACAGGTTACGTTAGAAGACAAGGAATGGGGTAAGATATTAAAACAAGCAAACAATGTCTCTCTCAACATAACACTTAAGGAGAACGCCTATAAAACAATAATGAGGTGGTACCTCACGCCGACTAGGCCGCATCGTGCAAATCCCGCATACCCCGCCAGGTGCCCTAGAGGGTGCCCCAATGAAGGCACCATGCTACACATGCTCTGGGAATGCCCCAAAATTCGCCAAACATGGGATTTTACCTATGACACCTTAGAAAAACTATGGGGGACACGTCTAGCGCAGAACCCAAGCGAAGCCCTACTGGGTCTTCCGATCAGGGGTCTTTAAAAAAATGAGCAGTTCTTGACCAGTCAGGTGTTTCTAGCAGCCAGATGTGTTATCGCAAAACACTGGAAAGCCACTTCTCCATCGAACACTGAGGTGAGGCAAAAAATAGGATACATACAAAACATGAGCTCACTATCGGCCGAAGTAGACGGGAAATACAGACGCTGGGCCTCCTGCTGGGACACCTGGACGCTGCGGGATCCTCTCGGAGGTTAGTTCTATTTCTAAAACTCTCACTCATCTATTAGTTAAGGCACAAATTCTGCACAAAACGACACAAAGGGCCGCTAGGGTAGGACCCATCTAGGTCCTCAGGTACTGTTTCTAGGCTGGTCCAAGTTTGAATGTTACGAATGCTATGTTCTGAAATCTAGTTGTAAGGGAACTCTGAAACAAACGTCTCGACTGTTTGCAATTTGTATTACTTCAAACGTTATATGTTTATTCATGTTATGTTTTTTTCAATTTATAAACAAAATAAAGGAAAAAATTGAATTTAAAAAAAAAAAATACAGATATTCCCAGAATATAATTTACATGTATACTTGTAATATTTATCTGCTATGCACTATCCTCCCTCCTCATTAAGAAATAAACGTAATGCTTTTGTCATTATTATCTGACTCTGGACCATAACAAAAAAAATGGTGAATTTGTTTGGAAACTACACCATTCTACTACACTTATGCAGAAAAAAATATTGTATTGTCTATGTGTATATGATGTGCATTGCTTAATAATATGGGATGAGTGTATTTTGTAGCATTTGGCTTTGGAAAGTTGGCTATGTTCCAGGTATCATTTTAGAGCCAGTCAATTGCAGCCATGTATGCAAAACTGTAAATTTTAATCAAATCTGCCTAATTTATTGTCTCCCTCCATTGAGTGGTAAAATGACAAAGTTCTTTATTCAGGTTATTGATATGTTTGCACTAGCCGCTTCATTATTTAGCAGTATAGTAAGAAAAAATACAATAGATAGAGAGTGTGAGAGCAAAAAACATAGTGAATATTTATTAAAACGGCAATTTAAATATATAATAAATTGTTTTCTCTGTTGTTTCTGCCACTGACTCAGATTAGGTTTCAGAGCTGTTTGGTTTGAAAGACAAAAGGCCAATCAGTTCATTACCTCAAAGTTGTGTCAGTTTGCTTCAATTCTTCTATGAGTTATCTACAACTATCAATTCCAAGGTCTTATAACACACAGATTTCTTGGTGCAATAAACTATGTTTTCTAACTGCATAACTGTTTAAAGAATCACTAATATAGTTTCCGCATGCGACTGAAGAGACTATAAAGCAATGCGCGTTGCAAGCCGCGCTGCGAGGTGGGTAGTGTGAGAGGTTTGGAGAGAGACAGAGGAGGGAAAGGGTGGGAGAGAGACATGGGGGGAGATGGGGGGGGAGACAGACAGTGGGAGAGAAACATGGGGGAGAGACATTCGAGGGAGAGAGACATGGGGGGAGAGAGAAGGAGGGGAGGTGGATATATAAGAAGGAGTGGAGGGGGAAGAGAGAAGAAGGAGGGGAGGGGGAAAGAGAGGAGAAGGAGGGGGAGACAGAAGGAGGGATGTAGAGACAGAAGGAGGGAGAGAAGGAATGAGGGAGAGAGTAGGAGGGAGGGAGAGAGATATAGCACAGAGAGACATCGCACAGAGACAGAGAGAGAGGGCGCAAAGAAAGAGAGACAGAGCACAACAAAAATTATATACCGTCATTTATGACGGGAAAACTACTAGTATAGTTATATAGATTATAGGATTTGATGCACTGTCCTTGCACTTTGTCTGTGTTTTTATGCACCTATTTGGTGCAACTATATTTCACCCTGAATCTTCAGGTTTACTGACAGAGAAAGAAAGTAAGTACTGGTTGATGTTTAGTTGTGTCTCTGATGGAGTCTATGTTGGAGAAACAAGTTAGGTGTTTGTAGGGAACATTTTGCTCTTCCTATGACTATATGAGGGATTTTCATTTTTAACCAATGAATTTTCATTTTAGAACAGCCAATAAATTATTTATAAAGCTTGAAAATAATGAGTTATCTCTGGGGGACATGGAGCTTTAAATTATGGAAAGCACAATAGATACAAAAAACTGTTTGCTGAATCATCTGGGATTTAAGCTAAGTAATATGGGGTTTACAATAAATACACTGGAATATCACCATTTCTACTCTATGAACTCTAAACAACATGGATTCAGACCTACTGGTTCCACTTATCAGGATACAGCTCATTGTATACACAGGCCATAAAATAGCTTATTTATACATACACACAAACAAACATAGATCTGCGAGTTTCAATCCTGCGCAGTGCTTTAGGGAAAGCGCTATGGACACCGGATTCCAAGCTCAAAGACAGGGCCATACACTCTTTGCAATGTATGAATCTTTAACTTGTCATTGCCTGTAACTTAACTTATGTATAGCGCTATGGAATATGTTGGCGCGTTACAAATAAACGATAATAATAATAATAATAACATAGAAAACTCTGGGGGGTTTTGTCTCCCCACTTCCTACACCCACGCCACTAATGTTATATAGAAATAACAGGATGAAAGACTTCCATTGACACAGCAAATGGTTTAAAGTCATAATATAAATTAAAGGAATTGTGTAAGATTTATTTTGATGCAATATATGCTATAATAAGATCAACGCAGTTTGTGGATTGGGTATGTTTGTTGCAAGATTTAGATGCAATAGATCTTGCAGCTATGTTCATGGAGCCTACATTTAATGCCCAGCCATACATTTAATACATTGGTGGTTTTTTTTTAAATATTTTAACAAATAAACAATTTGCATAAATTGGTAATACTAAACTGCATACTTTTTTTCTGTTTAAATGTATATAAATGATATACAGGAGCACCTAACACCACACACTATAGTTTCTGTGTAAACATTAGAAGTTATAATAACAATAAGGAAAGGTAGTGCAATATAATCTTATAAATACAATGTTTAGTTGTGTGGCAACAGGAGAATTGCTTGCAGGTAATACTATCCCACAATGAAAATTGCTTAGTGTGTCCATCATACATCCCATTAACTGACATCTGTACAGGCTTTCCTGTGTGTAATGTCTATGATGAATGATAAGGCTGCCACGCAAGTACCAGTCAAGTCAGGCGCACAATGGGGGGCCTCTTACACCATTCTCTGGGCAAACATAATACTTTAGGATCCTGGATCCCATGGTTGCCACTTTTATTGTCTTTAGATTTAAATGGACTGATGGACTCTTAATAACCAATTGTGTTTTGCAAAAGAAATGTGGTGACATGAAGGGATCAACCCAACTTGCCTGTACACACCATAAGCTAAGGAGTAAATAAAAATATACATAGCTTTCAGAGGAATATGTACACATACACATTACTCACACATGATTTAGGTGTACAGCCTGCGAGTAAATGTCCTCTAAGTAACCCTCAATTATGTTGGTGATTAATCATTTAAGTTTATAGGACATTGTAAATATAAACATAGTTCTTTAGACTATTTGCTCTGAGCATGCAAGGCATCTTAATTAATGTAGTCCAGAAGAAATTAAGGTTCAAATAACATTATAGACCTTAAAAGGGCCACTATTCAGTTTTGTATGTTTATTTAATATGTAATTTGAAGTAAGTTAGTTTCTCCAAACCAAATTATTTCTCCTAGGATCCCAAAACCTGTCCTACTTTTTCTCTGACCAGTTTAGGTTTGCTCACAGTGGCTACTACAGGGAAGGAGGCAGTTAAAGACTGCAACCAGGACAACCTTTAGTGAAGATACTCTCCACTCCATGGACACCTGAATGTGATGTTGAGATGCATATATACAACCTTATTAAATTGCGATTCGGCCAATTGAAAAGGGCTCTATATAAGCATATATTTTTTACAGAAGTTTTTAGTTAGTGATCTTCTATCCAAAAGCAAGGTCTTCACTAACTAAAAACTTCTGTAAAAAAATATGCTCTGTGCTTATAAAGAGCACTTTTAAGGCTGATAATGAAAACACAAAATGTAAAATGTAAATTCTGCACTAGATTCTTTTGCTTTAAGTCTTTAAGTGCAGATTCTTTGGATAATCAGTTATTAAAGGCATATTTAAATTTTCTGGATTATGAATGCATCTGGTAGAGGAGGATCAGTAGTGTATGCAAATGTTTTTTTTTTTGCATAAAAACAATCCCAAAATAAACATTAATAAACTTACTACTGAATTTAGCAAAATTTATTTTTGACAGTTGATTTTGAGAGTTAACACCCCTAAAAATCCTAAATTAGCAAAAAATTCATAATTCGTTTTGGCCAATAAGAGGCAGCTGCAACATAATAGCAAAGTATGGGGATTCTGTCTGCAGCAAAGCATCATGGTATTTAGAATCTGGCACATATCCATGTAAAAGAGGTTCCATGCATTTTCATATAAGATTCTCTCTCTCTCTCTGCAGCACATTTCACCAGCATTCCACCCCAGTCCATGTAGCATATTCCACCCCAGACTCTGCAGCACATTAAACTTTGAGTTGCCCTGCAGTGTTTTGGGATCGGTTGATGGTGTATGGTAGAGCTAATGATCCCAGGTGAGCACAGTCATCTCTCTACTATAGGCTAGAACGGGTCGCTGATGTACACAGCTCGGAGGGGATGGATATCAAGATTTCAGTTTAATGCAAATAAATCTGTAAGTTTATTGAAGTTTTCAATGTAATGCATATTTTCCTGTTAATCAGTGTCTATAAAATAAGAAACACTTAAAAACCAAGGAAACGTCCATATACCTCTAAATAAACAAATGAAACCTTGTTCAATGAGCACTACAAATGCCTCTTAATTTTTTTCTCCCCATTACTAGTATTTACTATTATTTTGGTAATATGAATAACTGTTTTTCTTACTGTTGTTACTGTAACTGTTGATTTTTAAACCATGTAATGTCAAACTCTTTACTTATATATATTATAGATGAAAATCCACACTCTCTATGAAAATGTGACTTTTATATGTTGATAAATGAATGGGCTTTTTTAGGTGTGCTCTGCCACTTCCCTCTTGCAGCTTCTCCTTCCCTGCTTTCTGCCTCTCTAATCATAAGTTTATGTATATATATGATGTGTCAGAAAGTGTCAATCACACTTACAGTATAGACAGAAATATAACTTCATATAGACATTTCTCTGCATATGCTAATATATTTCAATAACTGCAGCCCCCTGAAAATGTGCTGCTTAGGTCTGCGCCATATCAGCCTAGGCAGAAACACACCCCAATATAAACTTTATTATGCAACATCAGGAGCAGGTAAACAATGCAATTAAGACTTACATATAATTTATCTCTGAATTATAGAGAAACATTCCATTCTTTTTTGTATTACACCACTATATAATTATCTCTCAATAGCCTTGATCCTTATTAAATATTTACACTTCACATTCATTAACAATATTGCATTTGAACATAAACCACATGTATAATCATATATTAATGCTGTTGTTCAGCCATGTAAAAAATGTGTTGTATCTATATATATTAAGGAGACCATTAATAATACATTGCATGAAAACTAACTTTGTTGATTGTTTTGTTCTTTCATTAAGGTATATGAATAATAAATATTTGACTGAATTTTGTTACAATATTCATATAGATGTTTTGCTTTAAAAACAAATAAAAAATATATAATTTATGTGGGTTATTGCACACTGTTTAGAAGCTGTACTAACCTGAGTGTGTGAAAATAAAATTTTCCCTTGTAATTACATTATTACATTAAACAGGAGTTAATTATCTCCAGGAATAGTGGGCATGCTGGAACCAATTGTATCTCAGTGCAGAGGACACGTCTGCATACAGCTGAAATAGCTCTGTGTTATTCAGCTTTTCTAATGCATCCTGTTCTAGTAAAACACTCCATTTCACATTTATGCAGTTCTTTGAATATAAGTGTTGCAGGAGCAACACCAGTTTATTTTAAGTAATAACAGCCCCATTAAATTCCAGCCTTGTAGATATGAGGTTTGAACTTAAGCCCTACGTGCTTCAAATTTAGAAAAGTATCGCTATTAAATTAGCTCTGCTGCGAGCAACGTGTGAGCTACGCAGCAGGGCCGTCCGTGTCCAACACAGAGAATCTGTGCAGGAGTGACAGCCTGCGAGATGATCTCGCAGGCTCCCCCACCTCATCACTTGCCGCGGGGATCCTGAACGGGACCTCCGCGGCAGTTCTACATACAAGCCGTGCCGTGGGGGGTACCTAGAATTAAACCCCCTCTATGCTGGAGGTCCTCATCGGGACCCCCGGAGTGACCCCACATTAACTACTTGCTGCAGTAGGTCAGACCTCCGCTGCATTTAAAAAATTCAAATTCCCTGCTGCAGCCCTTTAAAGGGCCTGCGGCACACCATTAGCCAATCCCGGCCACGGCACCTAACATTAACCCCACTCTATGCTGGACGTCCCCATCGGGACCCCGAAAGTGTCCCTATATTAACCCCTTTCTGCAGAGGTCCATTGAGACCCCCACAGCCCCCCCCCACACACACACACACGTTAACCCCTTTCAGCAGGGGTCCCCGATCTGCATCAATCGTAACCCCGCTGCATTTAAAAATTCAAATTTCACTCCTAGCGGGTTCTTAAAGGACCCGCGCTAAAAAAATATTATCCACTGCCGCAGGGGTACTATAAGTAAAAAAAAGTAAAAATAAGCTAAAATTTACCCCATCACTCATGGGGCTCTAAACAGAGCCCCATAAGCCGTTAATTAACTCTTTAACTCATGGGGCTCTATACAGAGTCCCATGAGACTAAAATTAACCCCATCCATCCAATAAAGGTCTATATAGACCACTATAGGACACTAATAACCCCTAGGTTAACCCTTCCACTGCCATGAGGGTCCTCACATGACAAAGACTAAGCACTACACTACACTATTAACCCTAACTATACCCCATTAACCCCCTAACCCTAACTATACCTCATTAACCCATGCTAAACCCTACCTAACCCTAACTGGGCTTATCTAACCCTATCTGGACCTAATAACGCTTACTGGGCCTATCTAACTCTTACTGGGCCAATCTAACCCAAATTGGGCCTATTTTAACCTATCTGAACCTAATAACCCTAACTGGGCCTATTTAACCCCATCTAACCCTATTTAAGCCAATCACTTATGACCCTATCCTTTAGGGGGGTCTATAGAGACCCCAGTAAGCCTCTGTTTAACTTAATCAGTCCCATAAGGGTCTATGCAGACCCTCATAGGACAATGAGAAGCCTATTATTAAACCAATAGTGCCATGAGGGTCCTCCAGGAACCCCATGACACTAAGTACAAACACTACACTACACTATTCCCCCCAATAAACCACTAAATCTAAACTATACCCCCTTTACCCTAACCTATTAACCCCTACCTACCGAACACTACCTACCTAACCCCCTATTAAACCCCCCACCCCACTAATTACACCAAATAAAAAAGCTAAGGTACAAAAAAATAAAAAAACCTACGTTACCAAAACTAAAAAAACCTAAGGTACAAAAAAATAAAAAGAAGATATTACAACCCCCCCCCCCCCCCCTCACTACAAAAAATAGAATTAATTACAGGAGGACCCTCATGGCACTTAAGGGGTTAATAATAAGCTTCTTGTTGTCCTATGAGGCTCTTCATAGACCCTTATGGGACTGATTGGGTTAAATAGAGGCTTACGGGGGTCTATATAGACCCCCCATAAGGGATGGGGTTAGATGGAGGCTTATGGGGGTATGTATAAGTGATTGGATTAAATAGGCTAGATGGGGATTAAATAGGCCCAGTTAGGGTTATTAGGTTTAGATAGGTTTAAATAGGCCCAATTAGAGTTAGATTGGCCCAGTAAGGGTTAGGTAGGCTCAGTAAGGGTTATTAGTTCCAGATAGGGTTAGATAGGCCCAGTTAGGGTTAGATAGGGTTTAGCAAGGGTTAATGGGGTATAGTTAGGATTAGGGGGTTAATATAGTTATGGTTAATAGTGTAGTGCTTAGACTTTGTCATGAGGATCCTGGAGGACCTTCATGACACTTGTAGGGTTAGCCTAGGGGTTAATAGTGTCATATAGGGTTCTATATAGATCCCTCATGGACTGTGGGGGTTAATTTTAGTCTCATGGGGCTCTGTATAGAGCCCCTTGAGTTATAGAGTTAATTAAGTGCTCATGGGGCTCTGTATAGACCCCCATGAGTTATAGAGTTAATCAAGGTCACATGGGGCTCTGTTTAGAGCCCCATGAGTGATGGGTTAATTTTAGGTGCCGGGGGGGGGGTACCTCTAGTACCCCCGCGGCAGGGGTTAATATTTTTTTAGCGCGGGTCCTCTAAGAAACCGCTAGGCAGGAAATTTGAATTTTTAAATGCAGCAGGGTCACGATCGATGCCGACCGGGGACTCCTGCTGCAAGAGGTTAATGTGGGGGGGCTGCAGGGGTCTCTATGGACCCCTGCAGAAAGGGGTTAATATGGGGACACTTTGGCATAAATAGTGTCTACATACAAGCCTTTGAAGATGGATATTTTGGAGTGAAATGTGAAATTTCCGAGAGTTTTTTATAATATGGTCAGAAATTATCAAGAGGAGAGTATGGAGGAGCACCAGCACCAGCACTAGTTTCATTAAAAAAATGGTGTTTCTAGCAGTGTGCCATCACAAATTCGGAGATGAAGAAGCTGATTTATAGTTTTTGCCTGAACTTGAATGAGATTGTTCTGGAGCTCCTGATGTTGGAATTGAGTTGGGGATACAGCATGTCATAGCTCTTTAAGGGGAAAGTCACAGCCATGAGAGGTGTCCGGTACCTGCTCTGTGGTAGGTAGGGGAGTTGCCCGGGCCAGTGGTAAAAATGGGTTGTCTCTACATCATGGGCATGTTTCAGTGACAAGTACTGGAGCCATGGGTGCGGGCTCAGGGCGTGAGGTTGCTGCTGCTGGCCAGGCTCCTCCCCTTTTTGGTCATTACTGTTCGTAATATGTTATACTCAATATATGTGGCCCATTGTACTTCCACAAAGTGTTCTTGTTATTCCATAGTAATAGTTGCACCGAATGAAACTTGCTAGGTCATGTTCAGTCTACATCAGAAAATGTTAATTGAGCGGTAACTCAATCAGTGATTGCACCTGAAATCAGAAGGTAGGAGGGGATTTAAGAGGCCTACAGACAGAATGAGTGTTTTTCGTTTTCCGTTGGTTATGAACCTGGAGCTATTGAAAGGAATATGTAAAGTGTTTTGAAGCTTTTGGATACAAGGAGCCTGGAGCCTGCTGTGATAGAGGTATTGCTGCAGAAATAGCTGCACCTGTATTTGGGGAAGCTCAGACACCCAGTCTGGAGCCTGTTTCTAGAGAAACGCAAAACCCTGAAGATATCTCCAACAGAAAAAGTACCTTTCTAAAAAAACATATTATTTTACCCCAGGGAGAAGTCTGTTTTTCAAGAGAAAACTGCACACTCCAAAGAGTGTATTAAAGGTCCCAGGGTGGTTATTTGGAGAGGGGGCCAGGTCAATGCTTGTGAGGAAAAACATTAAAAGCAGTATCTAAATAATACCTGAGAAATATTTTTTCTATAAAGTGTTTTGTGTACAAATAACTGATTTATTTTACCTAACAGCCAAGCAGGAAATCTGAGTTCCTGTGGTTTAATCAGCTTGTATACGAAGATGTTTAAAAAGATTTAAAAAATATTTGGACTCTCAGCAAGAGCCACACTACTGCGCTGTGTACAGTGGGCAATGAAAAGGTCAGTTGGACAAAAATCCCTTCTCGTCATCTTCTGCTATTAAAGGAAGGTTTCTGGAGTTTACTAGGAATATAATATACCCATGTATTTATTTACTTTTATGTATTTAAATTTATTAAAAAGTACTTAAAAGCTCATTTTTCTGCCTAAATGGCTATTGGTTACTAGGGGACAGTGCAACCCTTGTACTTGAAGTACACTGCCTTCGTGAGCTGCAGAGGGGTGGATCCAATTAGGTAGAACAACAGAGCTTTTAAGAATTTTTAATAAAATAAAGAAGACAAAACTAAAAACATACATAAGTATATTATATTCCTAGTGAAAATTCAGAAACCTTCCATGTCTTTTTAAGTCCCCAGGTTCCTGGGCGACATCTGCAGCAGCTCAACCAATCAAAATGGAACAAAATGGAACACACTGTTATGCCTCTTCAAGCTTTGTTCTGTACCCTGCTGACTCAAATGGGTTCTGTTCTTATTTTCTCTGCCTCACACTTTTCCTTGATGTGTAATTTACTAAATACCCTCTGTACTGCTGCTTGGTACAGTACTGACTTCATGATGACCAAGTAACTTGTATAGTGTGCATAGAGATATACCAAAGCATGGATCGTACTTTTTCAGTAGTGCCCTGTAAAGTTTTTTTGCTTAGACACTATACAAATAGTTGGATTAATCAAAGATCGGTTTGTAATATGTAATATGAACTAAATAAGTGCCCGTTATCTGACCAAAGGATGTATTGGTGTCAATTATACGGGTATAGTCAAATGCACATGACATTAATTTTCCTTACATATGTCAACTGTAAATTATAACTAGATAGGACCGTAGACCACAGTTTTAATGTTGCTGGTAGATGCATAATATTGTGTATTTTGTATTTTCACTACAACTTCCCCTTTAATTTAAGGACAAAACCCCACTATTCTGCTAAATCTCTAAATATGGCCTTGGGGATTTTGTACATAAAAGATATTTCTTGTGTAGTTATCTCTGGTAAGTTCACATTCCACTCTTGCCTTAACCTGTACAAAATAGACCAATTTATATTTTAAAAATATAAAATAGTGGTGTTTGCAGTTCTGGAATATAAATCCTTCTGTTAACAGCTCATGAGATATTTCAGTAGAGTTAGGGAGACTGTATCCTAATTTACCTACCCTGTTTCCCCGATGGTAAGACACTGTCTTATTTTTTTTGGAAGGCCAAAATATGCTCATATTATTTATTTTCAGGGGGGATGCCTTATTTACCCATGAAGAAGACTACAGTACACAGTTATTGTTGAAAAAAAACAGAATTTTATTACCTGTATATGGTGAAACCATTGTTTATATACCGTATGCATTTTAAACAGGCTTTATATACAGTAAGTGGTATTGCTCACAGCAAAAGAAACCTGTCTGCGTGTCTCACTTTTGGATGTTCTGGTCGTGAACAAACTCCTGCAGTCTCTGTTAAGGAGGGATGAGGGAATCTGCCTGTGTTTCCTTGCGCGGAGTCACGTGCGCGCGCTGCAGTCCTGTCACTTCCTCCTCTTCACTTCATGACGAGGCGCGCCACGCAGCCATGGAGGCAAATACGGTAGACGGAGGGACCACACGGGGTCACCCACCGTACCATCCGATTCTGGTAAGCGCAGGTATCGGTGGGTGGCTTATTTGCGGGGGGTGCCTTATTTTACATTTTTTTCTAAAAAGGGGGGGCTGTCTTATTTGATGGCCCTGCCTTATCATCAGGGAAACAGGGTATGTAACAGTTACGGTTTGTTTTAACAAAACATACTTCCATGACAATCTGCACTCATGTATTTTATTCCTCCTCAATAAAAAGATTATAAAAGAAAAAAAGAATCCTATTATAAATGATTATATAAAGCGGTGATTGCTAAACTTGTTTTGAAGTCCCACTTACTGAGTGTGGGCTTCCGCCCAAGATGGCCACATGTAGACTAGCTCAATAGGAATGATGACCCTCCCCCTCCAACGTACACACCATTCCCACCCTATCACATCCAGAAGATTTTGTGCCACAGAGATAGCAATAGTTTTCTTTTGCCCTACCATCCATATTTTTAGGTAATATTGCAAGCTCTCCTCAAGAAGTAAAAAATGAATCCCACATAGCCTATGCAGGATTTTCCCCCCTCGTGTGTAACAAATAAATCATGAAAGGCCTATTCTTATTAACGCCAAAGAACTGGCAACAATCCTTGCTGAAGAGCTGATTAAACTGCTTAATACCCATTTCCTGAATATTGTCACTTAAGGGCCAATTGGATCCAAAACCTCATACTTTTTGTGATGAGATCCCTGTTAAACCACATCAGACGACCTCCACACTTGACAACAGGGCACATTCAGTACCTCTAGCTGCTTGGAACAAGTGGGAACCCAATGGGCCCTACAGACCTCTGCACTACTTCCACTTGCATAGGACAATGTGCAACATTTGATCATAGATTCTCTTCTTCTGAGTGACATCCCCAAGCAAATGGCACACTTACCCTGGTGTTTGAACATAACAAATAAATGGATCCGACCCAACCATTGAACAAGATCCCCACAGACAGTGATACACCATGTCTAAAACCTATTGATCAGAACAATGGAACCAGCGCTACTATGCCTAGTACTACTTGTTCAAATAAGCTCCCTGTTGATCTACTGGAGGTACAACCTCCAGTACATTTTGCACTTGTTTTCTATACAAGGATCGCCCAGACACTACAATTCAGGAGAGAAGAAAATCCATCTAAATGCACATAAGAAGGGTATAATTGGGGGACAATCTTCAGACTTCAGTGTTCCAAATATGCAAAAGCAAGATCACCTGAGTTATTCTGTTACTCAAATCAAACTGAGACTTTCCAGTTGACATACCCTCACTATGTCCTATATGTCCCCAATATCTTAAAGACTTATGCCCTTTCCAGGTTCTTTCACAGAATTGGTATTGGTTAGCTATTTAACGGACATAAGTTAAACAGGACATTCTTGCCCAAGTATTTACACACATATTTTGCTTTGACCATCCCACTCTATTATTTACAAATTGAACTGCAAGGGATAATAATCTTTGTAGCTTTAGGAAATTACTCTCTTAAACATGTCTGATGAATCCTTTAGCTCTAGTTTATAAGATAAACTACTGACTAATATGCTGTGATGGATTCTCATATTTTTTATGTAACATTAGTGTGGTGGTATTGTGTACTTAAAATATTAATACTACAGTAGACTCTCAGCTATCCTGCACCCACTGGGGATTGGTAGATGCTGAATAAATGTAGTTTCTGGTTGCTTGAGAGGCACTATTAAAAGAGGCCTAGATTAGCTGCACATAGGATGCTTTGCTAAGTATATTTGTCAGTGAGGGCTGTTCCAGCAGCAGCAGCAGCTTTCACTCCTCACTTAAATAAAAGTAGGTTCGGCTGAACGGTGCAGTTCAGAACTCGGGGAATGTAAAGCAACACTGCCCTGGCTCAGTCACTCATACCTATCTGCTTCCAAGAAACATTGAATTGCAGAGACGTACAGTGGATGAAATCTAGGTGCCTGGAAGCATTTTGTGGCATGACAACCTGGCTCCTGGCATTTGTTGAGCCCTGTAAAAAAATATATTTTTAAAATACAGTATTCATTTTTTTCTGGTTGCTTGAGAGTTTTGGTTGCTTGAGTTCTAGTTAACTGAGAGTCTACTGTATTATTATGATTTTACACTAAATTCATGGTATCCCACATCTAGTCTCTGTATATTACACTCACATTTACTAGTAATATCCATCTTTTATTTCTTCAGGAATCGTGAGTAATATCTATGATATATAGAGTGTTTTGTTCCACACTATTGTTATGCACATTTTTCTCTGACCCCCACCCCCTTTTCTACATATGTCCCCCACCTACACTCATCTCAGTTTTAATAAAAGGCTGACGTTTATGTTTTCTCCTTACCTTTCACATTATTATAAAAACAACAAAGAAAGATTTCCCCAATGCTATTTTTGGTTACTTGAATAATTAATAAGTGAATGCTATAATATGCAAAACTTGTAATATCCATGTTCATAATGTCATGTGTATTTACTTGTATGACTGTGAATTTCTAAATGGAAACCTTTCTAAATAAAAAGATTTACAAATACGTCTGAGGGTTTAGTTAGACCATCTAATGCCTTTTCTCACTGCTCGTTAACAAATGCAATGCACTGTGTTATAGTGGAGGCCTGTGTGCTTATTAACCATAACATCCAATATCTTGAGACTTCTGTAATATAATTACACAGTTTTAATGATTTTATTATGTTTGCTTCATATTGTTATTATGGACCATCTGAGAAGAGATCCCATACGTCAGTTTGGAAACGTTTAATTTCCACATATTCCCATATATTTGAAATGCCAAGAACAAGAGAGACAAGACAAAAGAAAACTTATTGATATAGGGCCCTGCACTTGGCAGGGCTCCTCCAACTGATAACCTCCCATGCAAAATAGAAAAGGATAGATATGGTGAAGGACCCCACAGTAGACCTAGACATTGAGAATAGATAAAAGACAGTAGAAACGAACCCAAAGCACTGAGCTATATGACAATATACTGTGGCTTTCATAGTTACTGAAACAATAAGGAACTAATTGTGCTATTTATTTTTGCTTCAATTATTTTCCAATGACAGTGTCTTTTAATTCAACTAAAGACATGACTGTGACTGTGATTTAGTAATCAAGTGTAATATTCCAAAGTCAGCATTGACTAACCATACCATCTGATATAGTTCATATGTCAATATGTTTAAATATATTTGTTTTATTGCCTTGTATCACTGCTCCTAACATATGGTTGCACATATAGTACAATGTACAGGTAAACAGTTTCTTCCCTGCTTTATGAGTCAATATCTGAATATAATAATATTGAAACACATTATAAGGCTTATGACAGTACATTTTCAGGGTAGACTGCCTCAAGCTGCCAATACAGTGCCATAAAATATTGTGTCCATTACCCGACACTTAACTTTTTGACAATCTGAATATATGTGTGTGTATATGTTCAGTGTATGTGTGAATGGGTGTGTGTACTTGTGTGCATTGGCAAAGCTGGTGAACGATGGAGGGCCCCCTTGCAAAAAAATACTTTGGGTTATATCATGACTGATTCTGGGGCTAACCCTGCACCCCACAAGTAACCCTGTTATCTGGAACTCTTACACACCTTATTAATAACATCAAGGCTATCAAAATGGACATTCAATGTTATGTTAAAAGCAACTAATGTGAATATCTTGTTGCTTATTTCATTTATGCATTTATTTTCTATTATTGTAGTTTGTGAAATATGTTGGATGTTTCCCTTCCCCAATAGCATATATAAACAAAAATATGTTGTAAAACCACATAGAGCAATTTGTCTGGCATCTGGCCTCCGACCTGGATGTTGGAATGCCCTCTGCCCCCTTGCAGGTCTCAGGATGAACACAAGCCTGGGATATTAGTGACCTAACCAGATACCCCAGCTTTTGTGTATCTGGCGATGGGAGGGGGGTTATGGCCGGTGATGGGGTGAGGAGGTCACACTAAGAATTTAGACCCCCCACTAACAGGGAGGAGAAAGGTGTGGGTGTGGGTGAAGTCTTTGTGGGGCTTGTTAAATATCTCTGGAATAAAAAAGCCAGTTGGCCTCTGAACTAAGAAATGGTGTTGCTCATCTGATTTCTCTGCTACTCCATGAATGATGGTCTGATCGGAATGGCTGGGTGCTGAGATGAATATAAAGTCAAAACCTGCAGATTGTTCCTGTGAGCTACAGTAGGAAAATTAGGGGTTTACTGAGTCCTTCGTCTCTGGGTTGTGACAGGCTCCCTGTTTTTTTTAGGCCAAATGTTTTTTATTTTGTGCTGGGCCTCCTGTGCTATATATATATAAAATGCTTCCTAGGCCCCTAGCCACTACCTTCCTCCCCCACCCAAAGAATTTACCCCTTATGTCGGCTTGTTATGGAGATCTGCGGGAATTAATTGGAGATTATTTTTCTTTGCCTCCCCTGCTAGCACGTCTTCTCGCACAGGTAGAGAATTCCGAATTATGTCTCAGACACATGGAGGCAAAAAAAAACAAGCCCAGGTGAGGCTAAGGGGGTTGGTAGGAAAATGGGCCGTGGTGGGAAGAAAATTAAAATACAAAAAAAAATACAAAAAAACTATGGGTGTGTGCATGTGCCTTATACAGTTATTATTCCATTATCACCATTTCCATCTACCTCTAATATTCAGATAAACAGAACTCCCTAATTAATAGCATCATAGCAATGAATTAGACAAAATATATAAACAAATGGTGACAAATACAGCCATCGATAGTACCATTAAAACGTTTTAATAAAAGATTATGCAGCCATTGAAATTTAGTTTTTAACATGCATGTTTATCATGCATACTTGAATATTAAAGCATGCAGCATGCGTCCTTCAATTGCATTATTTATGTCTATTAAAATACCAAAGTCCTTTGTCTAGAAAGTAAGTCATGTTAGAACATACATCTAAATCACTTCTACAGATAAGGGGTTTTGCTGCTACAACTGATCCAAAAAAGTCCCTCATCCTTTCCATTCACTAACTTTCAATCTGTCCTCCCATGCCTCCTCATTTTACATACATAATCTATGTGGATAACCCAGGTCAGTTGGCTGACTCACTATCAATCCCCTCCCCGGCTTCCCTATTCTCAACCATTAATCCCACATAAATTGCCTTATAATCATACACGGTTAGCATGACCCTTCGAAGCATAAAACACTAATAGAAATCAGTAGTATCAGTAACACTCATAAAGAGGTCATGTGATCCGGTACTGATTAATATATTATACTCAACTATCAATATGTTTATAGTAATTCAAGAATTGTACTCACTGACATGCCACTTGCATAGAGTAATATATCTGTACATAGATTTTAATTACATAGTACCTTCTCTTTTGGTAGGTCACCAACCTCCATTGAACCTTTAAAAACTAGATCTCATCCATCCAAACAGTGAGTCTTAAGAAAAAAAGAGATGATTTATTATGCCCTAAGATGAAAAAGAGGGATACTGAATTGAGATTTATCTTACAAAGAGATGAAACCTTAAACAAATTGATTCCAGATAAATCAAAATTAAGATTTAGAAAAGGTATAAACCTGAAAGATATTCTCACATCTAGTTATTTTCAGGAGATAAACATTTCGGGGTCCTAATTCCAAGGATCTATCATGTGAAGACATTGTAGTACGTGTCCACATAGGAAAAGAGTTGAAGATTGATATGGCAAAACACATAAATGTATACATTATATAAACTGTCAAACAGATGATATAATATGTTGCATATTATGTACTTGTGATATCTTGTATGTTGGACAGTCTACCCGACCCCTGCGGCTAAGTATCTCTGAACACAAAAGTACAATCTGCAATGCGGAAACATATAGGATGAACTATAAACAGCTTGTTGCAAGACATTTTCTTGAAAAACATCATGGAAACACTTATGCTCTAAAATGTTGGGGCTTACAATGGAATAAACCAGAAATAAGGGGAGGTAATAGGGAGCACATGCTGTTACAAGCAGAAACAAAATGGATCTATCTTTTGAATACTGTATATCTATATGGCTTAAAAGAGCAAAACAATTGTACTGTGTTTATATAGCTGTGAAATAGGGATGTGGAAATCTAGCCTGAACACATTGAGGACAAATGACCAATATTGATTATATAGCTTTGTATCAACATTTCATTATTTCATTATAGCCCCAGAGTGTGAGGTTCCCCCCATATTGCTCTGTTTTTATATCAAGTCCAGAATCCTATTACCTGTACTGCTGATAGAACACACTTGGTAAATGATTCAAATTGACTATGCAACAGCATAGATTGGAGTGCTGAATGATATCTTCCAAGAATGTAAGTGCTATACCGCCTGCCGTATTGTGTCAGTGAAGCTGCCTTGCTAATATGTGATAGGCAGAATATGACACCAGGGGCCTCATTTAATTCACCAAATCGTAGTTATAGGAGCCCATAAAGGAGCCCGCAAAAGTTACTGCTATTAAATTAGCCCCTTTTAGCTACCGGCAAAATATCTGCGGGTTACAGGCTGAAAAATCCTATGGGTTGTCAAAATCAGATCTCCGAGTCAGCTAAGCCTTTGATCTGTCAAGCCCAAGTTACAAATCCTAAAATCCCAAATTGCTATTAAATTCCTACAATTCCCTAAGGATGCACTTGCTTTCAAACCCGCAAATGGCAAATGTTGGCCAAAATATTGCGGGTTCAAAATAGGACTCTCAAGGGCCTTATGTATGCTGCAGGAGCAGCAAAAGAGACCCCCCTCCAGCTCCCAAACCTCCCCCGGTAACTAAACTTCCCCCCTGCTCCCAAAGTAAAGCCCCATGCTGCAGGGGTCCTAATCTGAACCCCTGCAGGGTCCTTTCATTAACCCCTTGCTGTGCAGGCCGTTAAAGGCTTCAAGTACCCTAGCGGCACCTAATATTAAACCACCTATGCTGCGGAGTCCCCATCCCGATGCCTGCAGTGTCCCAACATTAGCCTTGCGGGTCCTTTAAGCTACATTTATAATTAACCCATCCTGCAGGGGTACCTGATGCTCCTGCATATGAAATGCATTGGAACGTTCTGATTGTCTGAAATATCTGTCAATCAGATTTCAGACAATTTAATGAGGTCCTAGGTCTCTAAAGAGAGTTAATTATATATCCCAACAATTGGGAGAAGTTGGACAATAGCATATATTAAAATGAATATGGATATTTCATAGAACTCCCATGTTATATTATCTGCTGAATGAAAATGATTAATAACAGCTATACAACATTTCAATTCATTCATTAAGCCAAGTGTGGGGTAGCAAGATGGTGACACTGAGCTACTTATAGGATATACTCATACTGTTATATAAAGTTAGAGTAGGATCATGTTGTTCAGCCTATACATTACTAAGAATTGGGCCTTAAAGCCTATGGGTGAACATGATCTGGATTTCAAATTAGATGCATCCATACATTTGCACAACCTCTGACTGACTGGGTAATAACATAGATTATAATAGCGGATGATGCTGCGTAAAGCTCTGGCAGTCTGTATTTGTTGATTGATATAGAGCCTACAACTAACCTGGCTACACAATATTTTGATGGATTTATAATGATGCGCATATGACAATAACATAGGGATTTTAGACTTGACATGATGGACAATTGATGTATTATTGAACTTACCATGATAAATGTGATGCAATAATATCGCAATGCAGGATTTTTTCAATGAGATGCTCTTAATTAGGGACACTGGGATATAGCCGATCCAGGACACTGAAGCCTATATATGAGTGAAATCGGAAGTGGTTAATTAATTGATAATGTACCACACTTTACGAACATGCAGCAATACGACATAGGTTTCTTGCATGTGATATATGTAAACTGATGCGTAGAGATAAAGTGGATCCAAGCTGTGAAGCCCGAGAGTGAGTGTGCTTGTGGTTTGTTACCTGATCGAGATTACACAGTAGTTCTTTAATTTACATTTATGTGGTTCTCACTCTCAGTGCTTTATTTATTTACTGTCTAGATGATGTGTTCGATAGACTCGGGACTGAATATCACTGTTTTCATTAGGTGTTTTGAATGTGCCGGGCTGTCACCAAGGATCGCTCTGATCCTAAGTAGGCTGTCTATACTGTAGATATGCCCAGGAATTCCAAACCTATTGAGGACAGGCTGATGTAGAGAATGGGTTAGCACCAATCTATACAATACGCTGATTGGGCTGTCACCAAGGATCGCTCTGATCCTAAGTAGGCGGTCTATAGATATGCCCAGGAATTCCAAACCTATTGAGGACAGGCTGATGTAGAGAATGGGTTAGCACCAATCTATACAATACGCTGATTGGTTCAAACATGTGAATAATGGGAGGTACTTAACGTTTATAAACATGACAGTGTAGAACACATTTTATCTGCACAGTGGTGATAAATTTTCCAGCGAAACGCGTTCACTGTTTGGATGGATGGGATCTAGTTTTTAAAAGTTCAATGTAGGTCAGAGCCTACAAAAAGAGAAGGTACTTTGTAATTCAAATCTATGTACAGATATATTACTCTATCGTCAGTGAGTAAAATTCTTGAATTATTATAAACATATTGATAGTTGATAACAAATGTATTGATGACTGATGCCCTAAAAATCACAATTTCACTCAGTATTTGAGTATAATGCATTAATCAATACCAGAGTACTGGATCACATGACTTATACTACTGACATGTTGTTTTATGCTTAGGAGGGTCATACTAACATATAAGGCAATATATGTGGGATTAGATTGAGAATAGGGAAGCCGATGAGGGGGTTGATAGTGAGTCAGCCAACTGACCTCGTTTATTCACATAGATTAGGATTACTCCTTTCTGTAAAGCTATAAGCATATATATCCCTATGATTGTATCCCTACTTCCAGCCTTGACAATACTCAATCTGCTGTAGATTTATGACTCCCTATGTTGTTTTAGGTGGCATAGATATCCTGTATAAAACCCCTGAATTTTATAATAGTTAATAAAAGTTATGTTTTAATTATACTTCCCTTGGTTCGAGTGCTCCAAAGCTTATAAAAAGGAAATTCTTTGTAGTAATTTGGTGACTTTTTTTCAACACCTTACCTTCCTTACAAGAGGATGCCATCATAACATGCTTTCAACACAACACATGAATAATTATCCATGATGTTTACAACTTCTGAACTGGTCATAATTCGTATTACACGTTAGGGTTTGGGTGATGGAAGGTCTGCAGTCCTGTCCTCTCTTTCTTTAACTGCTATTTTGTCAAACACCACAAGTGGTCCATATGTACTGAGGCTTGAGATACACATAATTTGACCTTTGATGTCTTTTTAATATTTATCATTTACTCTGGACAAGGTGAATCTATTATTTTACCCAGGTAATAACTTTAAATTTGAATCACGATTGTATGGCAGTAGAATTTTATGTTTTCTTTACTTTTTTTGTTATTTGTCTACACAAACCATTGACCTAGGTTTCTACTGATATCAGTGAATGATAAGTTAAATCAGAATGACATCTCTATGCATAATGATATTTTTACAATCTTGCCTCTATAAAGTCTTTTCTTTTCTAGCATTTTATATATTTTACCAGTATTAGAAATTTGTCCCCAAAAATTTAAAAATAATAATGCTCCTTTTGGAATATTAGTTATATAAGTTATACTAATTTTTTCACCCAAGTGGGACAATGGAATAACAAGGTCACATTTCAGTCTTAGACAAAACTTTTTATGCAAATGTAATTTTCACTGTAGAACAGACTCATTAAATACTGCATACCTGCCATACCTGGAGATTTGCCTGTTTGCAAGCTTTGTAACTTCAAAATGTTTAATATTATGCTGTCCACATAAGATTTTACAGAATGATTGAAAACAAGAATTCATCAGATAATCTCTTGATGAAGATTCATCTTCCTTGTAAACATCTGTTTTAAAGTATGTGCAATTCAAAAGAGCACCTGCTATGAGCAATGACAAACGGTCTAAGCCATTCCAAGTTCAACTAACCGTGTAACTTGGAACAGTATCCTGGCTTGTTATACAGAAATGTATTTATCCAGCACTCACAATCTCAATACTTAAAAACTAAGGATGCTTCTTGGTTAAAAAAAAATATACACTTCTCAACAGAATAGTGTCTGTATTTTTATTAATTTGCATATTTAGATATGATTCAAGGATATGTATGTCTATATATGATCATTAAATATAAGAGATCATTATATATATATATATATATATATATATATATATATATATATATATATATATATCATTGTGTCTAGATGTCCTCCAGTATTTAATATCTCATAATTATATTCTGTAAATAATTATTTTTCCTTCATCTCCTCCATCCTTGTTAAAAAAGCTAGTCACTTAGGCTCCAGCTGTGAGGAAGGGATGAAACTAGCCTGCATGGAATGCTCTATACATAAACAGAGCCTACAAACATTATGTTTTTCTCAACAAAATGTCCCCAGACGACTGAGCTGTGGATCTTTGCCTGTAGTTATTATCATTGATATGAAGACAAGACTACACTATCCAGTTTGCTATGTAGACCAATCAATGTAGATATGAGAGAGGGTGCAAAGAATGACCAATCAGAGAGAAGCATTTGTATGTTTTCCCAAGGCACTTTACATTTTCTACATGGACCAGTTTGTAAAATGGAAAACTAATACTTGAGAAGGAAGTACAACTGATGAAAGGTCTGGGATTGAGAAAGCATTATAAATGGCGAGATTGAGAAATAAACGGAGATGGAGGATTTTTGGAGTATAGATTGTGGGGGAACAGGGAGATCTTGTGTCATATAGGGTGTAATGAAATAATGAACTGGAAACGAGGCCTGAGGAAGAACAACGGATGGAAGGAAGATATTGGAATATGAACTGTGAATTTAGTAAAGAAAATAGGAGGAATGTGGTAACATTTCAATAAGCTTCTATATGAAAAACTAGCTCACTACTAAATTTAATAAATTGCTTGCAGCAGTTTGAGAAATATTTTACTCTGATCATAAACTGTATAGTTGCTTGAAAACTTTGTATAACATTAACAAATAAAATAATTTCCAAATTTAAAATAAAAAAACAGTAAGTGTGCCCACATAAACAACTTAAATATCAAATAGGCATACCTGAGGTTCCAAATTCACTATCATTTAAAACTATAAAGCAAGTATTTTATCAGTTGAATATTATTATTAAAAATAAAATGTATTACATTAAACTTGAAATTTGTATTTTTTACCTTTCAAACTAGCCTTGGTGATACCCCCACAAAGGTTGATTATTGGAAATAATTGACAATTATCCCTGGTGGATTTGCCTGAATTTTTGAGGTGACTTAGTACATGTAGACCCCATGAAGTAATCAGGTTAATTAGTCCATGGGGTCTGCACATGCCAATTTTCTCAAGCAGAACAGGTTGTGCTTGGTGGGTGGATCAGAAAGGCTGATAGGTAAAAATCACAAACATCACTGTAAAGTTATTTTTAATAGCATTTAACTGATATAAGTACTTGTTATTACCTATAGCTTTAAATTACTACTGTAGTTATTCTTTACTTCAGATGGCATGTCCTTGTAATCTAATTAGATTCCCAATAGTAGCTTTAGCAGCAACATTTGCATTCTGTGCAAAGTCTCTGTCCACTACAATAGGTTGATCAGCAGAAACCAGAATGGTAGATGCTGCAGAAGCATAATTTCATATAAAAGATAATGTATTATTGGCTGTACTCATTTATTTTCCATTCAAAACACGCTTTGCATATTTTCAAGTGTGGTTCTTCAAAACAGTATGTCCTTTAAATTAACTTATATTTAGAATCTCTGCTGTGGCCCTTTAATTTTTCTTCTATACCTGGACTGTCTAACTTTGTCACAGTTCAAATATCTGTTTCTTTACGTTTGTTATGTTTGTTATGCAGAATATTTTGTATTTTAAACTTGTAAGAACTTGCGGCTCTAACTAGCTGTGTCCTGATGTCAGTAATGACTAACTTAATGATGACTGATATATGATGTAAACAAAAAAATCTATATATAATTCAACCTCATATTTATGATTTTGCACGAACAGAAATACGTGTCTACTCTTCATCATATATAATCTCTGACAATATTTTCTCTGCATTTCTGCAGGGGGAAAATCTGAAATCCTTCTACAAATATAATAGGAGTTTTAGATAATGAACATGTTCATTCGAGCTTTGAAACTGTTTAGTACCAACATATATGACAGCCATGAGAAAAGAGTGCAGTTGGTAATGAGTTTAAGAAATATATGACTTGTTTTCCCATAATAACTTTATTATATTGGGAACATTGGCATTTTAGATAGAATGACATTTTATTCATGCTATGTTGCTTAAGGGAGTTTATACCATAAATTAGTAAATTTGTTTCACATGGTCTAAATGCTGAAAAGAAAGGTTAGAGACAGCAATCAAATTATGTATAATGTTCCTAAATACGCCCGTGGGAATACATGAACTCAAAGCCTATAAACAGCAAGAAGTCTTCATTTCTAAGCATAAAAATATGGATATGAAAACAAAATAAAATTAGAAATAAAAAAAATAAAAATCCTGCAGGCATTAGTAGAAGAGATACATATTGCACTTTGCAAAAGTTAGATTTACACTTACTAGTGTATGATCCATATAGAGCTGGACTATAATGTTACAGATATGATGGTAGTTTGGGATCTTTTATGCATTTATATAGTTTGCATGTTGTGATGTATTTAATTTTTATTATTATTTTCTTCCCAACTCTCTCTATTGCCCTCACGGTTACCACCGACCTTCCTCTTCCCCAACTGAATCAATCTGCCCCAATACCTCCCTCTGCCCCCGCAGTCTTACCCTACCAAGTCTACCTTGTTCGGCACCTTAGAGCTCCAACCTACATCCACAATACCTTCCTCTGCCTCCTCCCACCTCCCTCTGAGCCTCCACTGTCTATACCTATCTCTTGCTATCTCCCTCTAACCTCCACTATCTCCTTGTCCCCCCTCTGAATCTCATTAACTCTCTCAGCCCCATATTACAAATACCTGCATGCTACCTCCCTCTCCCCCTACTGCTTCACCCTGCCATCTCTACCTTTTCTATATATATTCCCTTCTTTCGTCATGCTTTCACCTTCCCTTTATTTCTTTTAATTTCTCTTCTCCACACATTTTTCTCTTTCCCTCATATTTCCACCCATTTCTTATTTTCTCTCACCTCTCTCTCCCTTTCCAATTCTTTCCTCCTTCACTCCTTTCTTCTCGCCTTTCCCCCTTTCTTCTTTATCCTCTTTTTATAAGTAAGAAAGTGGGAGAGTGGACAGATAGAATATTTTCTTTTATTTGTTAAGGCCCAATATATTCTGGACATCCACCCACCATCACTCTGTCTTCCTCTTCTCTATCTTTCTCCTTTTTCTCTCTACCCCTTGGGGAGGGCAGGGGGCATGGTTTCAGGGGACAGGAGGTCAACATACTTTTTTTTGTTCACCAGGGTTCTCCATACTCAAAACTGATAGCTATATCTATAGTGGGGAAAAAGCTAGACTCAATTCAGAAATGACTAAGAGAAAATTCAATACAGGAAGTCTAGCATCACCAAATTTAAGAGATTACTATCAGGCTATAAGATTAACATATATCGCTAATTGGGGAATGGTAAATGAGCCACCTAGCTGGTTCGATATTGAACAAGCCCTGATGGGAAAAAGAACATTATTATATGTGTTATTGACAAAATAAAGAGAAATAAAGGCTTTACAAAATATCCCATTGATTATCAAAATTAATTTGAAATATTGGGATTTAAAAAAAATAAAATTAAAAATTAACTTTCAAATGAGCCGTCTCTAGCAATGAATATTCAAGGATTATTAGATTGCTATACCCCAAATTAAAGATCTATTTAGAATAAGTGGAACTTGAAATATATAGCATATTTTTACAATAAAGGATCAAATATCTGCTTTGATAAATTAAATATACCATCTTCATATTGAATAAAATTTAATTCTCTAACCTCTGTATTAACTAAAGCTAATTATAAAGACAAGGAAGGAGAACTTACTAAATTTGAAGAACTTTGTATAGACCAGGATAAAAGCAAATTAATTACTAAATGTTATAAAATAATATCTTCAAAAATAGAAAAGAGCAAAACTACAAAAATGGAGATATGGGAAAAAGATATTGGACAAAGTTGGAATGAAACTATATGTTTTAATGCTTTCTCTTTAACATCATCAGCAATTAAATTTTCCATGTATAAAGAGACTTTTTTTTAAATAATACAACAATGGTATTACACTCTAGTAAAACTAGCATTTTTCAACCAAACATCAGATTGTTGCTGGATGGAATATGGCCAAAAAGGTACATTCTACCATCTTTGGTGTGAATGTCCAACATTTATAGATCTTTGTGAAAACTGTATTACTAAGATCTTAGAAATGACTACAATTAAATTGAAAATAACCCCAGAAGTAATTATTTTACCTAAAGAGACAATAAATGTTATGGATCAGGATCTACAAGAAAATGCATTTTATGTTTGCCCTACTCATACATTTTCTCTTTTCAGTATTACGTAATCTTATTAACAATGTTGATTATTGGATACTCTAAGATGGAGGATTTGCCACTTCCGCATACAAGATGTCGGCAGCACTACTTCCGGTCTGTTAAGGACGACGATGACAACACCACACATTGGACACAAGACGGAGAACGCCAACTTCTTTGTCCCAACCTTCTGACCAATGTGAGAAAAACTCATCCCACTGTGGGATGACACCTAGAGACTCCTTAATGCATTAACCCAATGCCTTGCTGAGATTCTGTAAAAGCGGACACCTCAGAACCAATGAATTACCGAATAAACCTGATGTTTTGCTTAGTTGCAACATTTATCTGATTGTTAAATGTTATAGACGGCGGCTGATTCAATAAACAGAAGGCGAGAGAAAGCTTTATACCAGAACTCTGTGTTGGTGTATTATTTCTCTAAGGTGTGCACACTATCTGTATATTGGTAATTTGGCCAGGGACAGATATATCCGAGAACTATTTTAGTTTTCTCCAAAACAATTGGCGCCCGATGACAGGGACTTGAGGTTTAACTGAGCCGGCAGCGGACACAAGGGAACCGGACGGAGCCTGCAGGAATGGGCGGAGCCTGATCACCTCCGGTACACGGTAAGGACACAGTTAGCACCTTGACCGCGTAAACCTGTTCCTGGGACTAAGCCCATCATCCAGACCCGCTGTGGGGGAAGTGTCAAAGTACAGGTAAATAACTTGCCTCAAGTCCATTACGAATCCTGTACCAGTGATATCTATCACCTGTGTATGACTGTTGAGAGTGTGGGTCGAGTGATTGTGATTTCTTGGATATTGTGGTCCAGGACATACATGTGTGCGTGCAGCAGACTCCGGGAATGGATTGGTAGTGCCTTAGTAGCACAATAAACCGGAGAGAGCTGTACGTACAGACATGCATACACGTACTTTGGGGATCGGTGTCATTTGACATACCTTTCCTAAGGAGGGTCTATGCATGTTGGATAGCCGAGTATCTCTCGGGGGTCATGATGTTCGTGCCCTGGTAGCGTGAAAACCCAGAGAGACGTCTATCACACTAAGGTGTAAAAGCATGTATGTGGGATGCAGACTTCAGTGTCGGATCGTTAGTGCCCTGGTAGCACAATAGCCCTGAAGGCGTCAATTTTAGCACACGACGGTGTGAGACCCTGGACTAAAATATCTTAAGAGTCAGAAATTTTCTGCAGAAATTGTTTAAATGTTACTATGGTCTGGTTTTGCTGGTTGTGATGCATGTTTTGGTGAGAAATGTGGCTTAGAATTTCTCCCCCCGTACTTGTGAAGCTGAGAAGCTAAATTTTCTGCAGCTGTGTGACAGTCAAGGTCAGAGCACAGGCAGCGAAAAGAGTACTCCCCCCTCCCATCTCGTTAACTCTTTTAAGGACGTATCTTAGTTAAGAGAATTCTTTCTATGCCACTGCTTAAGGTCGTATGAATTTGTACAGTAAGTGAAATAACTGTCATGTTTCTGTTCATGTTTTCATGTTGTTGTTAAATTTTGCTTACAGTACGTGAAGTAATGTTTGTGTAAAAGTAGGTGTTTCCCGGGAGGAGATTGACACCCATCTTAAAGGCAAACAGCACCTACTATACTACCTCTGCTGGAGTCAGTGCCCTGTATCCACTACTTCTTGGCAATATTAATCCTTATTAAAAGGAAGATATAGGAGACATTCAATGTTTCATTAAGCTTTACTATACAAGAAAAAGTAAACGCAACGTTATTTTAGGATGTTTTTAGAAAGTTACTCTGAGACAATTTCTGTTTCATATGCTGTTATGTTGTGATATTGCCGGCTAAGATGTATGTTTAATAAGGAAATGTGATGTTATTCTCTTCCATAATCTTGTGTCTATATAAATCACTTGTCGCTATACACTGCACTCCTTGCTATCCTTTATCAGTAGTGCGTGGTTACACACTACAACCTAGTGGTCCCCCGCAGGGCGGTAACTATTGTCTGAGTTAAAGGAAGACGTGCAAAGTTATTCTTTCTTCGCAGCAGTCGAGCATTTCAGACAAAATTCAGTTTCAGACAACTGGTCTGTCTGTCTCTCTCTCTCTCCCGTTACTTCTCGCTCTCCCTCCTCTTGTCTGCCTCCTAAAACTAGCTTGTGCTATACTTAGGACAGGAAGATGGGGCAGAATCAGACTAAACTAAGTGAGGGCATGTTGGCCCGAGATGTGGTGAAAAAAAGAGGGGGAGAGGCAGTGGTAAATAAATCTAAGAAGATGTTTAAAGTGTGTGGATTCACAAATATTGTGGGAGGACATCTGAGGGCAGAAGAGTGGCGGAAAGTATTGAGAAATAATAGGGGGCAGTTACAAGATTGTGGTTTATTACCAAGTGCAGAAGCATGGTACAGGGTAGTTAAGGCGATTGAGAAAGAGGGGTGGACAGAGAGAGAGGTGAAAGTACGTGGACAGAAAATGTATGCATACTATGCACCATGTGAGACAGTCAGTCCCCTACTTCCAGCCGTTGTCCCCTCTGTAATTCAAGCACCCTGTAACCCCAACACCACACAAAATCCCTCAGCAGAACAAAGACATCCCACCCTGTCACCCTCTGAACCCTCCCATTAAGATGATAGTGACGCCCACTCAGGAAGCTCTACCTGTCATACCGAACGCCCCCTTGGTGAATACGCCCTTTTATCCTGTATTGACTGCTAACGGAACTATGTATACTCCATACTCGATGTTCCCAGTCGTGCCACTCCCACATAACACGTCACCATGGGCCGCCGCCCCACAGACAAGGGCACCGACGACAGACGCTTCCACTCCTCCCCTTTCTCAGAGACAGTCGGACATAAATGGTATCTCATTACTCCCTACTCCCGCAGGCCGTCCTGAAAGTAACAGTGAAGATGGGGAGGATGAGATAAAAGTAGGAGAGAGTGCGAAGGAGTGGAGAAGTAGGACCCTGGGCTCAGGAACGGGCCAATGTAGAGGGCGTAACAGAAATAGTAGAGCGAGTCTAATGTATGTTGAATTCACACCGACACAAGCCACCTCCCTCATAAACAGACTGCCTGACCCTTCTATTCCAGATTCGGAAGTGATCACTGGTACTCATCAACTACTTCCTGGAGATTGGGTCCTGGTCAAGAAATTTGTGATGAAAACTCCTTTGGAACCCAGATACAAGGGCCCATTCCAAGTACTACTGATCACAGCTACATCAGTTAAGTTGGAAGGGAAAGCTACTTGGGTCCACGCATCACATTGCAAAAAGGTTCCTCCCCCTGATGACCAGGAAACAATACAATGAGTACAGCCCAGTGGTTTATTCTGTTCCTTGCAGTATACTTGAGCAAGGCTCAACATGTAACCATTACAAAATGTGAGGATGGTATTACCTTTTGGTATAATTCCCAAACTACACACGTAGCTACATACACCTTTGATTTCTGTGACGTTGTCGAATGTCCCACGGTCCCTGAACAGGGTGACTTGTACCAGAGCTCCCCCAATAAGGCTATATATATATGTGTCATTGACAAGATCTTTGGTAAAGATTGCTCCTCATGGAGGGCGGTAGGGTGGAACACTGGGAATCTAGACCTCAGGGCGCTGCAAATAAGAAAGATGACCAGGGCAGATCCCTCCCCGACCGAATGACTCTACTAAAGACTGGTAGATGCCTGAATAGTGGGGTGACCGGTTCTAGTATGCAACTAACCCTGACTATAGACCTAGTCCAGTAGATGCTGACACATATCGGATGGGAGCTTGGGTGAGCGGGAAAACTACGAGGTTTTCAGGGAAATTTAAGTTAGCACACTTGTACAAATATCCTGATTTACCTCCCGTACTACAGGCATTAAAACCCGGCTCACAGACTATAGGAACAATGACTGCCACTGGTGACACAACATATGAGGACACGTTAGCTACTGAGACTGGATTTTCAGATCTTAATGTGTGGTTGGAATGGATGAAATACAATGTACAGGAAAATAATAAGACCAACTGTTATGTATGCGGCCATGCTAGGCCTCATTTAGGTACTGTTCCACTTACAATACCTTTGCAGGAAGAGAAATGTTTTCTGATGTTGTTCAAATATAGGCATAATTATATAGATAAGTGCGAACAATGGAGAAAGACATACCCTTTGATAACTAATAATCCCCATCCAGGGAAAGGTATAACTATTTACCTCGGAAATTATACGTGTTACAGGAGAAATGTTTCTCATGGGTTCAATTTGCAGAAGTTCCCAAGTGGATTTTGTCACACATATAGAGATGGTTCATCCACACTGCAAATCAATCAGACACAAGCTTTAGGGGACATATATTGGTTATGTGGGGATATGAAACTCAGGGTAAGACTGTCAGGAGTATGGCGTGGGGAATGTACCTTGGCTAAAGCCATAATGCCGTTACACATTGTCCCAACTTATTATGATGACAGTCTACCTAATGCCCCCCAAGCAAGGTCCAGAAAGAGAAGACAAACTTCATCATCTGAACCTCGGGAAAGTTTTGACCCACATGTGTATATTGATGCTATTGGAGTCCCAAGGGGGGGTGCCCGACCAATTTAAGGCCCAAAATCAGATAGCAGCAGGATTTGAATCACTGATACCACTGATTGGTGTAAATAAAAATGTCGCCTGGATTAATTATATCTATTATAATCAGCAGCAATTTGTTAACTACACTAAGGATGTCTTAAAAGGCATTGCAGAATAATTAGAGGCTACATTACACATGGCCTTCCAGAATCGTATGGCATTAGACATGATCCTTGCAGAGAGAGGTGGAGTTTGTAAAATGCTTCCTGACACTAGCATGTTGTACGTATATTCCTGATAACACAGGTCCAAATGGCAAGATCACACTGGCAATTCGGAAATTGGCTAATCTTGGTCAGGAATTGAAAGAAAATTCTGGTACCATGGACTATTGGGATTCATGGTTTGGATGGATGAATGGTTGGCAAAAGGTTTTGTTACAAGTTGGAATGGCTATTCTTGCTGTTATAATCCTACTTGCCTTCCTTCTGTGTTGTATTATCCCCTGCATACGTACTTACCTACAAGATGCAATGGTCAAGGCTTCACCCACCTTTGTTCATCAGAACCTAGAACTAGATTTCGATGACCAGGATGATATCTATAAGACATCTCATACGCTAAAGCAGATGACCACAGGCTTGAAGGAAAGTGTCTTATGAACACCATGGTTCCTGATCTGAGTTAGTTACACTATTAGCTGATAGAGGCTTCTAGGTTTTCCCATGCCGCATAGGACATAGGGTAGGTGTGACGTTAGGTCATGGCAAGCCCGATCAAACGAAGATATGTACCTATGTCATACTCACATGCAATGCTTTCAACATCCGGACATAGAATCCACAGAAGAATAGTGTTCCGGAGGAACCATAGCTTAAAAGACATGCACTCTTAACTTGTATTATCCAATACGCAGCAGTTACTAACCTTCACAATGAACTAGTATGAGTGGGTTGGATGATGCAGAAAACATAATATGACCTTTTAGGGGGGACTGTTATGGATCAGGATCTACAAGAAAATGCATTTTATGTTTGCCCTACTCATACATTTTCTCATACATTTTCTCTTTTCAGTATTACGTAATCTTATTAACAATGTTGATTATTGGAGACTCTAAAATGGAGGATTTGCCACTTCTGCATACAAGATGTCGGCAGCACTACTTCCGGTCTGTTAAGGATGACGATGACAACACCCCACCTTGGACACAAGAAGGAGAACGCCATCTTCCCTTTGTCCCATCCTTCTGACCAATGAGAGAAAGACTCATCCCACTGTGGAATGACACCTAGAGACTCCTTAATGCATTAACCCAATGCCTTGCTGAGATTCTGTAAAAGAGACACCTCAGAACCAATGAATTACCGAATAAACCTGATGTTTTGCTTAGTTGCACCATTTATCTGATTGTTAAATGTTATATACGGCGGCTGATTCAATAAACAGTAGGCGAGAGAAAGCTTTATACCAGAACTGTGTTGGTGTATTATTTCTCTAAGGTGTGCACACTATCTGTATATTGGTAATTTGGCCAGGGACAGATATCTCCGAGAACTATTTTAGTTTTCTCCAAAACATAAACACAACAAAAATACTGATTATTCATATTCTGATGGTGATGAAAATGACAATAGTCAGGAACTGGAAATCAAAACAAGTACCAAAATGGTCAGAAATAAAAGTCTTTATTGAGAGAAACCGAGAAATGGAAAAAAACTTTATTGACTTTAATAATATTATACAAGGAAGTAGTAAGACTTGGACATTGTGGGATAAACATTATACACTGTAAGATTAAATAAAGACATGCTTTGAAATCCACACTACACGAACTATAAAAAAAGAAAGAGGGAAAAAGGAAAGGGAAAAGATGAAATGATAGTATAAAAAGTGAAAATGAAAGTATACATTGTAATTTCTTTTATTCATTCCTTATATTAAAAAATTATTTTATAAATGAGTAAAAAAATGTGTAAAGGCCCAATATATTCTGCAACACTCACCCACCATCACTCTGTCTCCCCCTTCTCTATCTTCCTCCTTTTTCTCTTTCCCCCTTAGGGGCGGGCAGGGGGCATGGTTTCAGGGGACAGGAGGTCCAACATTCTTTTTTTTTCACAGGGGTTCTCCATACTCTAGATCCGCCACTAGACCCAACGAATTTTACTGAGATGCTAAGTGAGATAACCATTTTCAGTGAAGATAAATGGGTACATTACGTAAGTAATTACATTTTCCATTTTAAAATTGGTTGAGGTGATATTTTTGTCAGGTCTCCAATGGAACATTAACCTTTGGTATCACGCTTGATGAAATATAAAGACACTTGTAGTATTATTTAGGATACATGATTTTGGAACATCCTGTTTGAGATTAAATGTGTCTATCTCCAACTAACAAACAATGCTGCTACACATCTATGGATAACCTTGTATCAGCAACAGGTAGTTTCCTATATCTGTCCAGGATATGAGCTCTATCATTGCCTTGACCAAGTCCCTAATAGCACTACATACTTTTACCCTTAGCTGTGAATGTATCTGGTTTGACTTGTGAACCAGGCTACTGCCTTACATATCTAACATATCTATCTATCTGTGATTTTTGGTAGCACGACTTTTGCGCAGATTACATGTGCGCTCACTCATCTGCGCGCACTGCCCACAGCACGACAGGCCACATTGCAGGCGAGATCTGCGCGCAGGTTCATCATGAAAACACGGCTCTGGATAGCAGTAGACTGCAGGGGACAGGAGAGAGAAGAGAGAGACAGGAAGACATATGGAATGTCAGAGACAGGAGAGAGGGAGAGACAGGAGAGATGGAGAGAGACAGGAGAAAGGGAAAGAGAGACAGACAGGAGAGGGAGACATATGGAGTGTGAGAGAGAGAGGGTGAGTGGGGTAGGCTTTTGGGGTGTATGGGTTAGCCTTTTGGGTGTAAGGGTTAGGCTTTGGAGATGTAAGAGTTAGGGTTTGGTGTTAAGCTTTTGGGGTGTAAGGGTTAGGGTTAGGCTTTTGGGCTGTAAGGGTTAGGGTTAGGCTTTGGAGGTGTAAGGGTTAGGGTAAGGCATTTGGAGTGTAAGGGTCAGGGATAGGCTTTTGGGGTGTAAGGGTTAGGATTATGCTTTGGAGGTGTAAGGGTTTTGGGGTGTAAGGGTTAGGGTTAGGCTTTTGGGGTGTAAGGGTGAGGGTTGGGTTGGGGGGAGAAGGCAACTTGGGGTAGGGGAGACTGGGGACACAGAGGGAGACTGGGGTCACAGGGGGGGAAGGCCGGTTGGTGGGTGGGAGTGAGGAGAGACATAGAGGGGACAGAAGAGAGACGTTTGGCCTGGGGAGGCATGATAGGGACACAGAGGAGAAGGACTAGGGGAGAGGGGCATAGAGGGAGACTGGGGACACAGGGGGGGAAGGCCGGTTGGTGGGTAGGAGACAGAGAGGGGATAGGGGAGATTGGGACACAGAGGAGATGGGTCAGTGTGTGGAGGTGTCACTGTATGGAGGTGCAGTGTCAGTGTGTGGGGGTCTCACTATATGGAGGTGTAGTGTCTGTGTGGGGATCTAACTGTATGGAGATGCAGTGTCAGTGTGTGGGTGTGTCACAGTATGTAGGTGCAGTGTCAGTGTGTGTGGGTATTACTGTACGGAGGTGTAGTGTCAGTGAGTCAGTGTCACTGTGATCCATGCCTGTGCGATCCAGGGACGTGTCTTATCGCTGGTACTGCGCTCACAACTCATCCGCCCAAAAGTCGGCGTGCAGTGATTTTTACACTAGTCATGCCCAATCCAGACATGTTTATATCATTATGCCATTAGAGTATGTAGAAATAAAAATCTAATTATCCATCATTTACATTTTAATCTATGTATTTTTCCACATTGCTCCTTATGGTGTGCTAGTTTAACAATTCCTGCTTGTGTTTTAAAAGTTACGTACAAAGGTGATAATTTACATGTCACAAGCTAAAAACTTTAGTGGCAGCGGAAGCACTGTCCACTGAGTAATTCTGTAGGAAATTGGCTTGTTTGGGATAATTATATCTAATCAGAACTGCTTTTGTTTTTAATGTAACAATAATACATCTCTTGTACAAAAAACTGCATTTATTATCAATTCATTACATGTATGATACTAATTGAATCTATAAAGGGTGGGGAACTTACAGTCCATATGCCAGATGTGAGCTTCTGCATATCCTAGACAACTTCAAAATGAAGCCATCACTGTCAATCCAAAAGGTAGCATTATATTACACTAGTGTGCACATTCAGGAAGCACTTTATGATGGGTCATATGAAACAAGTGTTGTAACAGAAATTTTATGTGTGGCCCATAATTATTTATTTTTCTGCTTGTCAGTGACACCTGATGTAAACAATAAAAATACCACTTTAGCAAGAGAACAATATAAATTTTTATCTGGTTGAACGATCTTGTTCCTTTGGATCCCTTCTAGTTGCCCTTGAACATTTCCAAATAGGAAATAATTATCTCTGGAAATCCCTCCTGCCTTATGGAGAAAGGAATCTAACAATATAATTCAGTGGATATTAAATTCCAGAGTGATTATATCACTGCTCCCAAAACAAATAGTAATGCGTCAAGAGAAGGATTATGGGACAATGGGAAATGTCAACAAAATAGTCTAGTAGCATCACTAAGATTTATATATTGCATTATGATAATTAGCTTTTGAGATTTATTTATAAAAATGAAGCAAACTATTTTTGTCTGGTATCCAACCCTATCTCCAACCTTGACATCTCCCACTTCCCCTATCTGGCCATCACCTGCTAACTTGTAACCTCACCTCATCTTCTGCTCACCGCCCTTCTTCAGTCCCTGCCACCAGAACCCGCAGAAAGCTGCAAGCACTCAACCCACAACAATTGTCAAATGTACAAAAACCCCTTCTCAGCCTGCCCTGACATTGCCACTTCACAATACAACACTACTCTAACCTCCACCCTTGACTCTCATGCCCCCATAATCACAAGCAAACATCCTCGCTCTCATCCACAGCCATGGCACACTACACAAACACGCTATCTACAGAGATGCTCACGCACTGTAGAATGACTTTGGAGGAAATCTCGCACTTCAGCAGACTTTCTCCACTTCAAGTTTACCTTGTGCTCCTACATTTATTTGCTACATTCAACACCCTCCTTTGCCCACCCCACCTCCTGCCCCTTCTTCTCTCACTGTTGATGACTTTGCCAGCCATTTTAAAAATAAAATTGAAACCATCCGAAATGAGCTCTTTTTCCCAGCTTGGCGCTATCCCACCATCCTCTCCACAAACCGACAACACCCAGCCCTTCCCCAATCCCTCCTCCACTATGGGCTCCTTTGACCCTGTAACCGAGGATGAAGTATCTACTTTACTATCAACCACTCACCTTACAACATGTCCTCATGATCCTATTCCATCACAGCTAATCCCTCCCCTATCCACCGCACTTATCACAGCTCTCACACATTTATTCAACCTCTCCCTAAACACTGGCAAGTTCCCATCCTCTTTAAAACACGCCACAATTACACCCATTCTCAAGATGCCCTCATCTGACCCAGCTTCTGCATCCAACTATCGCCCTATCTCACTACTTCCCCTGGCTTGTAAACTCCTTGAGCGGCTTATTTACAATCGCCGCACTCAATTTATTTCCTCCAATTCCCTTCTTGACCCCATCCAATCTGGTTTCTGGGCCCAACACTCTACAGAAACAGCCCTCACAAAAGTCACCAGTGACTTGCTAACCGCCAAATCAAAGGGTCACTACTCTATTCTAATTCTCCTGGATCTCTCTGCTGCCTTCGATACAGTTGACCACCCTCTTCTAATCCAAACTCTCCGCTCTTTTGGCATCCAGGACACAGCTCTTTCATGGTTCACATCCTATCTTAAAGATCGTACATTTAGCATCTCCTTCTCTGGCACCTCTTCTTCACCTCTCCCTCTGTCTGTTGGCGTTCCCCAAGGTTCTTTCCTAGGCCCCCTCCTCTTCTACATTTACACATCCTCCCTTGGCACCCTTATAAAAATCCTTTGGATTTCAGTATCATCTCTATGCAGATGATACTCAAATCTACCTCTCTGCACCCGATGTATCCCAGTCTCGTTTGGCTCAAGTTTCCAACTGCCTCTCTAGCATATCCTCCTGGATGTCTGCCCATCAACTCAAACTCAACATGTCTAAGACTGAACTCCTAATTTTTCCATCTCCTACTACAGCTTCCACTCCTCAAATATCTTTCACTGTTGACAACACATCATCACTCCCACCTGCCAGGCCTGTTGTCTTGGGGTTCTACTGGATCCCGTCCTCTCTTTTATTCCTCACAACCAATCAATAACAAAATCTTGTCAGTTTCACCTAAAAAACATCTCCAACAAATTTGTCATTATCTTACAGAAGACACAGCAAAAATTCCAATACACTCTCTCATCATCTCAACTCGACTACTGCAATTCCCTCCTTGCTAGCTTACCCATCTCTCGTCTGTCGCCCCTCCAATCCATAATGAACGCCTCTGCTAGACTCATCTTCAATACCAAACGAGCAGTGTCTGCAGCTCCTCTCTGTCAATCACTCCACTGATTTCCCATAGCTTCTCGAATCAAATTTAAAATCATGACTCTAACGTATAAAGCCTTCAACAACAGTGCACCCCCTTATATCTCTGCTCTTGTTTCAAAATACTCTCCCAACCGCCCCCTTCATTCTGCTAACGACCTTCTTCTTTCCTCCTCTCTCATCACCTCCTCTCACTCCCGTCTTCAAGACTTTTCTTGTGCTGCCCCTACTATTTGGAACTCCTTGCCCCGCTCCATTAGACTATCTTCCTGCCTCAAAACCTTTAAAAAAATTACTAAAAACAAACCTGTTTAAAAAAATCTTATCATCTTCAGCTTTAACATGTACAACAGAACATGCCACAACTTAATAACACCTACACCCACAATCTACAGTACAACACACAGACACCTTTACTTGACTGAACAAATTGCTTTCACACTGCCATCTTGCATTTGTCACCCTCTTGTATCACACCTAAACCCTTAGGGCCTCATTCTATTATCGGCCGTAAAACGGCCGCAAAGCTGCGATTCCTTGCGGACGTCTTACGGCCCCGTGTAGAGCTACCTTTACCTTGCAATTCAAATAGACGGCACAACAAGGATATCCCCCTTACGGCCGGACGCATATCATGCAACCGGCCGCAAGGTCTGAAAACTTTAAATGCAAATATAAATTCAAGATGGCACTGTAAAGCTCTGTAAATGCTAGGGATCATAATGGGGGACATGAGGATTAATAGCAAGCAACCCCCTCTCAAGCTTGCACATCAGCCCAAATCCGATATTTCATTAACGGTTTATTTTCCGTCCCGCAGCCTGGGCGGGTCTGAGGTGCTCCAAGCCCTCGGGACTTTGTCCACGGGTATTTGACATGAATTAAATGTAAAATTATTTTCGGATTTGGGTGTAGGGGAATGTTGTGCTATGAATGCCAACACCCCCAATCACTTTATCGTCTCATCAGAGTGCAGGATGGCTTTATAATGTGCTTAATTGTGTGCTTGCGGGACCTTTTTGGTGCAAGTAAGCTGCGGCTCGGTTTTAGCCTTGCCGAGAGGGTTCCCGTAGCAATTGAATAGCAATCAGGATTTTCTTGCGGCCGAAACTCTTGCGGCCGTTTAAGATCAAAGGCTTTCCTGCGGCGCGTGAGGCCGCAAGGGATAACAAGGCGCCGGCCGCAAGCCTGCCGGACCCCCCGGCCGGAAGGGAATAGAATAGGCAAATAGCCTGCGGCCGGTCCTTGCGGCCCCGCATCTCCTACGGCCGATAATAGAATGAGGCCCTTAGATTGTAAGTTTGCAAGTTTTCAATGTTGTGTAAGTGCCTTGGAAACAAGATCTATGTACATTTGATTTTATGCTCAAAAACTGGGCCCTCCATTCTTTACAAGGTGTTAAGTTTGTTTTTTGCCATGTACTCAACGCCTGTACAGCGCTACGGAATATGTTGGCACAATATAAATAAAAGTAATAATACATCATAATAATAATAATATTAATAATATCCATCAATGATTGTAGCTGTAGTGGTCACGGGACAAAGCAAAGTTTCAAATGTGGTATAATTTGAAACTATTGGTAGTAAAAATTACTGTATTAACTTTATGTTATTAAAATATTGTATTTTATTATATACACTGTACACTGAAATTTGTATTTTTGAATATTTCTTTCTAAAGCTTCCATAAACCCCTTGACTTTATTGTTGTGCCAGAATAGTGTCACTTGCAGATACTGCTTATAGCTTTTGTATTTAGAATGAAGTAAAGCATTTCGATCTCCAATTTATTAAAACAAAAAGAGCATGCAGGTTTACTGCAAATTGCTAATAGATGGTCAGAGACTTATTTAGAATTAACATTAGGGCTATTCAGATTTTTGCAAATCAAGACCCAATTACTTTTCTGTTGTTCCTACTCTTTATGGAGCCTTTAGCCTCAATAATAAGAAACTCTGAAAAGACTAAAGGTATAAAAATTGGCAATATTGATTACAAAATAATGTTATACACCGCCGACATTATAGTGACCTTAACAGACCCAGTAGAATCATGCGCCAATTTACAACATCTTTTGGCAGAATTCAGTAAAACTTTTATTATTCTTTAAAGTCAGATACCCTTTATAGAGGCATAAATTCAGAAATGTTAAATATACTAAAGGATGCCCATACATTTAATTGGCATTCTAAATGTATTACTCATCTGGGCATAAGATTAAACTTCTTTAGTAGGAAAATAATAATAGACAATATAATTGAAATATTAAAAGAAGTTAGATTGCTACTTTATGAATGGCGTACAATAAGATTCTCCTGTTCAGCTCATATTGCCATTGTTAAAATGAGTATTATCCCCAAGTTAGCCTATTTATATAGATGCGTTCCGGAAAAAGTACCTGCCTATATTATTAAATCTATCCAGAAAGTAATAGATACATTTATATATTTAGGTAAAAATGTGAGAGTAAAAAAAACTGTAGCTAATAAAAATTTTGAATCAGGGGGCATTGGAACACCTGATATGAAAAAATCTGTGAAAATATCGCTATAACTCATATAATTAACATGAATATTCAAAATAGGACAAAATTGCTGGAAAACTGTTGAGGAGGATCTTATAAAAGATGTTCCAATTAGAACATTATTAAGTACATTTAATGAGGAGGATGGGGCAGATTACCTCTGGGGATAAGGTCTTTAATAACATTTTGGGGTAAAAATAAAGCCAAATTTAAGTTATTCCACCCTCCCTCTCTGTCATCCCCTATAGATATTCTAGAGGATGATTTAAATAAAATAGAAGTTGATCTTGTGAAGAAAGCAGGAATACAATATATATCTGGTCTATATCTCACAGGATCCTTAATAAAATATAGGGAGTTTCAAAGTATGTATGGCCTAAAAAAAAATATCTTGGTTAAAATATAAAACATTGCAGGAAAAATTTAAATTAAAGGGCTATATACCCCTAAATATGGGAAAAATTTATGAATTAGAAGAAATTTTGATTAAAGGTCCAGTTTTACATCTTATACCAAAGATTAGTAAAATCACAATAAAAGTTTCAAAATGTATAAAATCAACTAGCGTAAAAGAATGGGAAAGTAACTTTAATTTAACTTATAAAGATCAAGTTTGGATAAGAGCTCTAAGGTTAATAAGGAAATCCTCCATAAATAACATATATAGGGAATTATACTTTAAATTAACGCAAAAGTGGTACTTTGTCCCTGTAATTCTGAACAAGTTTGATCCCCAAAACTCTCCATTATGTTGGAAAGGATGCGGTAAAGTAGGCTTGGACTCCCATATGTGGTGGGAGTGAACTAAAATCCCAAAAATTTGGGAAGAATGTTGCGATCATTTAACTTGAATGCTAGGAGTAAAATGCCTGTGTATGCTTGCATTAATTTTATTCCATTTAGAGATTGATAAAATATTTGCTAAAGACAAATTACTGATATCACAAATATTACTAAATTAACAAATATTTATTAGTGAAACAATGGAATAAATATACAATTCCATCATGGAAAGAAGTCGTTAATAAAATAAACTATAATAGAGATTTGATGAATGAAGATTACATATGGACTCCTAGAGGAAAGAGATCTATTGATTGGAACATTTGGGATAAATAAAAGGATAAAAAATAAAGGGGCCTAAATATTCTAGGAGGACCCGTCCATTAGAATACAGTGTTTATTCCTTTCTTGCTGTCCTTTCAATAGTGATTATCAAAAGTGTATATATATGCTTTGAATTATAAGGGAAGATCTGTGTAACGGAGCTGGAACACGCAGTCCAATATCTCCGCTGGTATACGGTCAAATACCCAAGAGGCACTACAGTCTCACCATTCCCGACCTCCCATATTGGACGACACACAATTTGGGAGTCAAATGAATACTGACTTTATTTATCTTTACAGAAATATATATACATCTCTTTGGCCACAGGTAATACACATGCCCATATTTGGCCGCACAATACACATAAAGAGAACAATAGGTGGGTCACACCTCCCTGGCAACTTTGATACAATCAGACATTGATTCAATTACACTTCTTTGTTCTTATCTGAGAATGAAAACACTGTATACAATAGACTTCCTTTATCTTATGCGGAGTCGCTGTAACAGGATTATCTCCCATGCCAAGTAGCTGCAAATGTCTGGGACAATATTCTGCAGAGCATCAACCAACATACATATAGTAGGATCATATTTTAACCATAATAATCATAAAACAGGGTAAAACAGTGATGGGTTCCGCTACACACCTTCCCCGTGACCATAAGCCGGCATACACGGTCTGATCCCAACGGATCGGCCTGGGGATGTCCGGACAAAAGTATTTGTTGGTCAATTCTCTAGTTTGACAACCCATCAGCATTACTGCAATTCACATTTACTCACATTTCCCATATCCCCAGATAGCTGGGATCTGAGCGCACAAAACTACTGAATAGCGCTCAGATCCTCTTCACACAGTTCAATTGCCATGTAGCTAAAGTCTTTCCCATAGTCTTTCATTATATGAATGGACTTCATGGCACAGTTATCTGGGGTATCATGGTTCACACAGGGCAAGTACCGAATGCCCCCCCTGTATGTAAAGGGCCAGAATGAGTGACTTACACTCTGGTATGGCCGAACACTGGTTCCAAAGGGCAATATGTACCAGGGCCATAGTCGCAGGGCAGGAGGCTGGCAAACAGTCCTCTCCAAGCCAAAGTGGCGAAGGGCACTTCGTCACACATCTCCCCTTTGGGGGGAAGTCTAACCAGGCACCTGGATATTTCGCTGGGGTGATGGTGCAACACGCTGAAGGGACTTGAGGAGCAGAGGCCAGCGGCACTCTGCCCTGATGCCAGCTCTTCTGCTGGTATAACCTGCAGGACCTCCTGCTCTGTACAAGGGACCAAGGGAGGGCAGAGGCCGACTGCACTCTGCCCCGCTGTCAGCTCTTCTGCTGGGGTACTTGGGACATATTCTGGCTCAGTAGCCAGGGAAACGTGGGGGTCAGTGGGGGTTAACATTTCCTCTGTTAACCCTGGGGCCAAATTAGAAGTTAGCTGGGGAGGGGAATTTGTACTTAGCCCCTCCTCCGGTTGTCCCAGTGAGAGTAGTTGGGGATCTGGACAGGCTGTCCAGCATCCCGGTAGGTCAGGCACAGAGACCCTGGTCCCATCTGCGCCGTCTGGGAGATTGGTGTCTCCCCTGGTTAGGGTAAACTGTCGCTGGGGGGGAAGGACGACACCTTCTGCCCCCTGTGTTTCACACTGCCGCTGGGGGGGAAGGACGTCACCTTTGGCCCCCTGGGGTACCCACTGCCGCTGTGGAGGAAGGTCGACACCTTCTGCTCCCTGGGGTACACACTGCCGCTTGGGGGGAAGGACGACACCTTCTGCCCCCTGGGGTTCACACTGCCGCTGAGGGGGAAGGACGACACCTTCTGCCCCCTGGGGTTCACACTGCCGCTGGGGGGAAAGGACGACACCTTCTGCCCCCTGGGGTTCACACTGCCACTGGGGAGGAAGGACGGCCCCTTCTGCTCCCTGGGGTACACACTGCCGCTGGGGGGGAAGGACGACACCTTCGGCCCCCTGGGGAACACACTGCCGCTGGGGAGGAAGGACGACACCTTCGGCTCCCTGGGGTACACACTGCCGCTGGGGGGGGGAAGGACGACACCTTCGGCCCCCTGGGGTACACACTGCTGCTGGGGAGGAAGGACGACACCTTCAGCTCCCTGGGGTACACACTGTCGCTGGGGAGGAAGGACGACACCTTCAGCTCCCTGGGGTACACACTGTCGCTGAGGAGGAAGGACGACACCTTCAGCTCCCTGGGGTACACACTGTCGCTGGGGAGGAAGGACGACACCTTCAGCTCCCTGGGGTACACACTGCCGCTGGGGGGGGGAATTAGGTGGAGTATTCCACGTAAAGCGGTTTCTGTTTCTGGGACAGTCTCTCTGCATGTGACCCTGCTGGTTACACGTGTGGCACCTGATGTACCGTGGAGGGGTTTGGTAGTTCCCACCACCCGGACGCAGTGCTGGGGGGGGGTTAATGGTGGGAGGTGGGTTAGCAACTCCCAAGATGGACCGCTCCCGTGCCCGCTGCTTTTCCATTATGGATTTGTGGACATCTGTCATTAACCATTCCAAGGTTTTCATGGGAAGCGTACCTGGGAAAAAGGCCAGTCTGCTTTGGAGTTCTCTTTGAAACTCAGTCTGAGGGGTAATAAGAGGTACTGTAACCATGAGTTCCTTTCTGTCTGCATCCCTGTAGTCCGCGGCCGCCTCCTCCTCCTCATGATGGAACGCTGTCTGAAAACTAGCCGGTTCCATCCTGCTGAAGCCAGGGGCGCTGTACGGATACTAGCGATGCCCTCAATTTGTACTCCACGGAATGGTGTCTCCTGTAGCTGTCCTTCTGACCGTGGGAACAATTCCGCCACTAGCCACCAAATGTAACGGAGCTGGAACACGCAGTCCAATATCTCCGCTGGTATACGGTCAAATACCCAAGAGGCACTACAGTCTCACCATTCCCGACCTCCCATATTGGACGACACCCAATTTGGGAGTCAAATGAATACTGACTTTATTTAGCAAAAACATTCTCAAGCTTGCACATCGCCAAATCATAATCTTTGATTTTAGGTTTAAAATCCGTCCAAGTCCCACTGGCTTCAATGACCAAGCCAATGCAAGCCTCGTTATTCAAGCCTGTGTGTGTTTAGAGGGTGATTGTCTACCAAGCCCGTAGCTCGTTATTCAAACCCATGCGGGCTTGCATGATAGATAGAACACGAAGATTGAACATGAAATTTAATTTCTTTATTTGCAGATTTGAGAGTAGGGGGATGTTGAGCTATTAATTCTAAGACCAAACATCACTTTCACTTTTAATAAAAGTACAGGATGGCTTTACTATTTGCTTAATCAGTGCTACAATTTGTATGTAAGCCCTTTGCGACCTGTAGGTCTATTTTACCCTTTTAAGTACTTGACTAAAGCTACTCGCAGCCGTTGCGGGTCTGATGTGCTCCAAGCCCGTGGGACTCCGGACACGGAAATTGAACATGAATTACAATAAAAATTATTTTCAAATGAGTGTAGAGGAATGTTGTGCTATGAATGCTAACACCTACAATCATGATGGAACGCTGTCTGAAAACTAGCCGGTTCCATCCTGCTGTAGCCAGGGGCGCTGTACGGATACTAGCGTTGCCCTCAATTTGTACTCCACGGAATGGTGTCTCCTGTAGCTGTCCTTCTGACTGTGGGAACAATTCCGCCACTAGCCACCAAATGTAACGGAGCTGGAACACGCAGTCCAATATCTCCGCTGGTATACGGTCAAATACCCAAGAGGCACTACAGTCTCACCATTCCCGACCTCCCATATTGGACGACACACAATTTGGGAGTCAAATGAATACTGACTTTATTTATCTTTACAGAAATATATATACATCTCTTTGGCCACAGGTAATACACATGCCCATATTTGGCCGCACAATACACATAAAGAGAACAATAGGTGGGTCACACCTCCCTGGCAACTTTGATACAATCAGACATTGATTCAATTACACTTCTTTGTTCTTATCTGAGAATGAAAACACTGTATACAATAGACTTCCTTTATCTTATGCGGAGTCGCTGTAACAGGATTATCTCCCATGCCAAGTAGCTGCAAATGTCTGGGACAATATTCTGCAGAGCATCAACCAACATACATATAGTAGGATCATATTTTAACCATAATAATCATAAAACAGGGTAAAACAGTGATGGGTTCCGCTACAATCTGTATGTAAATATTTTGTATGTCTTTTATATCGGAATAAAAATAAAAGACCCAATTACTTTCCCCATTGTCTTTGCTACATCCTCAGCCAGTGATTACGAATACACATTTAAACAAACCAAAGTGTATGTGTTTTTATGTATAAATAAAGCAGAAGGGGTACCAGGTATACTTACATGCAAAAATATAATTGAGTACAAACATGTCTATGCATATGGACATACTACTACGTGGTACAGCAAACACAACTTGGAGCAACCTGCTGTCTCTGGAAAATGTTCTGATCCAGGCCTAGATCTTATTAGCATAGGCACAAATACACTACTTTAGAACATAGATAAGATACAAATCACGCAAAATGTAATGTATAAGTTACATCCAACATAATGAAAGCCATGTTACTTTAGTTACAGTATATAGGGCATCATTCTATTAACGACCGTAAAATGGGCGCAATGCTGCGATTCCTTGCGGCCATCTTACGGCCCTGTGTAGCTCTATGGCTACGCTGCTATTCAAATGGACGGCGCCGCAAGGAGGTCCCCGCAAATTATTGTGTTTAAGGCAGCAAAGTCGGAAAACTGTAGATGCAAATATAAATTCAAGATGGCACTGTAAAGCACTGTAAATGATAGGCAACATAATGGGGGACATGAGGATTAATAGCAACACCCTCTCAAACTTGCACATCACCGAAATCCAATATTTCATTTCCGGTTTATTTTCCGTCCCAAGTCCAGCGGGCTCGTCCTTGTTAAAACCTGTATGGGTTCGGAGGTTGAAGGCCGCAAACTCAAAGAATTGTAGAAGCCAATATATATTCAATCCAGCACTGCAAAGCACTGTAAATGACGGGGAACAAAATCGGGGGCATGAGGATTAATAGCAAAACATTCTCAAGCTTGCACATCGCCAAATCATAATCTTTGATTTTAGGTTTAAAATCCGTCCAAGTCCCACGGGCTTCAATGACCAAGCCAATGCAAGCCTCGTTATTCAAGCCTGTGTGGGTTTAGAGGGTGATTGTCTACCAAGCCCGTAGCTCGTTATTCAAACCCATGCGGGCTTGCATGATAGATAGAACACGAAGATTGAACATGAAATTTAATTTCTTTATTTGCAGATTTGAGAGTAGGGGGATGGTGAGCTATTAATTCTAAGACCAACCATCACTTTCACTTTTAATAAAAGTACAGGATGGCTTTACTATTTGCTTAATCAGTGCTACAATTTGTATGTAAGCCCTTTGCGACCTGTAGGTCTATTTTACCCTTTTAAGGACTTGACTAAAGCTACTCGCAGCCGTTGCAGGTCTGATGTGCTCCAAGCCCGTGGGACTCCGGACACGGAAATTGAACATGAATTACAATAAAAATTATTTTCAAATGAGTGTAGAGGAATGTTGTGCTATGAATGCTAACACCTACAATCACTTTCACGTCTCATCAAAGTACAGGATGGCTTTTTTATGTGCTTAATTGGTGCTATGATTTGTAAGAGTAAGAGCCTTGCGGGACCTTTTTGGTGTAAGTAAGCTGCGGCTCGGTTTTAGCTAATTACAGCCTTGACGGACGGGTTCACGTAGCATTTGAATAACGACCTTGGTTTTCTTGCGGCCGAAACTCTTGCAGCCACGTAAGATCAAAGAAGTTCCCTGCGGCGTGGACGACCGCAAGGCATAACAGGGCGCCTGCCGGAAGCCGGCTGGCGCCCGCGGCCGCAAGGAAATAGAATACGGATGTAGCTTGCGGCCCGTCCTTGCGGCCACAACGGACCTCGCAACATTTACTGACTTGCGACAAACAAATACGAGACGCAGGGCTTAGAAAAAAAAACACTACGACCTTGCAAAGATACGACTTTTTACGGCCGACCTGCGCAAACCTGAAAACATTAAAAACACAAAATATACACACACAAAATACATAAAAAGCTTACCCACAGCAAGGGGGGGCACCCAGGACCTCTGCAAGTGAAGTTACACCTCCATTTAAGCACAAATTACAGAGTTTAGACACCCGAAAATCACCTAAGCAAGAGAAAAAATGGCCGCCGAAAAAACCCGAAAACGAGGCTACAGGACCCTAAAGACGCAAAACACCACCAAACACATACGGATTTTCCAAAAAAGCCAGACGAGGTCCAAGAACAAGGGCGCAAAATCAGCCACAGCCATGTACCACACACATTAGGCGCCATTTTACAACACTAACTTACACAATGCGGAAGTACACAGCTACCCTAACGGATTTTCCTTGCGCACGCACACTATTACACTACACACTGCACACATTGCTGACACTTACACAGCAGCTCCACAGCAGTGAAAACACACATTGTATGCTGCAGCAACATGAAAACAGATTGCCAGCTCTTCAACACAATGCTTCCTGCATATATTACTTCAAAATAGGTAAAGTATATTCATTTATTATTTCATTAATTATTTTATTAGCATACAAAAAAAAAACGCCAACACTGCTCATAGCACACAAACAACCGACAGCCTCGCAATGAGCGCCGAAGGCGCTCATTGCGAGTTACGCGATGAGTGCCTAGCGCTCAGCGCGAGGCTCGCAATGAGTGCCGAAGAATCTTGGAACACCAACAAAATTTAGGTCGCAAGCAAACAACATTACCTGCCTTACAATCTTATTGCCGTAATTTTTTGACGGGCAAGTCGCTAGTTTACTATATTTGTGAACAAAGCCCAAGCAGACATTTTTCGCAGTGTTGTTTTAAAATTAACTAAATATGTCAGCAGCTTGAGCAACGCAGCTCTAAATCCAATTGTACATGTCCACCATAAAACACAATCATGCATTTCTCTTACAGTTGGAATTTTGGAGAAATCTTCCATCGAAGAAACATTGGATGAAAGAAGCACATAGTCTGGAGCGATTTATACTTCAAATGTATGAGCATCCCTTCAATAGAGGAAATGTCTGGGAAACTAGGAGGTGGCAAAGGCATTTTCTCCAAAGGGCACATATATAAAATGTATGGGAGGTACACAAATGTACAAATCTTCATAGCCTTGTGAAATAAAAAGTATTATATTTGAGAGAGAATTGAGGCTCATCAATTCTCATTTATATTTTAATGCCTAACACTTGCAATTAATGTATGATAATAAATGGAGAGTTCCCATAATGTAGGGATTATTACTGCACACGCTTTCAATAAAATATAACTTACAATAAATTTAAAAAGGTTTGTTACTCTTACAGTTTTTCCCCAAAAATAAAATACAAATATTAGTGCAGATAGTACTCATAAGATTAATCACATAAATTGTTCCAATATGTCAACTCATGTGGAATGGAGCAGGTAGACTACTCAATTTTAGCACCAGGATCAGAATTACCAAGTCTCCTTTGGATGTTGATATTTTCCACACGGAAGTAAGACTCATCAGCAATAAAAAACAAAAAAGGAAGGACTTAATAGTGTAATATTCAAACACTTTTTAATTTCACTTATAATTGGACACTTACCATATATACTCGAGTATAAGCCGACCCGAATATAAGTCAAGGCACCTATTTTACCGCAAAATCCTGGGAAAAATGAGTGACTCGAGTATAAGCCGAGGGTGGGAAATGTGCTGCCCCCTGTGTCCCTCTTGTGCCCTCTGTGTCCCCCTCTTGTGTCTCCCCTCTCTCTCCCCTGTGTCTCTTCACCCCTCTCCCTTCCCGGTGTCTCTTCCCCCGTCTCCCTTCCCTGTGTCTCTTCCCCCCTCTCCCTTCCCTGTGTCTCTTCCCCCCCTCCCTTATCACCCTCCTCATTCTCAACCTCCCTCTTCAACCCCATCCTCAACCCCCCTCCTCATCCTCCCTCCTCATCCTCAACCCCCCTCCTCATCCTCAACCCCCCTCCTCATCCTCAACCCCCTCCTCATCCTCAACCCCCTCCTCAACCTCAACCCCCCTCCTCAACCCCCCTCCTCATCCTCAACCTCCCTCCTCAAACCCCTCCTCATCCTCAACCCCCCTCCTCATCCTCAACCCCCTCCTCATCCTCAATCCCCCTCCTCGTTCTCCCTCCTCAACCTCAACCCCCCCCATCCTCAACCTCAACCCCCCCATCCTCAACCCCCTCCTCATCCTCACCCCCCCCACAACCTCAACCCCCCTCCTCATCCTCAACCTCCCTTCTCAACCCCCCCTCCTCATCCGCAACCCCCCTCCTCATCCGCAACCCCCCTCCTCATCCGCAACCCCCCTCCTCATCCTCAACCTCCCTCCTCATCCTCAACCTCCCTCCTCAACCTCCCTCCTCAACCTCAACTCCCCCATCCTCAACCTCCCTCCTCAACCTCAACCCCCTCCTCATCCTCAATCCCCTCCTCAACCCACCCATCCTCATCCTCAACCTCTTTCTTAACCTCCCTCCTCATCCTCCACCCCCCTCCTCATTCTAAACCCCCCATCTAATACTAAACCCCCCTCCTCACTTTACCCCTCTAAATACCTCCCCCTCTCCCTTTCCCCTCACTTACCTCCATCTGCAGCTTCTGCTCTGGCCTCCGCTCCTTCCGGCGTCTTGACTCGGCCAATGCTAATGACGTTGTGCGCATGTGACGTCACGTCATTAGCATATACCGGGTGCCGTTGTCCAAATTTAGCACAGTCATCTCTAGGGCAGAATTGCTGTTCTCTAGTCTTGGTTATACTTGCTACCGCATCCTTAAGCTGATCTGGGAGTGATGCAAGTTAAACTGGTCCACCACGCATATGTATCCCCAGGAATCTACGTTTACTTTGATGTATTCAGTAATACATTAAAAGGATGAAATTGTTTTTATTTTCTAAAAACAATGTGTTAAATATCATTTGTACTTTTTCAAAAAGTATATTTTAAATATATGACTTCAGTGGCATATAAGTACCTGAAGCTGCATGTTATGGGTGGCTGGAGTAAATAATCTGTACTGTTTAAGTCCAGTTAGTTATAACACTGACAATAAATAATTAAAAATAAAAAAATAAAAAAATTGTTGATTAATAATTAACTATTAAGAACTAACAGTCTTATTAAATTGTGATTCGGTAAATTTAAAAGGGCTCTATTTAAGCACATAGCATAATATTTTTACAGAAGTTTTTAGTTAGTGAAGACCTTAATATGCTATGTGCTTAAAAAGAGCCCTTTTAAATTTACAGAATCGCAATTTAATTAAGCTGTAATTAATTAATAACTAATGCTCATATTGCAGATCAGAGGAGATCTTAAAAGGTTGAACTTGATGGACAAAGTCTTTTTTCAACCTTAATTACTATGGGCCTCATTCTATTAGCGGCCGCAGCCGTTGCGGGGCCGCAAGGACCGGCCGCAAGCTATTTGGCTATTCTATTCCCTTACGGCCGGGGGCTCCGGCAGGCTTGCGGCCGGTGCCTTGCTATCTCTTGCGGCTGCTCGCGCCGGAGGAAAGCCTTTGATCTAAAACGGCCGCAAGAGTTTCGGCCGTAAGAAATTCCTATTTGCAATTCAATTCCTCCGGGAAACCTCTCTGCAAGGCTAAAAACGAGCCGCAGCTTACTTGCAGGAAAGAGGTCCCGCTAGCACCAATGAAGCACATAAAATAGCTCAAATAAAGCCATCCTGCACTTTGAGAAGACTATAAAGGGATTTTAGGTGTTAGAAAAAATAGCACATAATTATCCTATACTCAAATCCGTAAAATATTTTATTTTTAATATCCGTAAAATATCCATGTAAAAAGTCCAGAGTGCTTGGAGCACTTCAGACCCGCCCACGCCGCAGCCGGAAAATAAACAGTTAATTTGAACTCGGGTTTGGGCTGATGTGCAAGCTTGAGAGTGGGTTTCTTTTAATCCTCATGTCCCCCAATATGATCCCTAGCATTCACAGAGCTGTACAGTGCAGGCTTGAATTTATTTTTGCGTTTTTATATTTCAGAGCTTACGGCCGGTTCCAAGATATGCGGCTGGCCGTAAGAGGAGATCCTTGCGGGGCCGTATAATAGAATCGCGAGGTAACAGAACCCCCGCAAGGAATCGCAGCCTTACGGCCGGTAATAGAATGAGGCCCTATGTAACTATGACAGATTTTTGTCACTCTGTTATTGATGGCATCTGTTGATCCTGTATAACAGAGGTCCCCAACCCCTGGGACGCGGACCACCAATGACCCCAGCCTCTGTTCAGCAGGGGGGAAGTTAACCATTGTGTAATGTGCAACATAACTTTGAATATGACCTGTGTGTGTATATGTATGTATCTGTGTATATGTATTTGTAAGTACATGTGTATGTATGTACATGTGTCTGTGAATATATGAATGTATACGTGTGTATGAATGTGTATGGGATTATATATACACACACACTTCTGGCTCATACATTATATATTTTAGTATAATATGTGTATTAATGTATTTGTGTATATATTTGTATATGTACAGTGCCTTGCAAAAGTATTCATATGCTTGAACCTGGAATTAACATGGATTGTTTGAGGATTTGCATCATATAATTTACAGAACATGCCCACAACTTTGAAAATGTTTTTTTTTTAATTGTGAAGCAAACAACAAATAGGACAAAACAGAAAAAGTCAATGTGCATAACTATTCACCCCCATAAAGTCAATACTTAGTAGAGCCACCTTTTGCGGCAATCACAGCTCCAAGTCACTTTGGATAAGTCTCTATGAGCTTGCCATATCTTACCACTGGGATTTTTGCCCATTTCTCCTTGCAAAACTGCTCCAGCTCCTTCAAGTTGGTTGGTTTGCGCATGTGAACAGCAATCTTTAAGTCTGATCGCAGATTTTCTATTGGATTGAGGTCTGGGCTTTGACTAGGCCATTCCAACACATTTACATGTTTCTCCTTAAACCAGTCAAGTGTTGCTTTAGCAGTGTGTTTGGGGTCATTGTCCTGCTGGAAGGTGAACGTCCATCCTAGCCTCACATCATGCACAGAGTGGTACAGGTTTTGCTCAAGAATATCCCTGTATTTAGCACCATCCATCTTTCCCTCAACTCTGACCAGTTTCCCAGTCCCGGCTGCTGGAAAACATCCCCACAGCATGATGCTGCCACCACCATGTTTCACTGTGGGAATGGTGTTCTTTGGGTGATGTGATGTGTTGGGTCTGCGCCAGACATAGCGTTTTCTCTGATGACTGAAAAGTTCAATTTTAGTCTCATCAGACCATACCACCTTCCTCCATACATTTTAGGAAGTCTCCCACATGCCTTTTTGCAAACTCAAAACGTGCCATTTTGTTTTTTGCTGAAAGTAATGGCTTTCTTCTGGCCACTCTGCCATAAAGCCCAACTCTATGGAGCGTAGGGCTTATTGTCGTCCTATGTACAGATACTCCAGACTCTACTGTGGAACTCTGCATCTCCTCCAGCGTTACCTTAGGTCTCTGTGCAGCCTGTGGGGCCTTTTAAAAAAGGTGTGTATATGTAATGACAGATCATGTGACACTTAGATTGCACACAGGTGGGCATTATTTCACTAATTATATGACTTCTGAAGGTAATTGGTTGCACCAGAGCTTCATAACAAAGGGGGTGAATACCTACGCACATGCCAATTTTCTGTTTTCTATTTCTAAAAAATAGTTTTATGTATATATTTTTCTCATTTCACTTCACCAACTTAGACTATTGTGTTTTGATCCATCACATAAAATTCAGATTAACAAAACATTGAATTTAAGGCTGTAATGTAACAAAATAGGTAAAAAGTCAAGGTGGATGAATACTTTTGCAAGGCACTGTATATATATATATATATATATATATATATACAGTGGATATAAAAAGTCTACACACCCCTGTTAAAATGTCAGGTTTCTGTGCTGTAAAAAAATTAGACAAAGATAAATCATTTCAGAACTTTTTCCACCTTTAATGTGACCTATAAACTGTACAACTCAATTGAAAAACGAACTAAAATCTTTTAGGTGGAGGGAAGAAAAAAAAAAGAAGAAAAATAATGTGGTTGCATAAGTCTGCACACCCTTTTATAACTGGGGATGTAGCCGTGTTCAGAATTAAGCAATCACATTCCAAATCGTGTTAAATAGGAGTCAGCATACACCTGCCATCATTTAAAGTGCCTTTGATTAACCCCAAATAAAGTTCAGCTGCTCTAGTTGGTCTTTCCTGAAATTTTCTTAGTCGCATCCCACAGCAAAAGCCATGGTCCACAGAGAGCTTCCAAAGCATCAGAGGGATCTCATTGTTAAAAGGTATCAGTCAGGAGAAGGGTACAAAAGAATTTCCAAGGCATTAGATATACCATGGAACACAGTGAAGACATTCATCATCAAGTGGAGAAAATATGGCACAACAGTGACATTACCAAGAACTGGAGCTCCCTCCAAAATTGATCAAAAGACGAGAAGACAACTGGTCTGGGAGACTACCAAGAGGCCTACAGCAACATTAAAGGAGCTGCAGGAATATCTGGCAAGTACTGGCTGCGTGGTACATGTGACAACAATCTCCTGTATTCTTCATATGTCTGGGCTATGGGGTAGAGTGGCAAGACGAAAGCCTTTTCTTACGAAGAAAAACATCCAAGCCAGGCTACATTTTGCAAAAACACATCTGAAGTCTCCCAAAAGCATGTGGGAAAAGTGTCATGAATCACCCAGGGGCCATATTGGATTTGGTGTGAACTATGCTGGGGCCATTTTGTGACTGGCAGCAGTGGCCATTTTGGGCTGGATTATCTTACACATGCTGGTGCCATGTGGAAGAACAAAAGATTTGGGCACAAAGTTACTGCTTGTAAATGGTATGAATAGGGGGTTCCACTGTCACCATTAAATAAAGTCAGCATTACTGCATAAAATGGATTGACGTGGAAAACTTGTCCCACCCTGATACCATGTGGGAATGGGGAAATATGGTTATAGGTTATTAATATGTTAGTATTATATTGTATATTGTATTGGGGAGTGATAGCTATGTTTTAATTAGTCAACCCTTTCCCATTGTATAAACTCTCAGTCAGGAGTTGGCCATATGGTCTTTAGAGTAAACACTTGAAGTGATAGCAAGGCCAGAACAAAGAGATTTGCCAGACTGCCAGGCACCGTAGGACAATGGTATAGTACAGGGTCTTCCAGCCTCAATACTAGGGCCTGGGCCATAGCAAAGAGATGTGTCTCTGTTGACTGCCAGCGCCCAAATGACTCTGTTAGCCACACCTAGTGGGCGGCCCAGGGGAGGGGTCTGGAAGTTCCCAGAGCTTACCTCTAGTCCATTGGCTAGGGGTAATAAAATTACTCTGGAGATTACCCCATTGGCCAAGAGGAAGATAAGGGTTGGACAAAGGGGTAGCCACTCCCTGTACTGGTTTTGTGAGTTGTGTAAATACTTGTGTAAAAATAAAGAAGTTGTTCATAATTTTCATCAAGACGTGGTGTGTAGATGTATTATTTACCCGGGGACATATGCTTGCAGTAAGATTCGTCAGACTTACTGTCAATATTGCTCAGTCTAAACCAAGGGCTGAGACATGATGTTCCTGTACTCAAAGCTACTCCAAGGTCCAGAGTAACCCAAATCAAGTCAGCAGATCCCAGCCAGAGAGTGGGTCGTGATAATTGGTGGCACAGTGGTGGGGTACTCTGAGAAGGACCAGAAAATGGAGCAGATGGAAGCAGAGGACTACAGACTACTCCTGCTAAATCAATGGATGGCATTCATGCAATTATGGCATGGCCATGAGCTGGCAAGCTGGTTGGAGGAACTGGTAGAGAAAGAGATGGACTTGGAGGAACAGTACCTTGCCAGGATAGAGTCCTTGGGTAGCCGGAGAGAGGATCTCTATTTTCGTTTGGATCTAGAATATGGGGTCGGTGAGATTCTGAATGGTGATCCGGAATGTGGCATGGGAACTGCAAGGAGGCATAATAACTTGTTTGTTGAACGCTGCCGGGGTCTGGGACTGGAAGCATGGTTCCCGGAGGCTCCTTTGCTGGAACCCCTGATTCAGCAAGAGCTGCAACTGGAGGCTGAGTATGTGGAATTGTGGGATGCGATACCCAAGAAGTATTTTTACAACTCAGACGGTATGTACCAGAGTGAGTATGCTCACTGGAACTGGGGAGAGGCATTTCTAGACTGTAAACAAAGTGAGGAGTGGGAAGGGGTAAACACTGTTCCTTTGCCAACTCCTGGGGATGGAGAATGTTTGCCCCTAGAACATGCAGTAACTGTGTCAGGGCCTAGTCACCAGCCCAAAGAGCCAGAGACCCAGTGGAATGTTCCCTGGGTGGGGTCAGATAATCCATGTCTGCCCCCTGATACCCCAAGAGATTTAATCCCAGAGGAAGTGGGAACTGCTCACAAGCTAGGGCCAGATAAGTTAAGTCTGCCCTCAGAAGTTCTAGGCAAAGTGTGTTGGCCAGAACTGCTAATGGAGCCAGAGGCTCTGGATTATTATGTGATGGACGGTGGGAAGGGAGCCTTAGAGGCCAGGCTGGAAGGGAATGATGAGATTCCCCAGCCTGCATCAGATAACCACTGTCTGTACCCTGACAGTCCAGGGGAGTTGTCCCCAGAGGTGCTAGTGAAGCACAGAGCCCAGGAGGGTTGTGTAAGAGACTGTGGGGAGGGAAAGGAATTGGTTTCTGGCTACAGGGAACCTGACCTCACACAGCAAGAGAGTGCCAGGGGCACAAAGAGCCAGGCGGGGGCAGCAAGCATGCCAGCTTTGGCAAAAGCATTATGGGTGCAGAGTGGCACCATGAAAGAGGGTGTACCAAGTGGGGAGATACCCTGGATAACCATTGTCCAGGGGCCCACTGGAACAGACACCACTCCAAAGATCCAGTTCAACAGAAAGGACTGGGATAAAGTTGCTCAACCCCGGGCAATGGAGGAAGGTAAGCACAGCTTGGGTGGGAGCAGCGTAGCTCCCCAAGCAGCAACGGAAACAGCTGGACCAGAGGAAGAAAGCCAAGAGGAACGGTCCCTTTGCAATCCCATAGGCCCAGAGACTGTATTAGAGATCCCAGCCCATCTGTGGGGACTGGCTGGGGGGAACAGAGTTGCTATATGACAGAAACTGTGGCCCACCTGTTGTACTCTGGGATACCAGATTATTGGGGAGGTACCCTGGACTATTTGGGTGGGTGTGAATGGGAAGAGCAATTTGCTCTATACAGTGGGAGCAAGGCCAAGGGCTGGGGGAGGTTTTTACTCTGCACCTTGGGACAAACAAGAACTGGCATAGCATACAGAGGGCCAAACCAGCACATTCATGACTATCAGCGTAGCTGGAAAAATCAGGGATGTTTCCTGCCACGCTTGGGGAGGTGTTGTCATGAATCACCCAGGGGCCATATTGGATTTGGTGTGAACTATGCTGGGGCCATTTTGTGACTGGCAGCAGTGGCCATTTTGGGCTGGATTATTTTACACATGCTGGTGCCATGTGGAAGAACAAAAGATTTGGGCACAAAGTTACTGCTTGTAAATGGTATGAATAGGGGGTTCCACTGTCACCATTAAATAAAGTCAGCATTACTGCATAAAATGGATTGACGTGGAAAACTTGCCCCACCCTGATACCATGTGGGAATGGGGAAATATGGTTATAGGTTATTAATATGTTAGTATTATATTGTATATTGTATTGGGGAGTGATAGCTATGTTTTAATTAGTCAACCCTTCCCCATTGTATAAACTCTCAGTCAGGAGTTGGCCATATGGTCTTTAGAGTAAACACTTGAAGTGATAGCAAGGCCAGAACAAAGAGATTTGCCAGACTGCCAGGCACCGTAGGACAAGGGTATAGTACAGGGTCTTCCAGCCTCAATACTAGGGCCTGGGCCATAGCAAAGAGATGTGTCTCTGTTGACTGCCAGCGCCCAAATGACTCTGTTAGCCACACCTAGTGGGCGGCCCAGGGGAGGGGTCTGGAAGTTCCCAGAGCTTACCTCTAGTCCATTGGCTAGGGGTAATAAAATTACTCTGGAGATTACCCCATTGGCCAAGAGGAAGATAAGGGTTGGACAAAGGGGTAGCCACTCCCTGTACTGGTTTTGTGAGTTGTGTAAATACTTGTGTAAAAATAAAGAAGTTGTTCATAATTTTCATCAAGACGTGGTGTGTAGATGTATTATTTACCCGGGGACATATGCTTGCAGTAAGATTCGTCAGACTTACTGTCAATATTGCTCAGTCTAAACCAAGGGCTGAGACATGATGTTCCTGTACTCAAAGCTACTCCAAGGTCCAGAGTAACCCAAATCAAGTCAGCAGATCCCAGCCAGAGAGTGGGTCGTGATAAAAAGGTGTTATGGTCTGATGAAACCAAGGTTTTACTTTTGGCCATAATTCCAAAAGATAAGTTTGGCGCAAAAACAACACTGCACATCACCAAAAGAACACCATACCCACAGTGAAGCATGGTGGTGGCAGCATCATGCTTCGGGCTGTTTTGCTTCAGCTGGAACTGGGGCCTTAGTTAAGCTGGAGGGAATTATGAACAGTTCCAAATACCAGTCAATATTGGCACAAAACCTTCAGGCTTCTGCTAGAAAGCTGAACATGAAGAGGAACTTTATCTTTCAGCATGACAATGACCCAAAGCATAAATCCAAATCAACAAAGGAATGGCTTCACCAGAAGAAGATTAAAGTTTTGGAATGGCCCAGCCAGAGCCCAGACCTGAATCCGATTGAAAATCTGTGGGGTGATCTGAAGAGGGCTGTGCACAGGAGATGCCCTTGCAATCTGACAGATTTGGAGTGTTTTTGCAAAGAAGAGTGGGCAAATCTTGCCAAGTCAAAAAGTGCCATGCTCATAGACTCAAAAAGACTGAGTGCTGTAATAAAATCAAAAGGTGCTTCAACAAAGTATTAGTTTAAGTGTGTGCATACTTATGCAACCAAATTATTTTATTTTTATGTTTTCTTCCCTCTACCTAAAAGATTTCAGTTTGTTTTTCAATTGAGTTGTACAGTTTATAGGTCACATTAAAGGTGGAAACATTTCTGAAATGATTTATCTCTGTCTCATTTTTTTACAGCACAGAAACCTGACATTTTAACAGGTAGTGTAGACTTTTTATATCCACTGTATATATATATATATATAATACCCCCACCTGAGCCATGAAAAATGTTTCTTCTGTGGAAACGGAAAAGGTTGGGGACCACTGTTGTATATGGCCCTCATTTAATTGCGATTTGGCCAATTGAATAGGGCTCTAAATAGTAAAAATATTGCTTTTGGATAGATGCTTACTATCTAAAAACGTCTTTAAAAAAATATGTTATGTGCTTATTTAGAGCCCTATTCAATTTGCTGAATTGCAATTGAATGAGGGCCTAAGACTCTCTCACATGCTCTACTGAAACTGGTCTTAGATAAATTAAATGGGAAGTTTCACTAAAAGTTAATCTTCCATGAAAAAGAGAAGTGTAAAACTGTACGTGAAGGTTACAGTAAATAGCATTTATTATTGGTAAAAAAAATTGGTCTTTTAGAGGAGGCAGATGATCTGAGCTGTTGTAGATCAAAAATAAATAAATAACTGCCAAGTTTAGAATTGCAAATGTAAGGATCCAGAAGGGAAGATGCTAAACTACCTTGTCGTGGTGAAGGGGCTTGTGCACTTCAATGAAGCTGTGAGCTATACCATAGGGTCACCCACGATGGGCAGATCATAGCACAGAGGTCAGAGAAATCATGGTCCCCTGAAGAAAGAACTGGCTACCAACTCCAGTATCTTTGCGAAGAAAACCTTATAAATAACCTAACCAGATATATAACGAGATATGTGCATGGCATTCTGCGGCCCATAAGGCCCGTCAGACACGACTGAACAGCAGCAATAGTATCTGAAAAATTGGGGTTTTGTTTTAGGTCAACAATCCTTTTTTGTTTTAGATGCTTTTGCATTGAGGGAGCATTATAGATGCCAGTGTAGTCAACAATGTTTATATATATATATATATATATATATATACACACACATACACACACACACATGGTTATTGAGGTTGAAAAAAAAATAATAGAATAGAGTAAGGATATATATAGCAAAATATGACTGGTCAGATACCAAAGGCCAAGAATAGGGCCAGTGGGCTAAAGAAAATAAAAAATGATCTACAATATGCAGATTGTTGATTAATCCAGAGGAAGGCAACCAGAAAAAAAAACAGTGGAACTTTTCCAGTTGTGTCAAAAGGGGAGGGGGTCATTCCCAAATGCATAACTTTATATTTATTTGTATTAAATCTAATCTGCCATTTAGTTGTCCATTTCTCTAATTTATGCAAATCCATTTGGAAGGAAAGTACAGTGGTATATTGGTTCTTAACCTTCTCAGAACTCAACATTTTTGATACTCAACCTGTCTGGATGAACAAAAAAAACCTTTGTTCTCATTGAATTTACATTACTCTTTTTGGGAGTGTGGTACTCAACCTGCCCTGGTGAACGAATTAAGGTTGAGAACCAAGATCCCACTGTATGTATGTGTATAATATATATATACTAGCGACTTGCCCGTCAAAAATGACGGCAATAAAAACTGAAGCCTGGCAATGCTGTTTGCCACACAATGTAAGCCTCTCCCCCTCTACTGTACTGGCCTTGTGATGAGCGCCTTTGGAGCTCATTGCGAGTCTCTCCCTCTGTCTACTTCCTCCCTCGTGTCTTATTTCCCCCCTCCTCTCCCTCCCTTGTGTCTCCTTCCACCTCGTCTACCTCCTTTGTATCTCCTGCCCCCCTGTGTTTTTACCTCCCTCTCCCTCCTGTGTCTCTAAACCCCTCCCCTGTGTCTCTTTCCCCCTTCTCCCTCCTATGCATCTCTCCCCCCCCCTGTGTCTCCCCCAACCCTCCCCTGTTTCTCCCCCAACCCTCCCCTGTGTCTGTTCCCCCCTGGCCTGTGTCTCTTTCCCCCTCAGCTCTGTGTCTGTTACGGCCTTCCTCGTGTCTCCATTTCCCTCCCTTGTGTATCTTCCCCCCTGCACTCTCTCCCCTGTGTCTCTTCCCCCTCCTCTCACTCCCCTGTGTCTCTTCCCCCTCCTCTTTCTGTGCCTCTTCCTCCCTGTCTCTTCCCCCTCACCCTCTGTGTCTCTCCCCACTCTGTGTCTTCCACCCTCTCCCTCTGTGCCTCTTCCCCCGCCTCTCTCTGTGTGTCTCGCCACTGTGTCTCTTCACCCCTTCCTCTGTTCCCCCCCCCCCTCTGTGCCTCTTTCCCCCTCTCTCTGTACCTCTTCCCCCCTTCCCTCTGTGTCTCTTCCTCCCTCACCCTCTGTATCTCTCCCCCCTGTGTCTCTTCCCCCCTCTCCCTCTGTGCCTCTTCCCCCCTCTCCCTCTGTGCCTGTTCCCCCCTGGCCTGTGTCTCTTTCCCCCTTCCCCCTGTGTCTGTTCCCCTCTCCCCCCCCCATTTCCCTCCCATGTGTATCTTCCCCATGTTCTCCCTCCCGTGTGTCTTTTCCCCCTCCTCTACCTCCCCTGTGTCTCTTTCCCACCTATCCCTCTGTGTCTCTCCCCCTCCCTCTGTGTCTCTTCCCCACTCTCCCTCTGTGCCTCTTCCCCACTCTCCCTCTGTGCCGTGCCTCTCCCCCCCCTCTTCCCCACTCTCCCTCTTCCCCACTCTCCCTCTGTGACTCCCCCCCCCCCTCTTCCCCACTCTCCCTCTGTGACTCTCCCCCCCCCCTCTTCCCCACTCTCCCTCTGTGACTCTTCCCCCCCCTCTTCCCCACTCTCCCTCTGTGACTCTCCCCCCTCTTCCCCACTCTCCCTCCCCTCTTCCCCACTCTCCCTCTGTGCCTCTACCCCCCCCTCTTCCCCACTCTTTTACCTGCTCTCGGGCCGCGCTGCGCGCAAGCGCGGCTTGCGCCGCGCTCTGCGCATGCGCGGCTCGTGCCGCGCTCTGCGCAAGCGCGGCTCGCGGCTCGCTCTGCGCATGCGCGGCTCGGGCGCAGAGCGCGGCTTGCGCCGTACTCTACGCATGCGCGGCTCGCGCCGCGCTCTGCGCAATGCGCAGCACTTTATAATTGTCTAACTGCGATTCGTCTGAAGCGTGACGACGAATCGCAGTTAGACAATTATAATATGTGATATGTGTCAGTATTTGATTTGTCAGTTTTTCTATTTTAAGGATATTTACACATTTCTTGTACTTGAGTGGTGGGAATAATACAGTGATAAGAGCAGAGTACTCCCAAGAATGTTTGATTTAGCACACACCCATCACTGGTATAGGTATACTGTTCTATGACATACGAATGTATGTAAACTCAAGTCCTCTCTTGCATGTACATAGCTTAGCACCTTCTGGGTGAGTCAGTTTACCATTTATTTTAATTTGCAGATATGGCTTTGTGAAACCAGCAAGTAGTCAGCTGAGTGTGCTATAAACAATAGCCCCTTACTGTGTATCTCTGTAGGATTATTCCTGGATATCATGTGCTCCTGCCACAGCACAGTGTTTTTTTTTGGCTGCAAAGTATTGTTAAATCCCACATTCAGTACTTGGGACAGGCTTGAACAGAAATAAAAAAAGGGCTATATTCACTCAGAGGGAGAACTGTCTCAAAAGAGTTGTGAGTATGCACCACTTTCTATGAAGCAGGTTCACTAAAGTGCAAAAGAAAAATATAACCCAATACAGAGGATTCTTAAAACAGCAATTGGATAGGTATCACCTCACTATTGAGGCTGCTCTACCTTTAGCGAATTTGGCCCCGGGCATTACTTGTTACTAAAGATGTTAGCTTTGACATGAAAAGACCTAGGGCCTCATTCAATTGCGATTTGGCCAATTGAATAGGGGTCTAAATAAGCACATAACATATTTTTTTAAAGAAGTTTTTAGTTAGTAAATATCTATCCAAAAGCAAGGTTTTCACTAACTAAAAACTTCTTTAAAAAAAAATATGTTATGTGCTTATTTAGACCCCTATTCAATTGGCCAAGTTGCAATTGAATGAGGGCCCTAGTATAAAATAGTGATGGAGAAAATTGGCATATTTACGCAAAAGGCTAATGTTTTAAGCACAAAGGGCCCTACATTTTTTGCATTGTGTTTATATTGTTCTGACTTAAACTTACCCCTGTATAAACGCTGCGGAATATGTTGGCATGTTACAAATAAAGGAAATAATAATGTTTAAAAAATAAAAAGTATAATAAATTTTAAAAAAGGGGGGGCTGTACAAACAAAGGCTTAAAAAGACTAAGATAGTGGGACCCCCCCCCCCCCCTTTTATACAATTGCTTTCTAAAAATACAACTAGATAGGAAAAAACAAAGTAAACAATTAACACTTAAAATCAAAACATAATCATAGGACAGCAGGAGTCTACTAGACTGAATTCAGAATCCTAAATATTTTGTCTACTGCAAAATCTAACTAACTATCTGGCATTACATATTTTATAGGTCCTTTATGAGAGCTCATAATTTACAACTACATGCAAAAAAAAAAACAGTAAAATGTATAAAAAGTATTGCAAATCAAAAAGACTAAATAGGAAGAAGAAAAAACAGACAACAACCATCATTAAAAAGTTAAGAAACTTTATTCATTCCATACTAATTGGGAATGTTTCTAATATTTACAGTTTAAAAAATCCCAAAGTATTACAAAAGTATGAACTGCATTAATAAATACTTAACTGTAACATAAAAAGACTTCTCACATAGACAGTATCACAAGTGTCCCATCCACTAAACAGTGAACTCTCACTAATTACCAGCATCATTAGGGCAGTGTTGCCCTTCTAAGGATGGCAAGGGGTTCCACAGACTGTTCCAAAAAGATATACTCTATGAGAAGCTTTGTGGTTACTATTAAAAGGTCCTGGGAAGAGATTAAGAGTGTGTCTTTGGGTATGTTTTTGCATCCAGTCAGAGGTGGTTCCATTATAATCATGTTGGGGTACATCTGTGGTTCCTATATAATCTTATTGGACTTCTGGGGTTGCTTCCATATCAGAGTCCAAACAGTGCTCAATGGATGAAAGTTTGGATACAGGACAATAAGGTATTTAAAAGAGATCCAAAATGTACACCAAGGTCCAAGCAATTGGTACCAAAAACAACACTGTCCAGGGTTTGCAAACTGGGTGGAATGGAGACAAATGTAGCAACAACAACAAAAAAATACATCCTTGTTGGAATTGGTTTGTAAAGAATAAAAACATATATATGCCGTTTTAGTTAAAACATTGTGCAAAAAATAAAATGAAAATACCACACATGTATTTATTAGGATGTAGCTACCAAACATAACCCCTTCAGGGCCGAAGAGCCAGCAATGCTAACCCCTGTGCCAGATAATGGTTATTATAATGTCAGAAAATCATATTAAGGCATTGAGTCCGCTGTAAATGATAAAGTGCTGTAAGCAGTGCCTGGGGTCCCAGACCAACATGTCCTCCTCTTCCTGGTATCTCAGGAGTGCTGCTCTATGTACATTTTGGACAGTGACAAGGCCATGGACCTGGCCAGCTCCTCGTCTCTATGTCTCTGTTTACACCAGGCCTCATACTCCGGGTTAGACAGGGGCTGCTCAAACACAGCATCATAGTGGCCATTACTGAGCCAGCTCAGCCAGATGCTAGGCCTGGAGGGGTCCTCTGGTCCCAGGTGGTGCACCATGGTGGACACGGTGGGACACTCCGGCCTGCCGCCGGTAGTCAGGTGGATATTGATCCCTAACATCTGACTCATGGCCAGCAGCTCGGGGTATCCGCCCCACGCCCCGTCCTGGGCCGCGTTGATGAGGAACTCTCCCACGTCCCCCTCGATGATGAGGGTGAAGGTGTCCAGGTGGTCGGCCACATGGTGTACGGTGCGCTCCCGGAGCTCGGAGTGCAGGCTCTGCTCGCCATACACCGCCTTGCTCACCGCTCGGTATAGGCAGTTCCCATCGGGGATGATATGGAAGCGGTACCGGTGCTTGGTCCGCAGGTACTTGTCCTGTTTGTCTAGCTCCGCCAGGTGCAGCGCCACTCGCTCTTTGTTAGATCCCAGCGGTGTGTCCGGGCTCCAGCTCTCCTGCACCGGCTCCTCCACCCAGGCCGGCGGCTGCTCCTGCTGCTGTGGTGCGGAGAGCTGCATGCTGGCTCCGGTGGGCCGCTGCCCCCCAGGGCCTGGTTGCACAATCCGGATAGGTACGATCCGCTCCGGGCTGCACATGGGCTTGTAGTGGGTGTGCGCGTCTCCTGGCACCTGAGGGAGGCAGGAAAAGGCGGGCATGGTGCTGAGGAGGAGGGGTGTGTGAGAGAGGACCAACTCCTGCTAGGACTATGTGACCAAGGCTGTGTGACTGTCCCGCTCACTACTAGGGCTATATATATATGTGAGCAGGGCCACAACATGGAGTAAAAATAACCATGGCATCAAATCCGAGACAGCCAGTGACTCACAATGAGCACCATGTCATGGGTATGTGGGACAAAAATGTACCTGGATTATCTAGTCTGGCATCATGTCCTAAATAATGTAACTAGAGATATAATACACCCTGATAAAGTGCTCTATGCACACCATGTATTTCTATAGAATAGCTGGGACGAGGAATACCTCATCACTGCAGGGACTGTAGATTAGAGAGAGAGTACATATATTAATATATAGAGTATAGAGAGAGAGTACATATATTTATATAGAGAGTATAGACAGGGAGTGTAAATATATATAGAGAGAGTATATCTATCTATCTATATATATATAGATATAAAGAGTGAGGTGGCCATGAGTGTCCAGTATTATTATTATTACGAGCTTTGGAGAGCGACCTCTCCAAAAGTATTGCTTCTGACATGACAAAGAGAGGCCGATCTTGACAGCTCGTCATAATCATTCTGAATATGTCCAATAAAAATGGTATCACTATACTGCAATACTCTGATTAATCATCTAGGTTACTGGACACATGGCTACCTCACTCCATACATATTTACATTACTTTTTACTGACCTATCTCAATGCTTTATTGGTAATCATTTAGATAGGATTGGCAGCAGATATGGGCTTATTAGTGTTATGTCGTTTTGTAAGGGCATGTTTATATGCTATAGTACGTTTCTGATAGTAACCCTTTCTATAATCATTGTATAATGCATTCGAACCAATGTTCTCCCATTAGTGACATACTACTCCATCACCCTAAGTACTGTTGTGATAACGCTATAGCACATTGGTCACGTGACTAGAGAACTTCTGAGTCTCAGTCCGACACAGTGACATACTAGCTTTTATTCATAGATGTAATGAAGTCTAGTCCCGAACACAAATCATGAGCCGCCTTTCTGAGTGTATAACTTGAGCCTTATAGTTCTCCATTACACAGGAGAGGTCCCGCCCCTCCTTTGTGACTAGAAGCTTCAGAACCATCGAGCATGTTCCATAACGCCTTGTTTACATGTTCGGGAGGTTACGTCATCACGCAGAGCGTGGGGTTTGTTTTCATCGCGGGTGATTCCCGTCTTGATACGCTTCTACTAGGCACGTCCAGTTTGTTTGAGTGACAAGTAAGCGCTCCTCCCCTAAGGTGATGTAATGCTACACTGAGTGATCATGTGATCGTTGGTGCTATGCAGTGATCATTGATGCTGCAGCTGTTGGCGCTCGTTGGACAGTGCGTAGCACATACGTACATGAAATAGATACGGTGAAAGAACGGTTAATTCAGTGGATGAACATATTATTCTATTACTGAACATGAGTCATGGACTAATAATACGTCCTGACCCAGGCTTGCGGCCTATTAGATCATTACCTCTATGTGACTGGCATTATGTTCCCTAGTTTTATTTTTGCTTTGAAAATAAAGTCCCATATATTGTGCATTTACAGTCTCTTGTCATTCTTACCCAGTCTGTACCGCTGACAATCACTAAGATGCAGTAGGAGCCTGGCTGTCTGGGGATTTTCCTCCTTTGGTTGTCCTGGGGCCTGGCTGGTCACCTCCCAGTGCTCACTGAGACCTGCTGTGGCATCCATTTTTAACAAGTGATATTTAATTTGCATATCTGTGCATTGATTTAAATAGAGTAGAGTTTAATTGCTTATAAATATCTCTTGCCAATATCTGGATCTCAAGGGATCGGACACAAAAAGTGCAATTCTGTTTATTAGATAACCTTTATTATTATCAATTTAAAAACCAAATGTGCTGTTACATAAATATCCAGAATAAGCAGTGATTAATAAATAAATGAAACTAGGTGCAAGGAGGGCCTGATCATATAATCCAAATAATGGTAAAGTTGCCTCAGATTTGTGAGAGAATTACTTAAAGAAGTTTCTTGGATTATGACTGCATCTAATAGAGGAGAATCAGTAGTGTATGAAAACATTTCTTTGCCTGGAAAGATACCAAAATAAACATTAACAAATTCAGCCTGATGTTTGCTAAATCTTGTGAGTTTACAAGCAGTTACATTTTTTTTTATCATAGAAAACTTTATTGAGAGTAGAATGAATGACTACAACAAATAAAACATTTCAGGAATGAAAATACATTGAAATCTAACATAGATGTCCTCCAAAATGTGTTACTTAAGCTGTTCTAAATTTCCTCAAAGTAACTCGTTTTCAACATTTTTAGTGATATTTATAATACATATTAAAATCTAACAACTCCGTAGAGATAGTAAGCTAGTTGAGCTTAAATAGATTCAGTGTAAAGAGTAAAAAGGGAGAAAGATAAAAGTTTGCTCTAGCTTGCCAAAACAATGGGAAAGTCAACATTCCTCCGATTACTCCCCCTCCGCCGCCTCTCTGGCAGTTTTTTTTTTTGTCATGTTATTATTACCTTACCTCCAGCAGAAAAGTCAGCCTTCTTCCAACTCCGTCCGATTCGTACCGACCCCCGCTCCACTCCTCACCCAGCCGCACAATAAAAAAGCCCCACCTGTCTTTCCAGACTACCCTTCTTCAAGGAGTACAGTCTGCTGATCTAATCCAAGGTTCCCATATTTCTAAGAATGCATGAAGAGAGTCTAAAAGAATATAAGTCATCCTTTCATTAATGAACAGAACATTTTCCTTTATTAATTACTTCTTGAAAGTTAATAGAATTGTCTTTCCATCGCCTGGCAATGATGTTCTTGGCTGCTAGATAAATCATTTGAGCCAGCCTATTGCCTTTTTTCCCTAATTCCACATGGTGTATTCCTAGAAGGCATGTCGCTATTGAAGGTGTAATTGGAGTGTTCAATAATCCTGAAATTAGTGTGGCTGTCTTATCCCAGATCTCAGCCACCCTGGGGCACTGCCACCATGAGTGAATTAATTCCCCTCTTCCCTGACACCCCCTAAAGCACTTGTCTGAGATAGTTGGAAAAAACTCAGTCTAACTGGAGTCATGTATGCTCGGTGTAAAATTTTTAGAGAAGTTTCCAGGAGGCTGAAGTTAAGTGAGCCCCTGGAAAGGTTCAAACAAGCCTCGGCCCAAGTTTTCCCCTCCCAATTTTGTTGTAGATCAGATTGACACTTTATCATGAAGGAGGGCTTTGTAAGATCCGGGGGAGAGTTAAATATGTCATAGAGATTTCCCAAGGTTCCCTTAAAGAGCGGTATATTCTTGCATATTGTAGAGAGCCAGGTAGCCATAGGGGGTCCATGTTTCCTCACCACCTCCCCTATCCAATATCTTATTTTTATAAGGTTAAATAGCTCTCGCTGGGGCACTTTGTAATCCCTTTTCACCGTATCTAGTGTTAAGATTCTGTCACTATCCACCCATGTTCCTAATTTGTCTAAGTTGTGCGAAATCCCAAAATTTCTCGATTCCACTGATAAGTAGGTTAAAAGGGTGGGTGATGAGAATATAGAAGTTAGGGGAGATAAGGCGTTGGCTAATTTGTGTTCCCGTCTGGCCCGATTCCAGATCCTTAAAGTGAAGCTAGTAATTGGGTTACTTATCCGGTTCCCGAAGGTCTCCGAGGGAGGAGCCCATAAAATAATTCCCCAAGTCAGGGGAGCCATTAAAGCGTCCTCAATAAACACCCAGTTTGGTTTGTGAGGGATGGAGTGTGCCAGGGGGATAAAAGCAATCTGTGCCGCTTTGAGGTAGTTGGAAAAATTAGAGCATGATAGACCACCCTTGGATTTGTGCCTAAACATTGTCTTCCTTGCTATCTTTGGAGGTCTGTTCCTCCATATAAATTTAAATACCAGGGATTGGAAACGGGATAGTTCTGCGTTGTTTATTTGAATGGGCAAAGTCCTGGCTAGGTAGAGCAGCCTCCGGCCCGTCCAGGAGATATGCCGCTTCGACCAGATGTTCAGGTCTCTCTGTAGTGTTCTGAAGAGGGGAGGGAAGTTGGCTTTATATATTTCTGTTAGTGTGCTAGTTAGATTAATTCCCAAGTATTTAATGTGGGAGGTGGGCCACAGGAAGTTATGTGTTAGTTTCAATTGGTTCAATATGTCTGGGGGAATGCCAACACTAAGGGCCTCTGTCTTGTCCTGGTTCAGCCTGAGCCCTGACAAGGAACTATACTGAGTAATCGTTTCCATCAGAGCTTGAATCGAGGGGCCCGGGTTCGTTAGGGCACGCAGGAGGTCATCAGCTAATAAAGAACATTTCATATGCTGATGTCCCACTCGCACACCGCCTATTTTGGAATTTGCTCTGATCGCCTGGGCCAAAGGTTCAATTGCTAGTTCGAGGAGTAGTGGGGATAGTGGGCAGCCCTGCCTAGTACCGCGTTTGATATTGATATAGGCTCTTTGAGAACCAGGCAGCTTAAGGCTGGCTTTGGGTGATGTATAGTATGTACGCAGCAGGCTGATAAACTGGCCCTTAAACCCAAATTTAGATAATGTGGCAAACAGAAATGGCCATTCCAGCATATCAAACGCTTTTTCAATGTCCAGGGCTAGAATACACACAGTGGGGCCACCTGATCTAGCCATGTGTATGATGTTTAAAGTCCTCCTAATATTGTCCCCCATCTGCCTGTGTGGGATAAAGCCTGACTGGTCTTTGTGGATCAGTGCTGGAAGGAAGGCCGGGATCCTTTTGGCAAAGATTTTTGCTAGCAACTTAATGTCTCCATTCAGGAGTGCAATTGGCCGATAGTTTACAAGCAGTTAATTTCGAGAGTTAACACCCCTGGCAATCCCTGCTAACATTAGCACACAATTCATAATTTGTTTTGGCCAATCACAGATAGCTAATACATTGTATCAATCTGTAAAGGCAGTTTGTACACCAAAGTATCATGGGAGTTGTAGTCCTGTTTTTATCCGGCAACTGTAAGCAAGGAGGAGCCAGGCACTGCAATGTAGATGTCTGTGCACTGTGCTGCTGCTGACTTGCAGCCTTATTAAATTGTGATTCAGTAAATTTAAAAGGGCTCTATTTAAGCACAGAGCATATTTTATTTACAGAAGTTTTTAGTTAGTGAAGACCTTGCTTTTGGATAGAAGTTCACTAACTAAAAACTTCTGTAAAAAAATATGCTGTGTGCTTAAATAGAGCCCTTTTAAATTTACTGAATCACAATTTAATAAGGCTGTTGGTTAGTAAAGAGTTAAAATCCATACCCAAATGCAGTGTTTCTATTGGTAGGTACACTGTGCCCATGTAAGCAGCTCTGGGGTTGTGGAAAGCAAGTTTTATTTTTAAATAAAATAAATCTGTATGTATATAGAATTACTCCGTGTAATGTGTGTTTCTGATATAAGCAGCAGGTGTTAGATTAGAAAAATTGCCTAATTATGTCTTTTTTTATTTATTTTATTTTGTATTTTATTTTATTTTACGTTTTGGGGCCCTCTGCAGCCTGCACACTATTATGCACCCTGGAATTGGCATCCTCCTTGGCTCCCACAACTGGTGCCCGGACCCCTCACGAACAAAATACCCCCCTGTTTCGGGAAATAGACTAGTCTGATTCACCTGGTCCCCGTCTCCTGCTCTCTGCGTGTGTCTGCTGGCAGGGGTAGGAGCCAGCATAGGGAAGAGCCAGCACACCGGCAGCACGGAGCAGGAGGTAAGAGACAGGGAGAGGCATGGGGGAGAGGGGGAGACATAGAGGAGAGGGAGGCATGGGGGAGAGAAGGAGACATGGAGGGAGGGAAAGGCATAGGGGGAGAAGGAGACATGGAGGGAGGCAGAGGCATGAGGAAGAGAGGCAAAAGGGAGACACATGGAGGGAGAGAGAGGTAAGGGGGAGACATGGAAGGAGAGCGGGAGACATCGGGAGAGGGAGACATGGATCTAAAGAGAGAGGCAAGGGGAAAGAGGGAGACACATGGAGGGAGAGATAGAGGTAAGGGGGAGACATGGAGGGAGAGGGGAGACATTGGGGGGGATGGGGAGACATCGGGAGAGGGAGACATGGATGTAAAGGGAGAGGCAAGGGGAAAGGAAGACACAAAAAGGGAGAGATAGAGGTAAGGGGGAGACATGGAGGGAGAGGGAAGACATTGGGGGAGATGAGGAAACATTGGGGGAGAGGGAGAGACATGGGGAGAGGGAGACATGGATGTAAAGGGAGAGGCAAGGGGAAAGAGGGAGACACATGGAGGGAGAGAGAGGTAAGGGGGAGACATGGGGAGACATCGGGAGAGGGAAACATGGATGTTAAGGGAGGGGCAAGGGGAAAGCGGGAGACACATAAAGGGAGAGATAGAGGTAAGGGGGAGACATGGAGGGAGAGGGGAGACATTGGGGGAGATGAGGAAACATTGGGGGAGAGGGAAAAACATAGGGAGAGGGAGACATGGATGTAAAGGGAGAGGCAAGGGGAAAGAGGGAGACACATGGAGGAGAGAGAGGCAAGGGGGAAACATGGAGGGAGAGGCATGAGGGGAGAGCATGATACATAGGGCAAGGGGGAGAGCAAAATGAAGAGAGGGAGAGAAAGAGGGGGAGCGAGAGAAAGAGAGAGGGATAGAATGAGAGGGGGAAGAGAGAGAGAAAGAGAGAGGGTGGGAGAGAGAGAGGGGAGAGGAGGAGAAAGAGGGAGTGGAGAGAGTGGGGGATAGCGAGAGAAAGCAGAGAGAGGGGGAGGGAGAGAGACATGGAGAGAAAGAGATAGAGGGGGAAAGCAAGTGAGGGGGAGAGGGAAAGAGAGGGGGAAGAGGGAGAGAAGATGAAGAGAGGGGGAGAGAAGGTGAGGGGAGAGAGAAAGAAAGAGGGGGGAGAGAGAGAGAAGGGAGGGGAAGAGGGAGAAAGACATGGAGAGAAGAGTAGAGAGAGGGGGAAAGGGGGAGGGAAGAGAGCAAAAGAGAGGGAGATGGAGAGAAGGGAGAAAGAAAGGGGAGTGTGAGAGAGAAGGCAATATATATATATATATATATATATATATATATATATATATATATATATATATATATATATATATATATCACATATATAGTGGTGAGCATACGAGCAGTTGCTTATGCTTGCCGGCTCGCGCAGCGAGCCTGCGGCCCTCGCAAAATTTACGTTGTAACGCAAACAAAATACGAGACACGTTACGACCCATTACGACCTCGCAAAAAACGTCCGCAACACGCGCACATGAAAACATCAAAACATAAAAAATACAACAAATAAACACAACAAATACATAAATAGCTTACTTACAGGAAGAGGGAGCATCCAGGACCTCGAAAACTAAAGATACACCTCAATTTAAGTCAAATCAAAAGAGTTTAGACAGTAAAAAATTCTCTAAGCGAGAGAAAAAATGGCCGCCGAAGAAAACGAGGCTACAGACGCAAAACACCACCAAACACCTACATATTTGCCGAAAAAACACCTACGAGATTAGAAAACAAGGACGCAACCCTCGCAACCCCAAAAACATTACAAACACAACAAATACAAACAACAAACACATAAAAAGGTTACTCACAGCAAGGGGGGGCACCGAGGACCTCTGCAAGTGAAGTTACACTTCCATTTAACCACAAATTTCGGAGTTTAGAGACCCGAAAATCACCTAAGCGAGAGAAAAAATGGCCACTGAACAAAACGAAAACGAGGCTAAAGGTCCCTAAACACCCAAAACACTACCATAAACACGCAAAACACCACCAAACAGCTACGATTATTCCGAAAAAGCCCACCAAACAGCTAAGGATATTCCAAAAAACTTGCACGACATAGAAAACGAATATTCCGAAAAACTCGCACGACATAGAAAACGAACGACGCTACATCGGCCACCTTATATACACCAAACACCCTTAGTTCACTTACAATTTCATTGCCGTCATTTTTTGACGGGCAATTCGCTAGTATATACAGTATATATATTACTGGCTATCATTAGCATGGAGCGCGATCTTAGCTTGTGTTGTGGACTTTTTGAGTAGGTAGTTCACCACAACAATCATTTATAATATGATGGGCAAAAGAGCGATAGAAGCCCTCCACCATACAGTAGTACAGTAAATAAATAGTACATCTGTGATCACATTTGAATGTCTTAAGCAAGTAAAAAAAAATGCCTCCAGCTCAGAATTCTGAGAAAAATAGTTATTACACTGCATTCTGGGAAGCTGAGCTGAGACATGCAAATATGCCCACAAAGCCTCGCTCTTCAAGCCATAGCCATTATCAAACAAGGCTATGGATTGAAGAGCGAGGAATTTGTGAACACACTATTTATTTACTGTACTACTGTACGGTGGAGGGCTTCTATCGCTCTTTTGCCCACCATAGTTAAAATTATTGTTGTGGTGAACTACCTACCCATAAAGACCACAACACGAGCGGAGATCCCGCTCCATGCTGATCATAGCCAGTAAGCTTGAAACAGCTGTACATGGATAGGATTCTCATCTTGTGTAAAATCCAAACTTGGCTTTGCATTAAAGCGGCGTAATACAGCAGGCATAAGCTTAAAGGAAGCCATGTTTGATAATGGCTATGGATTGAAGAGCAAGGCATTTGTGGGCACATTTTCATGTCCCAGCTCAGCTTCCCAGAATGCAGTGTAATAATTGTTTTTCTTGGAATTCTGAGCTAGGAACAGGCTTTTTTAACTTGTTTTAGACATTCAAACGTGAACACAGATGTACCTTTTATATATATATATGTATATATATATATATATATATATATATGTATGTATATATATATATATATACATATATTTATTATAATATGGTGGGCAAAAGAGCAATAGAAGCCCTCCACGTACAGTAGTACAGTAAATAAATAGCACATCTGTGATCACATTTGAATGTCTTAAGCAAGTTAAAAAACCTGCTTCCAGCTCAGAATTCCGAGAAAAACAGTTATTACACTGCATTCTGGGAAGCTGAGCTGGTGCCTCGCTCTTCAATCCATAGCCATTATCAAACATGGCTTCCTTTAAGCTTATGCATGCTATATTACACAGCTTTAATGCAAAGCCGAGGTTGGATTAAACACAGGCTGAGTATCCTATCCATGTACAGCTGTTTCAAGCTTACTGGCTATCATCAGCATGGAGCGGGATCTCAGCTTGTGTTGTGGACTTTATGGGTAGGTAGTTCACCACAACAATAATTTAAAATACGGTGGGCCATAGAGTGATAGAAGCCCTCCACCATACAGTAGTACAGTAAATAAATAGTGTGTTCACAAATTCCTCGCTCTTCAATCCATAGCCTTGTTTGATAATGGCTATAGATTGAAGAGCCAGGCTTTGTGGGCACATTTGCATGTCTCTGCTCAGCTTCCCAGAATGCAGTGTAATAACTGTTTTTCTCAGAACTCTGAGCTGGAAGCAGTTTTTTTTTACTTGCTTAAGACATTCAAATGTGATCACAGATGTACTATTTATTTACTGTACTACTGTATGGTGGAGGGCTTCTATCGCTCTTTTGCCCATCACATACAGTATATAGTTGTGAGCGTACGAGTTGTTGCTAACGCGTAGCGAGGGCTGCGGGCGAGGGCCTCAATCGCTGGCATGGCGCTCCTTGCCAGCATCTGCGACTCTTGCTAAATTTACGTTTAAACGCAAACAACCACACAACAATCTCGACCACGCAAACGACACACCAACTACGACCCTCGCAAACTTTACCTCGCAACGCAAACAACATACAAGATACGTTAACACACATTACGACCTCGCAACAATCGGACGCAACTTGCGAACATGAAAAAATTAAAAACACAATAAATACACACAACACATACATAAAAAGCTTACCTACAGCAAGAGGAAGCATTCAGGACCTCAAAATCAACTTACACCTTCATTTAACTCAAAATAAAAAAGTTTAGACACTAAAAAATTCTCTAAGCGAGAGAAAAAATGGCAGCCGAACAAAACGAAAACGAGGCTACAGCACTCTAAACACGCAAAACACCACAAGAAACTCGCAAAACACCACAAGAAACTTGCAAAACACCACAAAAGACCTACGGATATTCCGCTAAGACGCATACCACACATTACCCGCCATTTTACGCCAATGCGGAAGTACACAACTACGCTAACGGTTTGGTCTCGTGCACGCACACTATTACACTGCACACATTCACCCCGCTTACACAGCAGCTCCACACCACTAATGCTGCAGCAACATCAAAACACATTCCCAGCTCTTCAACAGAATGCTTCAAAATAGGTAAAGTATATTCATTTATTATTGTATTACATATTTCATTATTACACACCAAACAGCATTAGCTACCTTACAATTTCATTGCCGTCATTTGTTGACGGGCAATTTGCTAGTCATATTATAAATGATTGTTGTGGTGAGCTACCTACTCATAAAGTCCACAACACAAGCTGAGATCGCGCTACATGCTAATGATAGCCAGTAAGCGTGAAACAGCTGTACATGGATTGGATACTCAGGTTGTGTTTAATCCAACCTTGGCTTTGCATTAAAGCTGTGTAATACAGCATGCATAAACTTAAAGGAAGCCATGTTTGATAATGGCTATGGATTGAAGAGCGAGGCATTTGTGGGCACATTTGCATGTCCCAGCTCAGTTTCCCAGAATGCAGTGAAATAATGTTTTTCTCTGAATTCTCAGGTGGAAGCAGGTTTTTTAACTTGCTTAAGACATTCAAATGTGAACACAGATGTACTATTTATTAATTATATTTATATATATACATATTTGCACTTGGGGGGGGTGCGACGACTCAGAGTCAGGCCCTTGCATTATCTCTCTCATATTAAACTTCAGTCCATTTCCCTGGCGCTCTATTAACTCCCTTGCCCTTGATCTCTATCCTCGTGCTCTGAGTATCTATTTTCCACTGGCAGTCTCCTTGCCCTAAGTGTCTCTCTCTTCCCAACCCTAGCACACACTGTCTTGCATTGCACTGGCTGACTTGTAGACAGTCAGACACCATCATCATCAGTGTAAACTAAGCTTTATATATATATTTTTTTTTCAGTGGTAATAAAAACCATGAGATAAAAATGTTAGTCTGTCATAATGTATAATAAAATTAAGACTCTTACCCAATTATCTTTCTATGTAATTTTACAATATAATGTCTCTCGTGGAAAAAAAGAGAGGGAGATGGAGAGAAGGGAGAAAGAAAGGGGAGTGTGAGAGAGAAGGCAATATATATATATATATATATATATATATATATATATATATATATATATATATATCACATATATAGTGGTGAGCATACGAGCAGTTGCTTATGCTTGCCGGCTCGCGCAGCGAGCCTGCGGCCCTCGCAAAATTTACGTTGTAACGCAAACAAAATACGAGACACGTTACGACCCATTACGACCTCGCAAAAAACGTCCGCAACACGCGCACATCAAAACATCAAAACATAAAAAATACAACAAATACACACAACAAATACATAAAAAGCTTACTTACAGGAAGAGGGAGCATCCAGGACCTCGAAAACTAAAGATACACCTCAATTTAAGTCAAATCAAAAGAGTTTAGACAGTAAAAAATTCTCTAAGCGAGAGAAAAAATGGCCGCCGAAGAAAACGAGGCTACAGACGCAAAACACCACCAAACACCTACATATTTGCCGAAAAAACACCTACGAGATTAGAAAACAAGGACGCAACCCTCGCAACCCCAAAAACATTACAAACACAACAAATACAAACAACAAACACATAAAAAGGTTACTCACAGCAAGGGGGGGGCACCGAGGACCTCTGCAAGTGAAGTTACACTTCCATTTAACCACAAATTTCGGAGTTTAGAGACCCGAAAATCACCTAAGCGAGAGAAAAAATGGCCACCGAACAAAACGAAAACGAGGCTAAAGGTCCCTAAACACCCAAAACACTACCATAAACACGCAAAACACCACCAAACAGCTACGATTATTCCGAAAAAGCCCACCAAACAGCTAAGGATATTCCAAAAAACTTGCACGACATAGAAAACGAATATTCCGAAAAACTCGCACGACATAGAAAACGAACGACGCTACATCGGCCACCTTATATACACCAAACACCCTTAGTTCACTTACAATTTCATTGCCGTCATTTTTTGACGGGCAATTCGCTAGTATATACAGTATATATATTACTGGCTATCATTAGCATGGAGCGCGATCTTAGCTTGTGTTGTGGACTTTTTGAGTAGGTAGTTCACCACAACAATCATTTATAATATGATGGGCAAAAGAGCGATAGAAGCCCTCCACCGTACAGTAGTACAGTAAATAAATAGTACATCTGTGATCACATTTGAATGTCTTAAGCAAGTAAAAAAAAATGCCTCCAGCTCAGAATTCTGAGAAAAATAGTTATTACACTGCATTCTGGGAAGCTGAGCTGAGACATGCAAATATGCCCACAAAGCCTCGCTCTTCAAGCCATAGCCATTATCAAACAAGGCTATGGATTGAAGAGCGAGGAATTTGTGAACACACTATTTATTTACTGTACTACTGTACGGTGGAGGGCTTCTATCGCTCTTTTGCCCACCATAGTTAAAATTATTGTTGTGGTGAACTACCTACCCATAAAGACCACAACACGAGCGGAGATCCCGCTCCATGCTGATAATAGCCAGTAAGCTTGAAACAGCTGTACATGGATAGGATTCTCATCTTGTGTAAAATCCAAACTTGGCTTTGCATTAAAGCGGCGTAATACAGCAGGCATAAGCTTAAAGGAAGCCATGTTTGATAATGGCTATGGATTGAAGAGCAAGGCATTTGTGGGCACATTTTCATGTCCCAGCTCAGCTTCCCAGAATGCAGTGTAATAATTGTTTTTCTTGGAATTCTGAGCTAGGAACAGGCTTTTTAACTTGTTTTAGACATTCAAACGTGAACACAGATGTACCTTTTATATATATATATGTATATATATATATATATATATATATATGTATGTATATATATATATATATACATATATTTATTATAATATGGTGGGCAAAAGAGCAATAGAAGCCCTCCACGTACAGTAGTACAGTAAATAAATAGCACATCTGTGATCACATTTGAATGTCTTAAGCAAGTTAAAAAACCTGCTTCCAGCTCAGAATTCCGAGAAAAACAGTTATTACACTGCATTCTGGGAAGCTGAGCTGGTGCCTCGCTCTTCAATCCATAGCCATTATCAAACATGGCTTCCTTTAAGCTTATGCATGCTATATTACACAGCTTTAATGCAAAGCCGAGGTTGGATTAAACACAGGCTGAGTATCCTATCCATGTACAGCTGTTTCAAGCTTACTGGCTATCATCAGCATGGAGCGGGATCTCAGCTTGTGTTGTGGACTTTATGGGTAGGTAGTTCACCACAACAATAATTTAAAATACGGTGGGCCATAGAGTGATAGAAGCCCTCCACCATACAGTAGTACAGTAAATAAATAGTGTGTTCACAAATTCCTCGCTCTTCAATCCATAGCCTTGTTTGATAATGGCTATAGATTGAAGAGCCAGGCTTTGTGGGCACATTTGCATGTCTCTGCTCAGCTTCCCAGAATGCAGTGTAATAACTGTTTTTCTCAGAACTCTGAGCTGGAAGCAGTTTTTTTTTTACTTGCTTAAGACATTCAAATGTGATCACAGATGTACTATTTATTTACTGTACTACTGTATGGTGGAGGGCTTCTATCGCTCTTTTGCCCATCACATACAGTATATAGTTGTGAGCGTACGAGTTGTTGCTAACGCGTAGCGAGGGCTGCGGGCGAGGGCCTCAGTCGCTGGCATGGCGCTCCTTGCCAGCATCTGCGACTCTTGCAAAATTTACGTTTAAACGCAAACAACCACACAACAATCTCGACCACGCAAACGACACACCAACTACGACCCTCGCAAACTTTACCTCGCAACGCAAACAACATACAAGATACGTTAACACACATTACGACCTCGCAACAATCGGACGCAACTTGCGAACATGAAAAAATTAAAAACACAATAAATACACACAACACATACATAAAAAGCTTACCTACAGCAAGAGGAAGCATTCAGGACCTCAAAATCAACTTACACCTTCATTTAACTCAAAATAAAAAAGTTTAGACACTAAGAAATTCTCTAAGCGAGAGAAAAAATGGCAGCCGAACAAAACGAAAACGAGGCTACAGCACTCTAAACACGCAAAACACCACAAGAAACTCGCAAAACACCACAAGAAACTTGCAAAACACCACAAAAGACCTACGGATATTCCGCTAAGACGCATACCACACATTACCCGCCATTTTACGCCAATGCGGAAGTACACAACTACGCTAACGGTTTGGTCTCGTGCACGCACACTATTACACTGCACACATTCACCCCGCTTACACAGCAGCTCCACACCACTAATGCTGCAGCAACATCAAAACACATTCCCAGCTCTTCAACAGAATGCTTCAAAATAGGTAAAGTATATTCATTTATTATTGTATTACATATTTCATTATTACACACCAAACAGCATTAGCTACCTTACAATTTCATTGCCGTCATTTGTTGACGGGCAATTTGCTAGTCATATTATAAATGATTGTTGTGGTGAGCTACCTACTCATAAAGTCCACAACACAAGCTGAGATCGCGCTACATGCTAATGATAGCCAGTAAGCGTGAAACAGCTGTACATGGATTGGATACTCAGGTTGTGTTTAATCCAACCTTGGCTTTGCATTAAAGCTGTGTAATACAGCATGCATAAACTTAAAGAAAGCCATGTTTGATAATGGCTATGGATTGAAGAGCGAGGCATTTGTGGGCACATTTGCATGTCCCAGCTCAGTTTCCCAGAATGCAGTGAAATAATGTTTTTCTCTGAATTCTCAGGTGGAAGCAGGTTTTTTAACTTGCTTAAGACATTCAAATGTGAACACAGATGTACTATTTATTTATTATATTTATATATATACATATTTGCACTTGGGGGGGGGGGGTGCGACGACTCAGAGTCAGGCCCTTGCATTATCTCTCTCATATTAAACTTCAGTCCATTTCCCTGGCGCTCTATTAACTCCCTTGCCCTTGATCTCTATCCTCGTGCTCGGAGTATCTATTTTCCACTGGCAGTCTCCTTGCCCTAAGTGTCTCTCTCTTCCCAACCCTAGCACACACTCTCTTGCATTGCACTGGCTGACTTGTAGACAGTCAGATACCATCATCATCAGTGTAAACTAAGCTTTATATATATATTTTTTTTCAGTGGTAATAAAAACCATGAGATAAAAATGTTAGTCTGTCATAATGTATAATAAAATTAAGACTCTTACCCAATTATCTTTCTATGTAATTTTACAATATAATGTCTCTCGTGGAAAAAAAGAGAGGGAGATGGAGAGAAGGGAGAAAGAAAGGGGAGTGTGAGAGAGAAGGCAATATATATATATATATATATATATATCACATATATAGTGGTGAGCATACGAGCAGTTGCTTATGCTTGCCGGCTCGCGCAGCGAGCCTGCGGCCCTCGCAAAATTTACGTTGTAACGCAAACAAAATACGAGACACGTTACGACCCATTACGACCTCGCAAAAAACGTCCGCAACACACGCACATCAAAACATCAAAACATAAAAAATACAACAAATACACACAACAAATACATAAAAAGCTTACTTACAGGAAGAGGGAGCATCCAGGACCTCGAAAACTAAAGATACACCTCAATTTAAGTCAAATCAAAAGAGTTTAGACAGTAAAAAATTCTCTAAGCGAGAGAAAAAATGGCCGCCGAAGAAAACGAGGCTACAGACGCAAAACACCACCAAACACCTACATATTTGCCGAAAAAACACCTACGAGATTAGAAAACAAGGACGCAACCCTCGCAACCCCAAAAACATTACAAACACAACAAATACAAACAACAAACACATAAAAAGGTTACTCACAGCAAGGGGGGGCACCGAGGACCTCTGCAAGTGAAGTTACACTTCCATTTAACCACAAATTTCGGAGTTTAGAGACCCGAAAATCACCTAAGCGAGAGAAAAAATGGCCACCGAACAAAACGAAAACGAGGCTAAAGGTCCCTAAACACCCAAAACACTACCATAAACACGCAAAACACCACCAAACAGCTACGATTATTCCGAAAAAGCCCACCAAACAGCTAAGGATATTCCAAAAAACTTGCACGACATAGAAAACGAATATTCCGAAAAACTCGCACGACATAGAAAACGAACGACGCTACATCGGCCACCTTATATACACCAAACACCCTTAGTTCACTTACAATTTCATTGCCGTCATTTTTTGACGGGCAATTCGCTAGTATATACAGTATATATATTACTGGCTATCATTAGCATGGAGCGCGATCTTAGCTTGTGTTGTGGACTTTTTGAGTAGGTAGTTCACCACAACAATCATTTATAATATGATGGGCAAAAGAGCGATAGAAGCCCTCCACCATACAGTAGTACAGTAAATAAATAGTACATCTGTGATCACATTTGAATGTCTTAAGCAAGTAAAAAAAAATGCCTCCAGCTCAGAATTCTGAGAAAAATAGTTATTACACTGCATTCTGGGAAGCTGAGCTGAGACATGCAAATATGCCCACAAAGCCTCGCTCTTCAAGCCATAGCCATTATCAAACAAGGCTATGGCTTGAAGAGCGAGGAATTTGTGAACACACTATTTATTTACTGTACTACTGTACGGTGGAGGGCTTCTATCGCTCTTTTGCCCACCATAGTTAAAATTATTGTTGTGGTGAACTACCTACCCATAAAGACCACAACACGAGCGGAGATCCCGCTCCATGCTGATCATAGCCAGTAAGCTTGAAACAGCTGTACATGGATAGGATTCTCATCTTGTGTAAAATCCAAACTTGGCTTTGCATTAAAGCGGCGTAATACAGCAGGCATAAGCTTAAAGGAAGCCATGTTTGATAATGGCTATGGATTGAAGAGCAAGGCATTTGTGGGCACATTTTCATGTCCCAGCTCAGCTTCCCAGAATGCAGTGTAATAATTGTTTTTCTTGGAATTCTGAGCTAGGAGCAGGCTTTTTAACTTGTTTTAGACATTCAAACGTGAACACAGATGTACCTTTTATATATATATATGTATATATATATATATATATATATATATATATGTATGTATATATATATATATATACATATATTTATTATAATATGGTGGGCAAAAGAGCGATAGAAGCCCTCCACGTACAGTAGTACAGTAAATAAATAGCACATCTGTGATCACATTTGAATGTCTTAAGCAAGTTAAAAAACCTGCTTCCAGCTCAGAATTCCGAGAAAAACAGTTATTACACTGCATTCTGGGAAGCTGAGCTGGTGCCTCGCTCTTCAATCCATAGCCATTATCAAATATGGCTTCCTTTAAGCTTATGCATGCTATATTACACAGCTTTAATGCAAAGCCGAGGTTGGATTAAACACAGGCTGAGTATCCTATCCATGTACAGCTGTTTCAAGCTTACTGGCTATCATCAGCATGGAGCGGGATCTCAGCTTGTGTTGTGGACTTTATGGGTAGGTAGTTCACCACAACAATAATTTAAAATACGGTGGGCCATAGAGTGATAGAAGCCCTCCACCATACAGTAGTACAGTAAATAAATAGTGTGTTCACAAATTCCTCGCTCTTCAATCCATAGCCTTGTTTGATAATGGCTATAGATTGAAGAGCCAGGCTTTGTGGGCACATTTGCATGTCTCTGCTCAGCTTCCCAGAATGCAGTGTAATAACTGTTTTTCTCAGAACTCTGAGCTGGAAGCAGTTTTTTTTTACTTGCTTAAGACATTCAAATGTGATCACAGATGTACTATTTATTTACTGTACTACTGTATGGTGGAGGGCTTCTATCGCTCTTTTGCCCATCACATACAGTATATAGTTGTGAGCGTACGAGTTGTTGCTAACGCGTAGCGAGGGCTGCGGGCGAGGGCCTCAGTCGCTGGCATTGCGCTCCTTGCCAGCATCTGCGACTCTTGCAAAATTTACGTTTAAACGCAAACAACCACACAACAACCTCGACCACGCAAACGACACACCAACTGCGACCCTCGCAAACTTTACCTCGCAACGCAAACAACATACAAGATACGTTAACACACATTACGACCTCGCAACAATCGGACGCAACTTGCGAACATGAAAAAATTAAAAACACAATAAATACACACAACACATACATAAAAAGCTTACCTACAGCAAGAGGAAGCATTCAGGACCTCAAAATCAACTTACACCTTCATTTAACTCAAAATAAAAAAGTTTAGACACTAAAAAATTCTCTAAGCGAGAGAAAAAATGGCAGCCGAACAAAACGAAAACGAGGCTACAGCACTCTAAACACGCAAAACACCACAAGAAACTCGCAAAACACCACAAGAAACTCGCAAAACACCACAAAAGACCTACGGATATTCCGCTAAGACGCATACCACACATTACACGCCATTTTACGCCAATGCGGAAGTACACAACTACGCTAACGGTTTCGTCTCGCGCACGCACAGTATTACACTGCACACATTCACCCCGCTTACACAGCAGCTCCACACCACTAATGCTGCAGCAACATCAAAACACATTTGCAGCTCTTCAACACAATGCTTCAAAATAGGTAAAGTATATTCATTTATTATTGTATTACATATTTCATTATTACACACCAAACAGCATTAGCTACCTTACAATTTCATTGCCGTCATTTTGCTAGTCATATTATAAATGATTGTTGTGGTGAGCTACCTACTCATAAAGTCCACAACACAAGCTGAGATTGTGCTACATGCTAATGATAGCCAGTAAGCGTGAAACAGCTGTACATGGATTGGATACTCAGGTTGTGTTTAATCCAACCTTGGCTTTGCATCTAAGCTGTGTAATACAGCATGCATAAACTTAAAGGAAGCCATGTTTGATAATGGCTATGGATTGAAGAGCGAGGCATTTGTGGGCACATTTGCATGTCCCAGCTCAGTTTCCCAGAATGCAGTGAAATAACTGTTTTTCTCTGAATTCTCAGGTGGAAGCAGGTTTTTTAACTTGCTTAAGCCATTCAAATGTGAACACAGATGTACTATTTATTTATTATATTTATATATATATATATTTGCACTTTGGGGGGGGGGGGGGGTGCGACGACTCAGAGTCAGGCCCTTGCATTATCTCTCTCATATTAAACTTCAGTCCATTTCCCTGGCGCTCTATTAACTCCCTTGCCCTTGATCTCTATCCTCGTGCTCTGAGCATCTATTTTCCACTGGCAGTCTTCTTGCCCTAAGTGTCTCTCTCTTCCCAACCCTAGCACACACTCTCTTGCATTGCACTGGCTGACTTGTAGACAGTCAGACACCATCATCATCAGTGTAAACTAAGCTTTATATATATATTTTTTTTCAGTGGTAATAAAAACCATGAGATAAAAATGTTAGTCAGTCATAATGTATAATAAAATTAAGACTCTTACCCAATTATCTTTCTATGTAATTTTACAATATAATGTCTCTCGTGGAAGGGGGTCAGCTCAAAATATTTTTTTTTGGGGGGGGGAGGGGGGGCTCTCCATTCCCTAGCTCTGACACTGATAGAAATATTTTTTTTTTTACTTTTGAGTAATGAAGTACCTGTTGTTACCCATAAGTTTAAATTATACCATATCTGTGTCACTTTAGAGGACAATTGAAGTCTCATATTTATGGCGCTCATTGATGCCTAAATCCCACCGTCCTTGCGATAAGCTCATTGCAGCCCTGCAACTGCGGGCCTCGCTTTGCGAGGGCCACAATTATTTAACATATCGTGACCAACAAGAACTATATATGTGATATGATATAATTCTTTACTCTGGACATCCGTCACTTTAATTGCTTTCATTAATTGTCAACTGGGCAGGTAATCCTATTGTAAACTGAAAAACAATTGTGTCAGTTTTTTAACATAACTGATTAGAGATCTTATTTGCATCAAAGAACCATCTCTGGTGTAATCAAGGTGCGAGAAAAATATCTGCCTCCAGCAAAAAATGAATAAAATAGGTACAGACTAAAGGCTGTATTTATTTAAATACTTTGGCCCTCATTCTATTATCGGCTGTAAATCGGCCGCAAAGCTGCGATTCCTTGCGGGGCTCCCGTTACCTTGCAATTCAAATAGACGGCGCCGCAAGGATATCCCTTTACGGCCGGCCGCATATCTTGCAACCGGCCGTAAGCTCAGAAATCTTTAAATGCAAAAATAAATTCAAGACGGCACTGTAAAGCTCTGTAAATGCTAGGGATCATAATGGGGGACATGAGGATTAATAGCAACCCCCTCTCAAGCTTGCACATCAGCCCAAATCCGAGATTTAATTAACTGTTTATTTTCCGGCCGCAGCGTGGGCGGGTCTGAGGTGCTCCAAGCCCTCTGGACTTTTTCCACAGATATTTGACATAAATTAAAATAACATTTATTTACGGATTTTAGTATAGGGGAATGTTGTGCTATTTTTGCTAACACCTACAATCACTTTATAGTCTCCTCAGAGTGCAGGATGGCTTTATTATGGCTTTATTATGTGCTTAATTGTGCGCTTGCGGGACCTTTTTGGTACAAGTAAGCTGCGGCTCGGTTTTAGCCTTGCAGAGAGGGTTCCCGGAGCAATTGAATAGCAACCAGGATTTTCTTGCGGCCGAAACTCTTGCGGCCGTTTAAGATCAAAGGCTTTCCTCCGGCGCGTGCGGCCGCAAGGGATAACAAGGCGCCGGCCGCAAGCCTGCCGGAGTCCTCGGCCGGAAGGGAATAGAATAGGCAAATAGCCTGCGGCCGGTCCTTGCGGCCCCGCATCACCTACAGACGATAATAGAATGAGGCCCTTTTTACTTTTCAAAAGCATTTTCTCCATTATCAATTTAAAAGGACGCAACAGAGGTCCCACTTATGGAGGAATTATAAAGTAGCAATGCAAATGTGAATATTTTCTATTGATATTTATTGAAAATTTAGTAATAAAAGAAACAACTTTGAATGTGACTCAGCTCTAGAGACCCTCTCACCAGACTGGCCTTAAGAGCCTTAAGTGAAGTTAAACTGGCAGCCACAACCACCCTAATAACAACAAAACCTTTAGTTGTTAAAAGAGGGTTCAGTAAAAGATAGATATATATAGGGCAAAATAATACAAACATCCATCTTTCTTTTCAATATCTTTATTTCTTCCCTTCACTTCAGCAACCCTTTCGCCTTCACTTGCTTTCAATGCTGCAAAAGCTCAGCGTTCGCTTATTGTCAATGTCTTCCTTCCGTTCTCCACTATCGATCAGATATAACCACAGAGTCCTGTGTGAGGTTTTAAGCCTACTTTTTAAGGACTAGATATTTCAAAAAGGCATTATGAAATATGTTGGCGCGTTATAAATAAAAGTTAATAATTATAATATGGAACCATATATTACTGTCCTCCCACCAGCCCAAAAAAAAGATTGACAAAGCTGGCGGCAACTTTTTCTGTTCTAGTTGTCTGCTATAAGATGGGTAAATATGGACATGTCTGGTCCCTTCCAATCAACCATGACTTCCTGCACTTCCCCTTCATTAACTGGTGGGTTTAAAGTCCCCCCTGTAACATAGCCCATTTTCCTTAATCTAGTAATTCCTTCCTAGATCCAAGATTTACAACATCCATGCAAATAGACCCTCCCCAGGCTGCTGAGAATATTTCATAACAATGTCAGTCAAATACCCAAACCTTGTCTTCCCTAATACCTGTTGTCCCACAGGAGCATATTCATGATCTATAGACTCCACATTTTCCGCTACTATCCCCATCTCTTTCTCATCTCTCTCCTTTACCTGACCACTCCGCCAATTCCTAAGACTATTTTCATGAGCACATGCACATACTTGGCTGCAGTGATCATTTTTTGTTTACATTTATATATTTCTATTCACTGCTTCAAAGGGATATCTAAGTGAGCTGGATTAATACACTTCTGCACTCAGTAGGCAAAAAGCAGCCTATATGTATGCAGCACATCATAAAACATTTTATTTTTATTGATATCTAAAAATCCCTCTAATGATTATGTTGACACCCCCAGGGGGTGTCTACACAACTTCCTGGTGCCCCCAATCAGCATGCAGCACCCGGGGAGCAATATTAACCCACTATTTACCTGCTGTTGCTTGCTCAGTCAATCTCCTTACAGCTTCCTCCTTGCAGCTTTCTGTCACATGTCAGTGATACACTACATTTCCCAGGCTCCTTTGCCTACATATCCCATGCTGCTTTGCACCACAGCCAATAGGAGAGCAGTGTTGTCACTGCTGGTATATGACTCATCCCTGCTTCCTGGCTATGCTGTGTGGTGTTGCCATAGCCACTAACATAATGCTATGTCTGAAATCTTTCTCTAACCAGATTGGCAAAAACAAATTAGAGTGGGTGTTAACCTTAATTTTAAACGGTCAGAAATTACAATAGATTTTGCTAACTACAAGGTTAGTGTTTAAATGTTTATTCTGGTATTTTTTCATGCAAACATTTTTTTCATACACTACTGATTCTCCTCCATCAGATGCATTCATAATCCAGGAAACTTAGATATCCCTTTAACTACATACTTCTCAAAATGTTCTTTAAAATGTTCTCTCTAATTTTCCATTTCTTTCATACACATTCTGTATACAAAAAAGTTGTTGCTCTGTAATTCTGCGCTGTTCAATCCCAAAAAATGGATCAAACTACTTAGCAGAATAGCAAGAGATAGAGAGAGAGAGAAGAGCACAGCACCTGAAGAGATGGTTTTCAAGTTTGGAGTCTTAGCAGAGTAGCAAGGTCCCCATATTTATAGAGTATCGTAAACAGGAAGTTGTAGCAATGATTATTGCACTTTTCTTATGTCAACAGTTGCAAATCACTTTCTTTGATACAAACTTACAGGAAGTAAAGTTCCAAAACATTGGCCTTAGAAAGGAGAGAAGGTAAATCCAGCTTAGTTACAAGGCTACTGAACTGACCCATTAATTTTTGTTTAGTTGGGTCTGGCTCTCCGTGACCTTATGGACTGCAGCACGCCAGGCACATGTCAGCCACTGCCCTTCTGAGCTCCCTCGAGCTTGTGGTCATTGCTTCAGTGATCTCATCGTCCCCCTTCTACTACTCTGTATTTTCTGAAAGAGCATTAAAAAATAAATGTAAAATGTTTTCAAAATACATTACTATTTCTTCCCACACAGCCATTTTTATCCATTTTGCAACTGCCCTCTAGTACTTCCTTTGTGGTTTTGCGTACATTTGGGGAAAGGGGAGGGGGGGGGGCTAAGTGCGGTGTAGCGAATCAGTTTTGTACTACGTGGTATATTGCAGGTTAATAAGGACTGCACCTTGTGGCGGTGATGTCTCTCCTAATGCTAAGTCCAGCTTGCACACTGTCACTCAACCCCCCCCCCCCCCCCAAGCAAAAGACCGACCCCTCCCTTCCTATCACATAACTGTTAGTCAAACCCTCCACTAGTTTTTGCTAGCACAGAGGTGAAAGCAGCTTTTTTGGCCTTTAAAAGTGACTTTTCATTAAAATATATTTTAGTTTCTTAGCTCTTCTACAGGTGGTGTTGTGTTTAGCTCTGGGTGTATTCACTGTACTATAGTGGTGGTTGTTTTACAATACTGTAGTACTGGGTACATTGTATTTGTGAGTATCAGCTTGCTATAGTGATTATGTTAAATTGCTGATATGTATTATTTTAAAAGTAGGTTGTGTGTAACCAGGTCTATGGAGGTGTAATCAAATTATTGTTTGCAAAGATAGATCTAAGAGGGGATAACAGAATGTCAATCAGCGAAAATGCCAAACCCCCAAACTTGAGAAAATGCCAACATTTTAAATAAAGGTTATGCTCTCTTTGGGACAAATAGCAATATTGTGTTTTATTGAGCCTTGCAAACTGCTTGTTATTTGGCGACTCCTGCTATCCTGTTTGAACAAAACTGCTCCGTTCTATGGGTAGGATCCGTCCTTCTGGCCTTTTCGAGCCAAACAAAGAATAGATTGTGACACCTTTTTCTCCTAAGTTTTTTCAATTAGCTCATTGGTCTGAAGATGAAAATATTCTAACTCAATGCAATTTCTCTGTAACCTGATAAATTAACCATAAGATATATTTTTGATTACTAAATTTATTTTTTAGTACTTATTTCTATCTGCTCTCAAAATAGTATACCCTGCAACAGGTTTGAGAAAATAATACATACATATTAATCAATTTCTTATAAAGATCATTATGTCTAAAAATCAATGTTCATTGTATGGATATTGTACATACATTTTAAAACAATGCTGTTTCTGTTCAAATATATTAGGAATATTTAGATTTTGGTTCATTTCCATATAATCAATATATCAATATATCATCTATATATCTAGTATATAGAACTAGATCTTTCAAAAAGGCATTATTAAATATGTTGGCACGTTACAAATAAAAGTTAAAAATAATACATAAATAATATGGAACAATATATATCACTGTCCTTCCACCAGCCCCAAAAAAATCAAAACTGGTGGCAAATTTGGTACCAATGGCCATCCCCTGTAGCTGTAAATAAATATTCTCAATATATTGAAAATACTTAACTTTCAAGAAAAACTGAACAGTATTTTCTATAAATTGTTTTTGTAGAATAGTAATCTTGAAATCTTTATGTAAATAATACCTAATGGCTTTATTCCCAAAGTATGTTGTATTGAAGTATAGAGAGCCGTCACATCAATTGTAGCTATCACATATTATAATTGTCAAACTGCCATTCGTCGTCACGCTTGCGATGAATCGCAGTTTGACAATGATCCGATCGCAACTTTGCGATCGGATCGCGCGCAAGCGCATGCGCAATGGGCATTGTGAACTGCGCATTGCGCAGCAGTAGCCGCGCTTGCACAGAGCATGGCATGAGCCGCGCATGCGCACAGCGCTGCACAAGCCAAGCATGTGCACAGCACGAGCAGCGCATGCGCACAACGCGTCGTGAGAAGATGGACAGAGGGAGTGGGGAAGAGGCACAGAGAGAGAGTGGGGAAGAGGCACAGAGGGAGAGTGGGGAAGAGGCACAGAGGGAGAGTGGGGAAGAGACACAGAGGGAGAGGGGAGGGAGGCACAGAGGGAGAGGGTGGAAGAGACACAGAGGGGGGGGGAGAGACACAGAGGGAGAGGGGGGAAGAGGCACAGAGGGAGAGTGGGGAAGAGGCACAGAGGGAGAGTGGGGAAGAGACACAGAGGGAGAGGGGGAAGAGGCACAGATGGAGAGGCACAGATGGAGAGGGTGGAAGAGACACAGAGGGAGAGGGGGGAAGAGGGAGAGGAGGGGAGAGGGGGGAAGAGGGGGGAAGAGACACAGAGGAAGGGGTGGATAGACACAGAGAGAGGGTGAAGAGGCACAGAGGGAGGGGGGAAGAGACACAGTGTGAGGAATTGACTCTGCTGGGTTTTGAACCCTGGTCCCTGCCTGCCTGTTGTGAATTCCATTGAGACCTTATAAGCTTGACTCTGCTAGCAATTGTATCAGTACCTAAGTCTCTTCAGCTGTGTCTGGTCAGGTGTCTGGTCCTTGGCCTATATAAGGCACTTCCTGTCTATTGATCCTTGCCAGATTATTGTGTGGTTTCTGATCACTTCAATAAACCTTGTTCCTGTTTCCAAGTTTGCGGAACTGGATTATTGCTGACCTTGGCTACTGGTCTCCACAACTTTGTGATTTCTATATCATTACAGAATAATCTGGCCCTTTCATGGAGACCGCCGGGTCAGATTCTGCATTGGCCCAGCAGGTTGCTTTATTTGCAAGAACTGTGCAGACCCAGGCACAGACCATTCAAGTGCTGCAGGACCAGGTAGCTGAACTGCAGGCCCAACAGGTTGCTTTTACTGCAAGAAATGTGCAGACCCAGGCACAGACCATTCAAGTGCTGCAGGACCAGATAGCTGAACTGCAAAATAAAATTCAGTCAATGCACAGTGAGTATACCAGCTACAGGGCACGAGATGTTACACCTGCACAAGATGCCCGCTTGCCCCTACCAGAAAAGTTTGGAGGAGATCGCAAAAAATTTAGGGGTTTCCTAAATCAATGCCGTTTGCACTTTATGATGTTACCTCAACGATTTCCATCTGAAAGAGAGAAGGTGGGATTTATTTTTTCCTTATTCAAAGATGAAGCCCTGGCTTGGGGCTCCCCTCTTCTGGAACAGGACAGTCCAGTCTTGGGTAATCTAAATGACTTTCTTGAGGCCATGTGCCTAGTTTTTGATGACCCAAATCGATGTGCTACAGCAGAAGCCACTCTCCTTCATTTGCATCAAGGGAGGCGCTCGGTGGCTGAATATGCTGCTGAATTCAGACAGTGGGTTGCTGATACTACCTGGAACCAATCAGCTCAGAGGTTCCACTTCAGAAAAGGTCTCCCAGAAGCTATAAAAGATGAGCTAGCTCGTGTTGATCTTCCTGCTGACTTTGATGCATTTGTGCGTTTGGCTATCCGTATTGATCGGAGACTTTCTGAAAGAAGATTGGAAAGACAGGGCTCTTTTAGACTAAGTACTACTCCAATTCCCTATTCAAGAACTTCTACTCCGATCCCACAAACACCTACAGACTCTGAGCCAGAGGCTATGCAGGTAAATCTAATAAGAGGGCCATTATCCAACGAAGAAAAACAGTGGCGACGCACTCACAATTTATACCTGTATTGTGGTAGTGCTGGGCACTCTGCCATCAATTGCCCTAGCAAATCCAAAAGAACAATAGCTATGGCAGCTGAGGGTGCACAGATTCAACACCAATCCCAGATTTCAGATCAACTGAATTCCGTCACACAACCCTTGTTTTCTCTGGCTCATGGTGAAGAGGGTATGTTGACTCAACATCCTCATTTTGTGGTGCCTATCACTTTGCAATGTGGTGATCGTAAAATTTCAACTACAGCTATGATAGATTCTGGAGCAGGCGGAAACTTTATGGACATTAAATATGCAGCAGGAAATAGAATTCAGTCTATCCCTAATTCTTCACCTGTGTTAATGGAGACAGTTGACGGTTCTCCACTTACGTCAGGCCCGGTTACACATGAGACTGTGCCCTTAATGTTGACTGTGGAAGTGAATCACCATGAGGCTATCTCTTTCCACCTAATTTCCTCAACACAGTTTCCAGTGATTTTGGGGGTACCTTGGCTTGCTCTGCATAACCCACAGATTGATTGGAAGATCAGAACTTTGTCCTTTCCTTCAGAACACTGCTTAATGAATTGTCAACCCTCTAAGGTAACACCTGTTGCCACAACAATTAATGAAATGGTTGCTACAAACTTGACTTAGCTTCCTCTACAATATCGGGATTTTGCAGATGTCTGTGATAAGAAGAATGCTGATCAGCTTCCACCACACAGGCCTTATGATTGCCCAATAGAGCTGTTGCCTGGGGCTGCTATCCCATTTGGCCGTATATATTCCCTTTCTGAGCCTGAATTGAAAGCTCTTCGTGAATACCTACAAGAAAATCTTGCCAAAGGCTTTATTCGACCATCTACTTCTCCAGCAGGAGCTCCTATTTTCTTTGTAGAAAAGAAAGATGGCAGCCTACGGCCATGCGTTGATTACAGGGACATTAATAACATCACTGTTAAGAACCGCTACCCCTTGCCTCTGATTCCTGAACTTTTGGAGAGACTTCGCTCAGCTAAAATATTTACGAAGCTTGATCTTCGGGGGGCATATAATCTGGTTCGCATAAGACCCAATGATGAATGGAAAACAGCTTTCAGAACCAGGTACGGGCATTACGAATATCTAGTAATGCCTTTTGGGCTGTGTAATGCCCCTGCAACTTTCCAGCATCTTATCAATGATGTACTACGAGATCTCCTGGATCAGTTTGTTGTGGCATATTTGGATGATATCCTAATATTCTCTGATAATCTTGAAAACCACAGAAAACAGGTCCGTATAGTTCTAGAGCGCCTTCGTACCCACCGCCTATACATTAAACTAGAAAAATGTGAGTTTGAACAAACAGAAATTCAATTCCTGGGGTATGTAATAACTCCCAAAGGTTTAAGTATGGACGCAAGTAAAATTAAAGCTGTGCTGGACTGGCCCATCCCCAAGAATAAAATAGATGTTCAGAGATTTGTGGGGTTTGCCAATTTTTACAGGCGTTTCATTAAGAATTTCTCTGCCGTTATTACACCGATCACTGAACTCACACGTAAAGGGACTCCTTTTCAGTGGTCCGATAAGGCGGATACCGCATTTTCCTGATTGAAGACTCTGTTTACCTCTGCCCCTGTCCTGGTACATCCTCAGCCGGAATTACCATTTATTGTGGAAGTTGATGCTTCTGATTCAGCTGTTGGTGCTATACTGTCTCAAAGGACTGGACCTAAGATGCTGTTACATCCGTGTGCCTTCTATTCCCGCCAGATGGTGCCAGCAGAAAGAAATTATGACATAGGGAATAAAGAACTATTGGCTATAAAAGCTGCCTTCAACGAATGGAGACATCTCTTGGAGGGAGCTACCCATCCAATTACTGTCCTCACAGATCACAAAAATCTGGAATGTATTCGATCAGCAAAGAGACTGTCAGCCTGACAAGCACGCTGGTCCCTATTCTTCTCGAGGTTTAATTTTTTGGTTAGATACCATCCTGGCTCCAAGAATGGTAAGGCGGATGCCTTGTCTAGAATAGCTGACCCCCTCCATACTACCGTAACCAAGACCACCATCTTGCCGGAGGATATATTTATAGGAGTTACATTTCCTTCTGATCTGATGTCTCGCATTAAAAAGGGCTACGCTGAAGACCCAGTTCTTCGTGATCCTCCTTGTGACCTCCATATGACGATGCTTAATGGGTTTTGGATTTTTCAACAACGTCTGTTTGCTCCCGAGTCAGTGCGACTGGACCTTTTACGTCTCTACCATGACTCAAAACCAGCAGGTCATCCAGGAATCCGAAAGACGCAAGACCTACTTGCCCGATCCTTTTGGTGGCCGAAGTATCATGAGGATGTTAAGAAGTATGTGTCCTCTTGTGCTGTATGTGCCAGACATAAGACTCCTCGCTCATCCCCTGTTGGCTTGCTTCGGCCTCTTCCGATTCCTCATCGTCCCTGGGGATCTATATCCATGGACTTTATTGTGGAACTACCTCCCTCTAATGAACACACTACCATTCTTGTTGTTGTGGACAGGTTAACTAAGATGGGTCATTTCATACCAGCTCGTGGTCTCCCTTCAGCTAAACAGACGGCTGACCTGGTTATTCGGGAAATATTTTGCTTGCATGGAGTGCCTGATGAAGTAGTTTCTGACAGGGGAGTACAGTTTACGTCTCGTTTTTGGAAACATTTTTGTTCTAATCTAGGTATTAATGTAAATCTGTCGTCATCTTTTCATCCGCAAAGTAATGGACAGACTGAGCGAACCAACCAGACTTTGGAGCAATATTTGCGGTGCTATATTAGTTACCTGCAGGATGACTGACTGGATTTTCTATCCACGGCGGAGTTTGCCTATAACAATGCCCAACACTGCTCCACTTCTTTGAGCCCATTTTTTGCCAACTATGGTTACCATCCGACCTTTCTAGTCAGTCTCCCAATTACTACTTCCATTCCTGCTGTCGCTGACTGGCTAACGGCCTTACGTGATTCCCAAGCACTGTTGAAATAGACTCTTTTGGAGGCTCAGGAATGTTACAAAAGAGCTGCTGATAGGCATAGAAAGGAGGCCCCAGTCTATCACGTTGGTGACAAGGTGTGGCTCTCAACAAGGAATCTCAAGCTTCGGATTCCTTCTCATAAATTGGGTCAAAGGTTCATGGGACCTTTTGAGATCATTGCTCAGATCAATGCTGTCACTTTCCGTTTACAACTCCCGAATTCCATGAAAATACATCCAGTGTTTCACGTTGCACTGCTTAAACCTTTTCATGAAAACACTTTCCCTGGCTGAGCCCTGCCTGCCCCACCTCCAGTCCTCGTGGATGGTGAGGATGAGTACGAAGTGGACAAAATTCTTGACTCCAGGATCTTCCGTGGCAAGCTTCAGTATCTGGTTCGCTGGAAAGGCTATGGTGAGGAGGAGAGTTCGTGGGAACCAGTGGACAATATTCACGCTCCTGATCTCCTTCGGTCTTTTCATGTGCAGTACCCTGCTAAACCAGGTAATAGGGCATCCAGAGGCTGCACCTATAGAGGCGGGGGTAATGTGAGGAATTGATTCTGCTGGGCTTTGAACCCTGGTCCCCAGGCTGCTATACCTCTTCCCTACCACTGCGCCAGCCTGCCTGTTGTGAATTCCATTGAGACCTTATAAGCTTGACTCTGCTAGCAATTGTATCAGTACCTAAGTCTCTTCAGCTGTGTCTGGTCAGGTGTCTGGTCCTTGGCCTATATAAGGCACTTCCTGTCTATTGATCCTTGCCAGATTATTGTGTGGTTTCTGATCACTTCAATAAACCTTGTTCCTGTTTTCACCTACAAGTTTGCGGAACTGGATTATTGCTGACCTTGGCTACTGGTCTCCACAACTTTGTGATTTCTATATCATTACACACAGAGGGAGGGGGGACAGACACGGGGGGAGAGGCACAGAGGGAGGGGGGAGAGACACAGAGGGAGAGGTGGGAAGAAGACACAGGGGAGGTAGAGGAGGGGTAAAAGACAGGGGAGGTAGAGGAGGGGGAAAAGACACACGGGAGTGAGAGAAGGGGGAAAAAACACAGGCGAGGGAGAACAGGGGAAGAAACACAGGGGAGGTAGAACAGGGGGAAGAAACACATGGGAGGGAAATGGGGGGGAAGAGGGGAACAGACACAGGGGGAAGAGGGGAACAGACACAGGGGGAAGGGGGAAAGAGACACAGGCCAGGGGGAACAGGCACAGAGGGAGAGGGCGGAAGAGGCACAGAGGGAGAGAGGGGAAGAGGGAGAGGGGGAAGAGACACAGGGGGAGAGATACAGAGGGTGAGGGGGGAAGAGACACAGAGGGAAAGGGGGGAAGAGGTACAGAGAGAGGGGGGAGACACAGAGGAAGGGGTGGAGAGACACAGTGGCGAGAGGCACAGAGGGGGGAGACACAGATAAAGGGGTGGAGAGACACAGTGGCGAGAGACACAGAGGAAGGGATGGAGAGACAGAGTGGCGAAAGACACAGAGAGGCGGGGGAAGAAGCACAGAGGGAGAGGGGTGGAAGACACAGAGTAGGGGGGAAACACAGAGGGTGAGGGGGAAGAGACACAGAGGGAGAGGGGGGAAGAGAGAGAAAGGGAGGAAGAGGCACAGAAAGAGGAGGGAGAAGAGACACAAGGGAGTGAGAGGAGGGGGAAGAGACACAGGGGAGAGAGTGCAGGGTGGAAGATACACAAGGGAGGGAAATGGAGACACGAGGAACGGGGGAACAGACACAGGGGGAGGGGGAAAGAGACACAGGCCAGGGGGGAACAGACACAGGGGAGGGGGGGAGACACAGGCGGGGAAAGAGATGCATGGGAGGGAGAAGGGGGAAAGAGACACAGGGGAGGGGTTTAGAGACACGGGAGGGAGAGGGAGGTAAAAACACAGGGGGGCAGGAGATACAAGGGAGGTAGACGAGGCAGAAGGAGACACAAGGGAGGGAGAGGAAAGGGGAAATAAGACACGAGGGAGGAAGTAGACAGGGGGAGAGACTCGCAATGAGCTCCAAAGGGGCTCATTGCAAGGCCTGTAAAGTAGAGGGGGAGAGGCTTACATTGTGTGGCAAACAGCATTGCCAGGGTTCAGTTTTTATTGCTGTCATTTTTGACGGGCAAGTCGCTAGTTACAGTATATAACCCTCTTCCCACTTAATAAGCAGAAGTATTCCAAATGTGTGCAGTACCTTGAGTAAATGTCAATAGCTGTTTAATTTACTTCTACAAAAAACAGTCAATATAGCTGGACACGTTTTCTGTTGATTCCTGCTTTTATGGGAAGACCTGGTGGATTGCATAGACTTTTCTGTATTTATCAATATGGTAAAAGTATTTTAGGTTTGCCATTAAGTAGATATTTATATTGAAGTATTGATATGTTGTCGCAATGCCTCTAACAATAATAGTATCCGCTAATGACTTTTGTTGTATCAGAAAGTAATCTAATTCCTTAATTGATGTAATCATCCTTTATCTGCATCTTATTTTTTAACAATGGCACCATTAATCATTGAAGGCCTTCTGTGGAGAGATACAAACAAATTTAAACTAACCAGTCACATATTTTCAAACAGTGCGGAGTAATTAGGTTTACTTGACCTTCTGATCTAGTGATCTTAGAGGACCACAGAAGTCACCATATATACTTTGTACCATCAGTTAGAGGGTGGAACATCCCGTGGAAAATGTATTTACATTTTTTAAATTGATCAAGAATTGACTTAGATATTGTCATTTTAGTTTAGCCCTGTCTGTAACTTTTATCCATTCTGTTATAGATTTACAGTCAGGTCCATAAATATTGGGACATAGACACAATTCTAATCTTTTTGGCTCTATACACCTCCACAATGGATTTGAAATGAAACGAACAAGATGTGCTTTAACTGCAGACTTTCAGCTTTAATTTGAGGGTATTTACATCCAAATCAGGTGAACGGTGTAGGAATTACAACAGTTTGTTTATGTTCCTCCCACTTTTTAAGGGACCAAAAGTAATGGGACATATTAACAGTCATAAATCAAACTTTCACTTTTTAAAACTTGGTTGCAAATCCTTTACAGTCAATTACAACCTGAAGTCTGGAACGCATAGACATCACCAGACGTTAGGTTTCATCCCTGGTGATGCTCTGCCAGACCTCTATTGCAACTGTCTTCAGTTCCTGCTTGTTCTTGGGGCATTTTCCCTTCAGTTTTGTCTTCAGCAAGTGAAATGCATGCTCAATCGGATTCAGGTCAGGTGATTGACTTGGCCATTGCATAACATTCCACTTCTTTCCCTTAAAAAAACTCTTTGGTTGCTTTTGCAGTATGCTTCGGGTCATTGTCCATCTGCACTGTGAAGCACCGTCCAAAGAGTTCTGAAGCATTTGGCTGAATAATAGCAGATAATATTGACCGAAACACTTCAGAAATCCTCCTGCTGCTTTTGTCAGCAGTCACATCATCAATAAATACAAGAGAAAAAGTTCCATTGTCAGCCCTACATGCCCACGCCATGACACTACCACCATCATGCTTCACTGATAAGGTGGTGTGCTTTGGATCATGAGCAGTTCCTTTCCTTCTTCATACTCTTCTCTTCCCATCACTCTGGTACAAGTTGATCTTAGTCTCATCTGTCCATAGGATGTTGTTCCAGAACTGTGAAGGCTTTTTTCGATGTTGTTTGGCAAACTCTAATCTGGCCGTCCGGTTTGTGAGGCTCACCAATGGTTTACATCTTGTGGTGAACCCTCTGTATTCACTCTGGTGAAGTCTTCTCTTGATTGTTGACTTTGACACACATACACCTACCTCCTGGAGAGTGTTCTTGATCTGGCCAACTGTTGTGAAGTGTGTTTTCTTCACCAGGGAAATAATTCTTCGTTCATCCACCACAGTTGTTTTCCGTGGTCTTCCAGGTCTTTTGGTGTTGCTGAGCTCACTGGTGCGTTCTTTCTTTTTAAGGATGTTCCAAACAGTTGATTTGGCCACACCTAATGTTTTTGCTATCTCTCTGATGTGTTTGTTTTGTTTTCTCAGCCTAATGATGGCTTGCTTCACTGATAGTGACAGCTCTTTGGATCTCATATTGAGAGTTAGCAACAAATGCAAATAGCACACTTGAAATGAACTCTGGACCTTTTATCTGCTCTTTGTAAATGGGATAATGAGGGAATAACAAACACCTGGCCTGGGAACAGCTGAGCAGCCAATTGTCCCATTACTTTTGGTCCCTTGAAAAGTGGGGGGCACTTATACAAACTGTTGTAATTCCTACACAGTTCACCTGATTTGAATGTAAATACCCTCAAATTAAAGCTGAAAGTCTGCAGTTAAAGCACATCTTGTTCGTTTCATTTCAAATCCATTGTGGTGGTGTATAGAGCCAAAAAGTTTAGAATTGTGTCAATGTCCCAATATTTATGGACCTGACTGTAGATTGTAATGTTGATCTTTATTCACAGGATAGTCCATTATTTAGAGCTATAACAGTAGAGACTCACACTTGTGGTATGTTGAACGTGCTTTGTCAGTTTTGTGGGGCTTATCATTTTGAAAAAGAAAAACCAAGAGATGGTCAGTTCATTAGTTGCGGTCTAAAGGGAAAAGTAAGACTTCCAGTAAGAAAACAATTCCCCACATATTTACAAAGTATAAGGAGTGCCCCCACTTGCCATTTATTTTGCATCTAAGGGGGCAAAATTAGCTGGTAATTTTCTCGCAAATGGGCCTTACTGCTTTAAAGTACAAGGGCAAATTTAAACCTAGCGTCTGGTGATGTCTATGCGTTCCAGACTTCAGGCTGTAATTGACTGTAAAGGATTTGCAACCAAGTTTTAAAAAGTGAAAGTTTGATTTATGACTGTTAATCTGTCCCATTACTTTGGGTCCCTTAAAAAGTGGGAGGAACATATACAAACTGTTGTAATTCCTACACTGTTCACCTGATTTGGATGTAAATACCCTCAAATTAAAGCTGAAAGTCTGCAGTTAAAGCACATCTTGTTCGTTTCATTTCAAATCCATTGTGGAGGTGTATAGAGCCAAAAAGATTAGAATTGTGTCGATGTCCCAATATTTATGGACCTGACTGTATGTCAAAATTTCTATCATTCTCATCTTGTTGACATGTTTGTGTATCAATATTTTTTGTTTACTATATTTGTGACGCAGGTTTTTTGTTCCAACAGTTTGTCTTTTTTTGAAAATTCGGTCACGCTCTTCTTTGCATACTCATTTTTGAGTCTAGGTCAACATTTCTATCATTCTCATCTTGTTGACATGTTTATGTATCAATATTTTTTGTTTACTATATTTGTGATGCAGGTTTTTTGTTCCAACCGTTTGTCCTTTTTTGAAAATTCTGTCACGCTCTTCTTTGCATACTCATTTTTGAGTCTACTCTGACTGTCGCTGTCTCCATCTTCCCTTTCGTTCCCTGTCCAGACGTTGTTTGTATTACTTGCTTGTTTTGGGCTTCTCAGCCATTGTAATCTGTAATGTAAAATGTATTATAATATTTTGAACTTACACATTATGCTAAGCACCCATTTTTATATGAATAACTAGCGAATTGCCCGTCAAAAAATGACGGCAATGAAATTGTAAGGTAGCTAAATTAGTAAATGAATATAGTGTACCTATTTTGAAGCATTGTGATGAAGAGCTGGCAATCTGTGTTGATGTTGCTGCAGCATTAGTGGTGTGGAGCTGCTGTATAAGCATGCTGAATGTGTGCAGTGTAACACTGTGCGTGCGCGAGACCAAACCGTTAGCGTAGTCGTGTACTTCCGCATTAGTGTAAAATGGCGAGTAATGTGTGGTATAGGTCTGTATCGGAATATCCGTAGGTGTTTTGTGGTGTTTTGCGAGTTTAGAGTGCTGTAGCCTCGTTTTCGTTTTGTTCGGCGGCCATTTTTTCTCTCGCTTAGATTTTTTTTAGTCTCTAAACTGTTTTATTTCGCGTAAAATCGAGGTGTAAGTTGCATTTTTGAGGTCCTGGGTGCTCCCTCTTGGTGTAGGTAAGTTTTTTATGTATGTGCTGTGTGTATGTATTGTGTTTTAAATGTTTGTATGTCGGCGTGTTGCGTCCGATGTTTGCGAGGTCGTAATGTGTGGTAACGTGTTTCGTACGTTGTTTGCGTTCCTCGTAAAATTTAGCGAGTGTCGTAATTTGTGTGTCGTGTTTTTTGAGTAGCGACGTGAATTTTGCGAGGGTTTGAGGCCCTTGCCCAGTGACCTCGCCAGCAACTGAGTCCCTCGCTTCGCGAGGGGCCTCAGTTGCTGGCATGGAGCGCCTTCGGCGCTCCATGCCAGCAACTGAGGCCCTTGCCCAGTGACCTCGCCAGCAACTGAGGCCCTCGCTTCGCGAGGGGCCTCAGTTGCTGACATGGAGCGCCTTCGGCGCTCCATGCCAGCAACTGAGGCCCGTGCCCAGTGACCTCGCCAGCAACTGAGGCCCTCGCTTCGCGAGGGGCCTCAGTTGCTGGCATGGAGCGCCTTCGGCGCTCCATGCCAGCAACTGAGGCCCTTGCCCAGTGACCTCGCTGCGCGAGCCGCGGCCCTCGCTGCGCGAGCCGCGGCCCTCGCTTCGCGAGGCCCGCGGCTCGCTACGCGAGGGCCGCGGCTCGCTTCGCGAGCCCGCAAGCGTGAGCAACGACTCGTACGCTCACAACTATATATGTGATATTTCCATTTCCTACAAATCCCAAACATATGCAGGTCAGAATGTCTTGTTAAGTTTAGGCAGCGTAACATTAATAAATTATCTTTACCCGTTATGGTTAATTTTATGAACTTAAATTCCAAAATACATAACAATGTGTTTCCAAATTTGGGAAGCATATTAAATCCAATTTACTATTACGGAATATAATATATAATCAATGTAATAACAATTAATTAATTTAATGAAATATATACTGTACCTCTTCCTTCTAAGTTAGTGTTTTCTGTCAGTCTGTTGACGGCAACTGCAGCCCAATTCTCTGTCACTGTCAAATTGACTGACACCTGCAAAGTGTAAAATTATATTTTAATACTTACTATATTTTCTATTTTTTTTTTTTTTACATTTCCATTTAGTAGCAATAACAAACATATTCAGCTTACAATGTGTTAAATGACATGCATCATCATAAAATATAATATTTTGCATAATATATATATATATATTTTGCAATTAATAAATTATTAAATTAATAAATAATACTTCAGTTATTACAGCTTACAATGTGTTAAATGACGTTATCATAAAATATATTTACTATAATGTAAAAAAAAATTTTTAACAATAATAAATTAATAAATAATAATACTTTACCTATTATCTTTCAATGTATTTGAGAAAAATCATAAAGAGTTAACAATCTCTTCATAAATTTTGTCTACAGAAAATGTGCAGGCACATTGTTCATCATCGGAGAAAGTTCTCGAAAGTGTCCAGTATATATAGAGTGCAAGCTCGAGGACAAACGTACGCATGCACAATTTACTGTTTTTCCGCCATTTCTGGGTGTAAATGTTTGTGTTTCCGAGTTACGGACTTGCTGAGTACAAAATGGCGATTTTTTTTTCTATGTCCTGCGTGCCTTGCATTGTTAGTTTAAGTGTTTCTGCCTTCGGGGGCGTTTTTACTGGCTTCGGCTAAGTGTTACTGGCCTCGGCCTTGTTTTCGTCGTGTTATGTTTTTTCGGCAGCCATTTTTTTTCTCGTTCATGAAAAAATGTCAAATATGCCTCAAATTAACTTGCAACCACACTCACAGGCTTTCTGGCTCTCCACCTGTGCTGTGTGTGAATGTGTAATTTCATTTGAGGCATATTTGGTTTTATTTTGCTGTTTTTTTCAGTTATGTGGTTCGGCCGTTAAACTCGTAATTTAGTTCATGCCCGCAACTGTCCTATGGGGCTTGCGACGACGCAGTACAGGCTACGGTCCCACAGGCCATGTGATGAGCATCAGCTGTAACCACTGAAGGGTCAACTTGACCTTTTGCTTAGGGTCATTGTCATGCTGGAAAGTCCAAGAGCGTCCTATGTGCAGCCTTCATGCAGAAGAATGCACATTGTCTACCAGTATTTTCTGATAACATGCTGCATTCATCTTGCTATCAATTTTCACAAGATTCTCTGTGTATTTAGAGATAAAACATCAGTGAGCCACTACCATGCTTCACATAGTGCTTATTGTTGTGACGATAAAGCTCTATTTTGGTCTTGTCACTCCAAATTACAGTGTGCCAGAAGCTGTGAGGTGTGTCAAGGTGTTGTGGGGCATATTGTAACCGGGCTATTTTGTGGCATTGGCGCAGTAAAGGCTTCTTTCTGGCATCTCAACCATGCAGCTAATTTTTGTTCAATTATTGTTGTATTGTGCTCCTTGAAACAACCACACCATCTTTTTCCAGAGCAGCCTGTATTTCTCCTGAGGTTACCTGTGGGTTTTTCTTTGTATTCTGAACAATTCTTTTGGCAGTTGTGGCTGAAATCTTTCTTTGTCTACCTGACCTTGGCTTGGTATCAAGAGATCCCAGTATTTTCCACTTCTTAACAAGTGATTAAACAGTACTGACTGGCATTTTCAAGGCTTTGGATATCCTTTTATATCCGTTTTCATCTTTTTGACCTTCCATTACCTTGTTACGCAGGTCTTTTGACAGTTCTTTTCTGCTCCCCATGGCTCAGTATCTAGCCTGCGTAGTGCATCCCTGTGAGAGCTTACAAACTCATTGACTATTTATACACAGACACTAATTGCAATTTAAAAAGCCACAGGTGTGGTAAATTAACCTTTAATTGCCATTTTAACCTGTGTGTGTCATCTTGTGTGTCTGTAAAAAGGCCAAACATTCAAGGGTATGTAAACTTTTGATCAGGGTCATTTGGGTGATTTCTGTTATCATTATGATTTCAAAAGGAGCCAAACAACTATGTGATGATAAATGGCTTCATATGATCACTATCCTTTAATATTTTTTTTTTTTACATGATCAGTCATTTTTCTAAATAAATACCAAAATGTAACAATTTCTGCCAGGGTATGCAAACTTTTGAGCACAACTGTATATACAAATAATACATTTGTAAGCCCATTTGCAAGTCTAAAAATAAGTTAAGAACATGCAAATGAGAAGACAATGTATCTTTTTTTTTTATATACTGTAAAGCATATGCCCTCTGTATTACACAGGTTTAAGCAAAAACATAGGATTGGATTTTGCCAAGCCAAGAATCCACTCACAGTGAGTACTGTTTCGAGGTTGATGCCTCTCATCAATGTGAGGTTGGTTCTGGTTAGTATATTGAATTTTGCAAGATGGAATTTTCCACAACAATCATTTAGTTTATGATGAGCAAAAGAGTAAGAAAAGCTCTCCAACGTACAGAGTATAGAAAACAAATAATCAATTTGTAAGCCCATTTGCAAGTGTAACAATAAGTTAAGAAGCATATTTCTCTCTCAGGTTTCCCAGAAATACCATTCATTGTGCTACACTCTGAGCCACTGCTCGCTCAAAGTGCAGCATAGGATTATTTATATATATATATATATATATATATATATATATATATATATATATATATATATAATTGTCTTAACTGCGGGTTGTCAAAAGTTGTTGCTAACGCTGTGGCCCAAAGGTGCTCCTTGCCAGCAACTGCGGACCTCGCAACATTTACGGACTTACGACACACAAATACGAGACGCAGGACTTAGAAAAAAAAACATTACTACCTCGCAAAAATATGACTTTAAGGGCCGACCCATGCGAACCTGAAAACATTAAAAACACAATAAATACGCACAACAAATGTCACAACCTACTATGATGATGGGATCTAGAGTATCCTAGTACTCTTATTTCCAGTAGGTTTAGACCTAAGTTTGGGTGACTCTAGACCTATGGACAGTCTTTGTTGGTACAAAGGCATAAGTCCCAGCTTCTGTGGTAGTGTACCTGGGAGCACCTTGGTAGGGAGTCAGAACGAGCTCCTCTACAAGCATATGCCTCTGGGTCAATAATACATGCTTAGTCAAAGTATGAAAATTAAGAACACTTTATTTTGGAAACACACAGTATTTAAACAACTCACAAAACCAGTACAGGGAGTGGCTACCCCCTTGTCCAACCATCATCTTCCTCTTGGCCAATGGGGTAATCTCCAGAATAACTTGATTACCTCTGGCCAATGGACTAGAGGTAAGCTCTGGGAACTTCCAGACCCCTCCCATGGGCCGCCCACTAGGTGTGGCTACCTTATTTACTTGGTCTCTGGCTCTCAAGGGAGAAACATCTATGTGCTCCTGTACTATGACCCTGATATTGGGCTGAATACCCCATGGGGTTAAGGTGCCTCAATGTCTGTACAGACCCCTTTGTTCTGGCCTTGCTATCACTTCAAGTGTTTACTTTAGGTGATAGCTGGAAGGCAGATGGGTGATCTACTCAGGTTACTATCTGTATCAGACCCAATATGGATGACTGCACACAACATGGCTTCCACATTACAATACAATATATTTACAGATAATACCACTACAACATTTTATAATCCACAGTATCTCTCCCTTTCCCACATGTTATGAGTTGAGGCAGTACTTCCCACGTCAGTCCACTTAATGCGTTATGACGACTTTATTAGTGGTGATGTGGTAAACTGCCTCTTCTCTGAATGCATAACAATAACAGTGGGACTCTGCCCTGAATATATAACATTATAACAGTGGCTCTGGGAGCCCAAAACCTTCTGTTCAATAACATGTGGCAGATAACAGTTCCAAATCCAAGATGGCCCCTGGCTGATTCATGACAACAAACACATAAAAAGCTTACCCACAGCATGAAGGGGCACCCAGGACCTCTGCAAGTGAAGTTACACCTCCATTTAAGTCCAAATTCCAGAGTTTAGACACCCGAAATTCACCTAAGCGAGAGACAAAATGGCCGCCAAAAAAAACGAAAACGAGGCTACAGGACCCTAAAGACACAAAACACCACCAAACCATTTTACAACACTAACTTACAGAATGCGGAAGTACACAGCTACCCTAACGGATTTTTCTCGCGCACGCACACTATTTACACTGCACACATTGCTAACACTTACACAGCAGCTCCACAACACTGAAAACACACATTGTATGCTGCAGCAACATGAAAACATGTTGTCAGCATAATGATTCCTGCATGTGTTACTTCCAAATAGGTAAAGTATATTCCTTTATTAATGTATTATTTAGTTCATTACCATACACCAAACAGCATTAGCTCACTTACAATTTCATTGCTGTAATTTTTTGACGGGCAATATTCTAGTATATATATAGTTCTCAGCAGCGCAACCTTGCCAAAATCCGTTGGTAGCGCAACGTTAAAACTGTGGGCTTGCAAAGCGAGCCAACTGCAACTGTGACCCGCATGACCTGCGCATCATACCTACAACCCGCGGAACTACACATCAACACAAAACTCAAATACACAATTCCCAGTGCGAGACCCGTAGCACTTTGAAAATATTGCCTACAAAAAATTACATCCCCACCTCACCCAGAAAGAAAATACGGTTCCAAGGAAAGACGAAAGAATTTGAAAGCAGTGATGAAGAAGGTGAGCTGGGAAATGGGAATTGTCCTATGAAGGTGTTTAAGATGACAGTAGAGACAAATGATGGAGATGCTCCTAGAAGTACAAAAAATAGAGCACTGGAGGATGAGACGGCTGGAAGAGCGATAGCTTCAGCGAATAAGATAAAGTCTCACTGGTGCCACAGTGACGAGAAGAGATCACAGATGGTACAGAGGATACGTTGGATCACAGACACGGCCTCACAGAGTTAAACGCTCAACCCCATGGTGTCGATCTGGGGTGGGGGATATGTGATGGTGCGTCACTAGCAGGGTCAGTGACTTGTATTTTTTAACTTTTTAATGGAGGAAAGCGCAGGAGCCCTATAAATGTTTAACCACACTTTACTGGTTGTTTGTCAGCATACAACTGAAAACTGAACGCAGAAACAAAATCCTAGCTTCTCATTTAAGCCCTGCAAAACCAAACTGTAGTTCCCTCACTGTCTTACATATAAGTGCAAAAATACAGTCCAAAACATAGGCAGCAGGGGTGTCTTTCTCTCTCACCTCTCTCTCAGGCTCTGTATCTCGGGCCTCTCTATCATGAGCAGATCCCTCCTTCGGTCATCACCTTCTGGGACATTCTGTTCCTCTTATCTGCGGCCGCTCTCTTTAAAGCTTCTGCATTTGGTCCTTCAACTTTCAGTGCAGCTGCTGGCAGCAGCCCTGCACACTTCCACAACACTCCAGCTCTGTCAAACAAATCTCCAACTGGAGGCAGCAGCTGGCCATGATTGCAGCCACACTGATGCTTTTTAAGGTGCTTGATAACCGTCCCACTCCTGGGGAGAAGGGAGAAGTCTTGAAGTGTTCTCTACTGACCTCTGGTGACACACCATCACAATATAAATATATATATATATATATTGAAGAGTGAAGCAGTTGTGAATGTCCAGTAATCTCCACTGTATATAGGAAACCCACAGACAGATATAGTTACCTTCACAGCTCCAGTCTTCATCCCACACAAAACAAGCCATCATCCATAGTCAAGCTATTAGATACCATCAGATTTGCTCAAAGACTGGAGACCGTGATAAAAATTTAAAAACACTGCCTGAATCTTTCAAACAAAAGGGTTGCAAACCCTGTATTATTACCCAAAAAATAACCACTGCCATCAAAATACCCAGTGAACACCTGAGTACAAAACAAAGAAACTACTTCATGTATACCTCTAGTGACTACATACCATCCAATTTTAGAGAGAATTTGGAAAATAATCAAAGATTTACAGCTATTACTAATTGAAGATACTGAATTAAAAGATATATTCCCAAAACCTCCAATCCTTGCATTTAAACAACCACCAAACCTGAAACAAAAAACTCGATAGCAGAAAATTAGCCAATGAACATCTGAATATAACAAATGGAACTAAACCTTGTAACAAACGTGCCTGTAAATTATGTCAACACATTTGTAATGATGACACAGCCATACATAACAACAAGACCTATAACATCAAAGGATCGTATTCATGTACATCGTCCAATGTGGTTTATATAATACAATGTAATATATGTGACACATGCTGTTACATTGGAGAAACCGGCCAAAAAATGCATTTAAGGATGAATTTACACAGGCATTCAATAAGAAAACATTATGAAGACTGTTATTGTAGCCCAGTGGGACACCATTTTAGCCAGAATGATCACTCCATTCAAAAATTAAAAGTCAAAATACTCAGAGGAAAATTTCAAAACATCCAAGAGAGAAAAGCATTTGAAAAAAAGATGATCACATTCTTCAACACAATAAATACAGGACTTAATATGGACTTGGGTTTTCTAACATATTATCAGAATTTCATGTGATTTTTTCTTATTATGCCATAACAGGCTGGCACTCTTAGGGAGATGTTTGTCCAACAGGAAAGATATCACTGTGGACTACAGTGCTCTGCTTTTTCATGTATATATTGATGTATATAGTATATGTATATATATATATAAATGTTTCCTATACTATGTTGTGTTTATTCCCCATATATGTATTAACCTGATGATGTCAGATGCTGTATCCATTCTTTCTGCATCTGCTGGTTTCATTTAAATGGAGGGTTCCAACTCATGTCAGTATTGCTTCAGACTTGATAAAGAGAGATTGAGCCTCTCGAAAGCTCGTCATTATAAACAAGACGTTTGTCCGATACAAAAGGTATCAAATTATATTGTAATACTCATTATTAATCTATATATATATATATATATATATATATATATATATATATACAGTATATATATATATATATATATATATATATATATGTATATAATAATAGGCCAAAGCTTAGAGAAAGACATACTGCTCCATAGTGCTGGGGTCCTCTTGTAGCCAATTCTGGTAATACATGATTAAGTTTAATTTTGTTATTTATTATGTCCCCTATTAATTGTAATTTAATCGGGGAGGTTTCCCCAGCACCCAATACTGGATGAGCCAACGTTGGCAGGCCTCTGATTGGTGGAGACTCAAGGGGAGGGAAGTTAAAGTTGGGCATGTTGAAATTGTGCAACTCTGACTTTTCGATTAATACTTACCTATGTCCACCTATCCCCCAAATAAAGATTGTTCTGGTTAACAAATACAAAAGTGAGAACTATATCTACTTACGGGGGGGGGGGGGGACATGTGCTCTGCCCAGGGTCGGATCTACCTTTTTGGATCCCCTAGGCAGTGAAGTGGAGGAGCCCCTGCAAGGTATGTATAGATCAATGTTTTGCCTTTTCTGTGCATTTAAGTTCCTTTTCCTGTTGTAACTTTCTTGTTTGAGGTAGTCACCCCCAAGTAGCCAGTCTATGAACTGCAGCCATTTATAAGCCAGGAACAATTTATTTTTAAAAAGTAGAGCCCCTGCAGGGAAGCGCCCCTAGGCGGCTGTCTAGTTGGCCTATTGGGCAATCCAGACATGGCTCTGCCACATGGTCTCTGAGGATATACTTATCCTTCCAACACAAGGACCTAACTAGTGGGAGTTGTAGAGAGTACTGGTACAGTTGTTCTCATACCATAATAGTGCATATATAAACTGTATATATATATATATATATATATATATACACAGGCAGGGGTGGAGATACTGGTGGTGGGGCTGTTTAATTTTTGGCCCCTGGTCGTCCCTCACTAAGGTCAAACCTACCTGGGCCCTCCTGGGCCTTCCCTAGCTTGCTCTTTGTAAGCTTGGCCGCATACCCCCTAGCCAGAAGAGCCTGTTTAAAAAAGAGCCGTTCAGTACACAGCAGATGTGTATCAGGGAATATTTGAGAGCGAGAGCAAGGGTTGCAAAATAAAAGCAAAGTACAGAGAGTGGGATAAGTGTTGTGAGGGGGAGCAAACGATATAAGTATGGTTCCATGTGAGGTGCGTGATGAGAGGGGTTGGGTGCTGCATGGGGATGACTGCTAACAAGGACTGGGTGCTAGATTCAGATGGATATTAAGAGGGGTGGGTGCTGTGTGAGGGTGGATGTTGAGAGGGACTGGATACTCCCCACTCTGGCCCCTCTGAGCCCCCTCCTCTGCACTGTTCCCACCCCATAAAGGATGTCACCGTAAAGTGGAACGCTCACATCCTGGAGGTGTGTTGCAGGCAGAGAAACTTTATTAAAGCAGGAGGTAAGGGAAGAGGAGCAGCATTAAAAGGGGAACTTGGGGGAAAGCAGCAATGGGAAAGGGTCTTAGGGATGCGTGTTGTATGAATTTGTATGGGGGGGTTGGCCCAGTGCAAACAAATTATTCGAAACCCCCTTAGAGGGCCCACATTTTTATTCCTCTATAAAAATCCTGAAACCTGTGCAAAAGTTCCACAGGAGACTGTTAAATTACAAATGTGGTGTTAGAAGTGGGATTAAGATGGAGGAACTTGTGAAAGCCCTGGTACAAGCCACTGCATGTCAGCAAGAAACTAAACAGCAGTTGCTGAGACAAGCAGCAGAGGACAGTACCCGCAAGCCTTAGCAACACAAAAGGCCTAAGCAGTAGAAGACAGGTGCCTGGAGACATACATTTGCCTGAGCTGGAGCACCTGACACCTGAAAAACTACTATGACTCCAGAGACCAACAACAGGATTAATACAATTCCCTTCCTACCTTTGAAAGAGTAGCAACCAGGAAAGCTTGGCCGAAAGTCCAGTATTATTGCCCCTTACCTATGTTGTGAAGCTTTTTTCAGGAAAATCATAAAGCCTAGTGAAAAAAAATAAAAATCTGCTAAAATAGGCATAAATCTAAAGTCCTACCATTTGATCTACATGGAACTATGTAGGAAGACATCTGGCCAAACCACAGCTGAACAAAGTGCAGGCAATACAGAATTTAAACCAGTGCCTGCAGTATTGAGAGGACTGCATTGTAGACACACATATCTTCCAGTACCATGTGTTCTTCTGTCAAAGTGTCTGAAAACTTTGCACAAACTCACAGGAGACTAACTTGTCACCATATAGATATATTTATATGGGCCACAGATATTTGTATGAGCCACAAATATTGAAAAGCTCCAGGAAGTGTGAAAGAGTTAACTCCTGGAGGAGTTTGATTAGCTGAGATGACCACAGCCTTCAAACATTGACACTGAGTAATGGATGTGGACTTTTTATGCACTGCAGCCTAGCAGCAAGAGTAGCCTGTTTATGGAACGCAGCCTGGAAATGAAAGTCTGTAATTGAGGCAGGCTCTGTTTGGGCCTTCAGCCTTGGAAAGGCTGTGCAAAAGACTGTAGAGTAGAGTCTGATAGGAACTGAAACAAGAGAAACCAAATAAGGTGGATACCAGAGAGGAATATCAATACTGATGTCTGGAAACCTGGACTTAAAAGTAAAAGGCCAGTAATTTAATACAATCGTATTAGACTGTTGGGTTTTGTTTTGCCAAGTCCAGGTTTAGCTGGATGGAAGCGCTGATAGTTAGGAACTGTCACAGTGAAGTTAGTGATGTGTGTGAGATATGCCTGTTGTTTACTTTTATTTGCTTTTGTGTGCCATTTTGTAATACTGTTAAATATATGAAAGTAAAGTTTGAAAAAGCCTCCTGTAAATGTGTTCTGTGGTCTACTACAATTCTCTTCTTTCTTTATGGACGTATTTCTGACACGTTTAAAGTGGTACACAACACAAGAGGCTTCAATACATTTTTCTAAACTTTACTAAAATGGTGGCCCATCTTAAACATATAACTCAAAGCAAATGAAAGAAAATAACAGAACTAGCTCTTACCGATCACTACCTTTTTTACGGCTAGTTCCCTATCTAACCAGGCCCACTCCCAGCTAACCCGGGGCGGGAGAAAAAAAAACAATAAACAGTAAAAATACATTTTTCATGAGTGGCCTGTATTCTGCATAAGTGCAGGCTTTCTTTTTTTTTTCTGCTGTGGCACGCTTAACAGCTCTAAGCTTCAGTCTCTCTGTGACCTTTGCAGTAGCACACAAAAAGCTTCTCTCTGTGTGTTTTTCTCTCTTGCAGCATCCCAGCTGCAATTAATCTCAACTCCAATACTCCTATTTCCCTGACTCTTTTAAAGTCTGTACACAGATGGGCTAATTAAACTCATGGTGTGAAACCTTCAAAGCTCTGTATCTTACACCAACCTCTGGGGGGCACTCTGTCACTGGTTCTTCATCAAAAGTGCCTGAAACAAGGGCACAATCCTAGTTGGAGACATGTATCTTGTTGCAATGTATATATATACAGTATATAGGGGCACAGAGGGCACACAAGAGGGGGACACATAGGGCACAAGAGGGACACAGGGGGCAGCAATTTTCCCACCCTTGGCTTATACTCGAGTCACTACGTTTTCCCAGTCTTTTGTGGTAGAATAGGGGCCTCGGTTTATACTCGGGTTGGCTTATACTCGAGAAAATACGGTACTTTCTAGGCAATGCAAAAGGTATTTCATTTTCCTGTACTTGTAAATTTTTGGGGGACCAATATCTGAAGTCCCGGGAGCTGAATCCGCCTTCAAAATATTTTAGTGTATGTACTAATGTACTACTACAAATTTAAAAAAGCCTTTAGTTAATTATCTTATATGTGCAATTATTCTTTACTATGGGCTGCCATTACCATGTTTATGCTGCTTGATTGATTAGATTTCTTTTACTCCTGTTTTTACTCATGTACAACTGCATATGTACAAATTTACTGCCTTCTGTTATGTTTATATTGTCTTCAAATGTTTTATGTTATCTGAGAGTACCCCTTGTGCTACAGAATATGTTGGAGCTCTACAAGTTACAATAGTTGTCAAACTGTGAATCGTTGTCACGCTTTGAGACGCAGTTCTGACGCAGTTCTGGCCGCAAGGGGGCCGCATTTGCGGAGGTGGAGGCTCCAACGTCGGCTGCAATGAGCCAAAGGCTCATTGCAGGCTGCAAATTCAGACCCTTCGCAAAGCGGGGGGGCGCATTTGCCGAGGTGGAGGCTCCAACGTCGGCTAAAAAAAAACACACAGAGCATAAGGGGACAGCCATGACATCGGCCAGTAAAGTTGCATGCTAATTAAAGTCCAATTTAACGAGTTTTGACAATTTAAAATCGCCTAAGCAAGGAAAAAAATGGTGGCCGAAAAAAATGAAAACGAGGCTAAATACACGAATACTGATGGTGGAACTGGGAATCCACCAATTACCCCTTTACCTAAACTATAAAAGCTAACCTACTCTGAAAAGACTAAAGTGCTAAAACAAAACCAGCTTAGCTGATAAAGTGCAATATTAGTGATAAAGAATATATCATATTCAAAACCTATATAAATGTATGATGAAAGTCAATATGTTAGGATGTCCTGGAATATTGAGCTAAAATAGATATATTTCCGGAATTAATTATATAACACTCAACTGTTAAACCCTATCGCTAAAATCGCTATAATAGCTATTCCAGGCTCCCCCTCTATTACCAAACAAATACTATAGAGGTATACATATAAACCACATAGTAGTACAATTTGGATGATATCAACATTCACATATATAAGGAACAACACTTATCATATTGTGCGGTAATCTGGAGACTGAATATCCAGCATGGTACACCGATGGATGCCAGTGTTATCAGATAATGCCGGTGACGTCAGAGCTGTGGGTTAAACAGGTCGACGCGCACGTTTCGCTTCACAACGCTTCCTCAAGGACCTAAAGCTGGGGCATTAATGACACTTTCTCCTCACAGCAGCAACAGGCCATTGTATGCTGCAGGAATAATAAATATAGATACTTAGCTCTTCAGGCTATTTATTGATGCATATATCGATTACAAATAGGTAAAGTATATTATTTTAGTAAGTAAATAATTAATAATTATACTAAAAACATTGACATTTATATCTGTCATTAGAGCACAAGGCACTCAAAGGAACAAAAGTAAACAAGAGGAGCAGAACGCTATGAGCGCCACGCAACGAGCGGCGAAAGCGCTCAGTGCGAGGCTCACAATGAACGCAGAAGGTCCTCATTGTGTACATTGTGTGTCAAACAGCAAAACAGCATTGCCATGGCTTAAAATTGAGCGGCTCGCTATGAGCGCCAAAGGCGCTTATTGCGAGCCACGTGATGAGCGCCGAAGGTGCTCAGAGCGAGGCTCGCAATGAACGCCAAAGGTCCTCAGAGTAGAAAAAGCTTTACATTGTGTGTCAAACAGCATTGCCATGGCTTAAAATTTTATTTCCTCGTCATTTTTAACGGGCAAGTTGCTAGTAAAATATAATAGTAATAATGATCATCATAATTGCTGAAATATAATGTTTAAGGGGTCACTGTAATGATCCAAAACATTGACAAAAGCTGTTTTTTTTTCACCAGTTTAGGTGGGAGCTCCTGCCATTGTTTCTAAACTGTGGCAGAGTGTTGACCAAATTTCTCTAAATTCCACAGTTAGGAAAAAATATGAGTAACTGCAACATAGATATAGTTGGAAATCTACTTGTGATTATTTTTACCCGAATTAACAATGTTTAATCACAATATAATGGTTATAGTGCCACATGTAGGAAAGGCTTCAGCCTAGATGGACCATATTTACAAATGTGGTGGTCCTGCCCAAAAATCTTTTTTTTTTTACCTCAATCAACTCTCTATTAACAATTTGTTTGGAAACTCAACCACCACTTGACCCATGGTTCTCTTTTTTTATCCTGTCCGTGGGAACAATATACAAGGAAACAGAATGCCTTAGCAGCGCAAATCAATGTAGCAACAAGATGATCCCTAGCAGAAATATGGAAAATTCAGCAAATTCCAAGCTCAAATACTGTTATTGCCAAGGTTTGGAAAAATATTGAAATGGAAAAATTATCAGCAAGATTACAAGGCTCCTTAGCTTCTTTTGAAACTAAGTGGCTTCCTTGGTTTGAACATTTCTAGAAATAAAACAGGACACTGGAGAGTTCTCTCTAAATATTCCACAAGTTACAATAAATTAAGATAAAAATGAAGATAACATTTTTTGACCATCCTGTTACCCCTCCCTATTCCTATTTCCCTATTTTTATCTTTGTTCCTTCCTATTAACCGTCTCTACCTTATATATAATGTTTTTGGTCAAATAGTTGTTATTTACGGTTTTCTGTTTGTATAAATTACTGTTAAAAGTTATATAAATCAAAATAAAAAGTTTAAAAAATAAATATTGGTTATAAGGCTTTGAAAGCTATGCCATTAAAGAATACCTTTAATGGTCACATCTCACTTGTAGAAGCAGATAAGCAAAAATAAAACAATTCCTACTCCTATGAATAATTTTATATAATAATAATAATAATAATAATAATAATAATAATAAAAGAAAGTATTTTTATATAATTTTTTTATTTTATAAAAATATTGCAAAGTTTAATCAAAGGAGCTTATTGAAAATATGGATCTACAGGGGTCTTTTAGTAGTATTAACCCTTTGTTGAGAAATAGATCCTTTCAACATAAGGCTCTCTGTAAAATAATGAGATTAAGAGCCCTCTGGAGCTGAAGAGATTAATTATCTGCATTCTGCATGCATACAGAGTTTCATATTAATTAAGTGAAAACATGTAATGAGGTGTTGTTAGGCATATGCAGCAGCTGTGCAAACCCCTAAGCTGATGGCACAACTCCTTCTGATGGTCTAGGGTATTCTTTTAGCTTTGTTTCTCTTTAGCAGTTTTTGCTGTTGTGTCTTAATGCAGATGGTCCGCTCTGTGCAAACACTTCAAATTCAAATAACTTAAAAAAAATGTTGACTTTTAATGAAACATTAATTGCTTTGGGTTTACACCAAGGTGCATATGCCATGTGTAAATTTTATCAGACTTTACAGAAGTCTGTCCTGAAACTTCCATATATAGCTCAACTTGTACTAAAAAGTTAAAAGACATATTGGAATTTATCTAGTTGAAGGCATGGACAGATTCCTAGAAGAATGGGTATTTAGATGCTATACAAGACCACCAGCTGGCGAGACATTTTGTCTTGAAAGATACACCAGGATATATTCCTTTTCACCAGGTTTTAAATTTCAATTGGGAGACTTTTAATCAAACTGTCAAATTTTTGGTGGGATGTAATTACGTTTAATTGAAAAATGTTAGTCTAACTAAAGGCTTAATTAGTCAGGTAAAATGGTGATAAAGCTAGTTTTAGTTAGAAAAAAAGATATGCCTATGCTGAGAACTAGAGGCATCCATGAGGTGTTGTTAGGGATATGCAAAGGGCAGAGCTTGCATTTATTAATGCAAGTTGTATGCTTATAAGCATGGGAAGGGGGTTTGAGTCAAAATCAGTGAAAATATCTACAAAATAATTCCCACCTCTCTATTCTTCCCTCCCCGTCCCCCACTGATACATTAAAAAAACAAACGCTCATGGTGCAGCTCTCAAGTAAGTGATGAAAAAAGACAAGATGCATTAACTGGGTCTTCAAAACTTATTTTTCGCTAAAGATATTTTATATTCATGGCATACACAGTTCTTAATTGTGTTACTTCCAATACAAGTTTAGCTTGTACAGTTTTGTACAGTTAAAATAGTCTATGCAACATAACAGTGCAAAAATGTAACTTGTAGAAGATGGAAAATTGTTGTCATCTGTAAGGATTCTATTATAATGACTTGAAATGCAGAGCAATTATGTAATGGAAAAGAAGATAAGGGGTGCTATGTGCAAACGGCATCTGACGTCTTTTAGTTTTTTAACACAATCTTATTTCATAATGAATCCGGTTTGTAACAAACAAGTTTTGATATGGTAGGTTAACAACGTACTACTTACTACATGCTAGTTATGTAAGGATTATACATTTCTATCAACTAACTTTTTTCTGTGAGTAAGAACTTGTGTGGTTCTAGAGATGCATAGTACTCTAAAATATGCTTACATATTACAAACATTTTGGTTTGAATTGCAACCAGCTCAAAAGTCCATGTAGGAAAGGAAGAGTGAGAAAAGTGTAATAAATGTGGGCATTGCCATTTCTTCAAGGAAAACAGTTTGAAAGGTAAGAAAAAGAAATAGAAATGTGTTTTGCTTCATAGATCAACTACAAGATATGAGTGATCAGCGGAGTGCTTACAAGAAATATAACAAATCTTGCAAAAAGCAATTATATTGGCTGAAATAGACAATGAAAATGTAATTGCAAAGGAAAGTAAAAATTACCCTATAATAGCTTTTTTTTTAAATATATAAATGGAAACAAGACTAGAAAATAAAATATTGGAACCTTAAAGTGGCAAATTGATTATATAATGACCAGGAGAAGGCAGGTGAGCTAAACTAATTATTTTCTTCTGCATACACCAGGAATGTACTAATGCTAGAGACAATACAACACAATGGGACTCCATTACCCATGTAACATGTTTATTAACACTTTAGAAGAAGGGCTTGCAAGTAATGTCTCCATAGTTGCTGATGATACTAAATTGTGCAAGGTAGTTAAGTCAGACCAATATGTGCTTCTCCTCTAAAGGGACTTATATAAACTAGAATGATGGGGAGCTAAATGGCAGATGAGATTTAACACAAAGAAATATAAAAGGGAAAGCAATATATTCATGCAATTTATAATCTTAAAGGAACAGATCTCGAGATATCCATGACAGAAAAGGTTTTAGGAGTACTTATGCACAACCACATTCAAAACAATGTTCAATGCTAGGCAGCAGCTGCAAAGGCAAGTAAAATATTAGCATGCATTAATACTGGTAAGGAAGGAAAAGAAGCAGGTATAATTCTGCCACTATACAAATCCACAATGAGACCTAATTTGAAATACAGAACACAATCTTGGGCACTACTTTCAAAATAAGGACATTCTAAACATTTGAGAGAAGGACAACAAAATGAATAAAGGTAATGGAGGAAATGAGCTAGGAAGAGAGGCTAACCAAAATTAGACTTATTTTCTCTTGAAAAAAATGCACCAACAAGTTGATATGATTACATTATATAAATACATCCAGTATAAGACTTTGCCTGGATAGCGTTTCTTTTCAAGAAGTTTTCAGATGACAAGAGATAGCCTCTTGAGTTTAGAGGAAAACAAGAATTCACTTTAAAGGGTCCATCACAGTAAGAGCAGTCAGATTGTAGAATTTTTCATCAAAGGACAGCTGATTCAATAAATAACTTTTTGCATATATTTTTTGCTAAGAAATTGCACACATGTTTAAGTCAGTTAGCCAGAATAGGTCGGCTAATGATCCAGGTTACAATCCATTTTTTTCTCTAATGTGATAATTAGCAATGTTTCAGTTGTTTTTTTGTTGTTTGCTATCCTCTGGATCAACTCACAATTCACATAATATAAAGATCTGAGGAGATCTAAAAGTTGATGGACTAAAATTCTTTTTTCAACCTAAGATACTAAATAATGTTACTTTGGGTGAAGATTTAGAGAGAACATGACTTTTTTTTTTACAACACTGGTGATCAATACAATGATGTTCACAGCCAGGCTTTTCCCTCCAAGCTTGGCATCTCAGGCACTTGCCTAGCATAATGTCTGACATACAGACCCTATTCAATTGCAAGCCCGTAATTACCTTCAAACTGAACTTTTTGCTGTGGGTCAATTTTTTTTAAACATGTGGAAGTATTCAATTGTCACTAACCAGTGATTACAGCCCAAACACACAAACCATGAACCCGTAAGTAGCATTTCAGGGCATGATCATGATCAATTAAGTAAGCCCGTAAGTTACAATTTAGACAAAGCCAATAGTAAATGAGACCTCCATCATGACGTCAGTAAAACAGGGAGTTTCACCTACAATCAATTATTTTTTAGAAGTATGATTTGCAATTGGACTCGCAATCGAGAAATGTAGAAATCAATAAAAATCATTAAAGCAACTGTTCTAGTCCATGTGGGTTCCATGATATGTATTAACTCCTTCATTCCCGGGATCGATTTAACATGTAAATAAAACATAAAAAAATATATATTGCAGTTTATGAGCTTGAGACTGTTGTGCAATTAATTCTAATGCTTTTCATTGCTTTCCCAACATTTTCAAGTACAGTAGTGTGTGTTTATTTGCTTTTGTTGGTCCTAGCTAGTATAATTCATATAATTTTTTGATACATTTGCCATTTATGGGTTTGAAGGCAATTGTGGGCTTGTTGAATTATTGTAATTGAATATGGATTCTAAGGGCCTCATTCTATTATCGGCAAAGCTGCGATTCCTTGCGGGGCTCCCGTTACCTTGCAATTCAATTATACGGCGCCGCAAGGCTATCCCCTTACAGCCGGCCGTATATCTTGCAACCGGCCGTAATCTCAGAAATCTTAAAATGCAAAAATAAATTCAAGACGGCACTGTAAAGCTCTGTAAATGCTAGGGATCATAATGGGGGACATGAGGATTAATAGCAACCCCCTCTCAAGCTTGCACATCAGCCCAAATCCGAGATTACATTCACTGGTTATTTTCCAGCCGCAGCGTGGGCGGGTCTGAGGTGCTCCAAGCCCTCTGGACTTTTTACATGGATATGTGACATAAATTAAAAAAATATATATTTACGGATTTGAGTGTAGGGGAATGTTGTGCTATTAATGCTAACACCTACAATCACTTTATATTCTCCTCAGAGTCTGCGGGACCTTTTTGCTGCAAGTAAGCTGCGGCTCGGTTTTAGCCTTGCAGAGAGGGTTCCCGGAGTAATTGAATAGCAACCAGGATTTTCTTGCGGCCGAATCTCTTGCGGGCGTTTAAGATCAAAGGCTTTCCTCCGGCGCGTGCGGCCGCAAGGGATAGCAAGGCGCCGGCCGCAAGCCTGCCGGAATCCCCGGCCGGAAGGGAATAGAATAGGCAAATAGCTTGCGGACGGTCCTTGCGGCCCCGCATCTCCTACGGCCGATAATAGAATGAGGCCCTAAGTCTTTAGCACTGGTAACATTTACAGGCTTAAAACATCAAAGGAGGAGATAGGACGGAGTTACGTTTTTGACAACAGCAGTGATTTTGAGCTTGTAACTCGCAACTGGAATATGAGTAGCTTAAAGTAGCCAATTGAATATCAGTAACATTTACAGGCTCCATTATGGGCTCATGTAATTTCAATTTGGACAATTGAAGAGGGCCACAAATCTGGTAGGATACAACACTGTCATTAAGCTGACTAACACAAAATAAATAGAACTATCTAGTCTTTTCTTTAACAATTCAATGCAGCTTAAGCAGTTACATGTTGACTTTTTTTTATACACATCTGCACTTTGTAAAGTTAGTGGCCCTTTAGCAGTACTATATTACTATAGATTGATTTTAATTTGAACATTATGGCTTTTCACCAGGTTATGACAAGTTGTGGATATCACATGGATTTTTGAAGGATAAATAGCTTACACTTATTGAGATATTCTTCTTATTTAGCATAACATCCATTGATATTAATGTAGATATCTAAATGTCTTTAATTCCTTTGATAACATTCATTAAGCTCATTGTTGATGACATAAGCCTTCTTCCAAACTACTTTATAACAATTACAGGGATTTTTATACTCCGTTATGTGTGCACATAAGATGCTTGTTAATATTGTATTTCTGTCAGTAGACTAGACAGTTTCATAAAGACAAAAAATATATCACAATATTTGGAGCAAACTTCTGTTAGGAGTTTTTTAAGTCACACAATTATAGTGAACATAAAAAAATACATACCATTTATTTCTATAACTTTTTATTTTCTTTTTCCTACTTATTGGATTTCACTAAGAGCTTAGATAACAAAAGTTGTAAAGCTTCAAAGAACCATTGTAGTTTGGGAGAAGCAAAACATGTTTGTGAAGTATGGAGCAAGCTAACAACATTTGCAGCTATGTAAGGCAAGAACATAAAGGTACTTTTTTTGTAAGTTTTTTTTTTGCAAAAATTATGGTGTCTTTTATATTTGTTCTTAAAAATACAGAATTTCATTTATATTTCAATATTTTTTTAAGCGGGTGTGTACAAATAAATCCTTAAAATGATTTGCGCTAAATAAAAAATTAACTGCCGCGGGGAGAATATAAGTACCCCCCCGGCACCTAAAATGAACCCCATCACTCATGGGGGTCAATATAGGACACTATTAGCCCTGTGGGGTGTATACCATTCTGATTGGCTTCAGGCATCTGCACCTTTTGATTGGCTGCAATCTGATTGACAGCTACATCAGCCAATCAGAAAGTGCTATTGCTTTCAGCCAATCATAATGGGATACACCCCTGTGGAAAGCACAGATGATTAGAGCCAATCAGAATTGGTATAGTGGTGTATCCCATTTTGATTGATTCACACATTTACGCCTTCTGATTGGCTGAAATATGATTGAAGGCGCCATTTCTATTTTTTTTAGCGGAACATGCGCAGGAACCTCCATTTGGGGTGGGAATCTCCTCATGGGAGGAGCTCCATTAGTCAGGATATCTTTTGGAGGGGCCCTGCCTGCGATGACTGGATGAAGACCGGGCATCGCTGGGGGGGAATTTTGGACAGGTAAGTGGAATATTTATAATCACATATATAGTTGTGGACGCTATGTGGAACGCTTACGAAGTTGGTAACGCAGTTGCATCCTTGCTAAGCGAGGCGAGACAGCGGTGTCATCACACATGCGAGCCTTGCGAAGCAGCCGTGCAGCGCTTAGGCTGCAATGAACACCAAAAGCGCTCATAGCAGCCAGCGGCAATGGTCACACATGCAAGCCTCGCAAAGCGAGGTGAAGCAGCCGCACAGCACTTTGAAAATAAAGGAACAGGGGGGAAATGCTGGAAATAGGCACATCGCATTCCCAAGCACTAAACTTGCAGGTTAATGAACCCTGCAATGAGCAGCCCGTACAGTAGGCGAGAGGAAAGGCTTACAATGAGCACAGAAGGCGCTCATTGCAAGGCGCTCATTGCTGGGCTCACGATGAGCAACGCGAGCAGGAGAGGCTTGCAATGAGCGCCGAAGGTGATCAGTGCAAAGCAGGAAACTTGAAGTACACGGGGAGAGGCTCGCAATGAGCGCTCATTGCGAGCTACGCAATGAGCGCCGAAGGTGGTCAGAGGACCAAAAGCCTCACATTGTGTGTCAAACAGCAATGACAGCCTTACAATTTTAATCCCGTCATTTTTGACGGGAAAGATCCTAGTGTATTATATAACATTTTGTGTGCGTTTTTGTATTAACTAGAATGTTTAATTTTTTTGTCGGTGTGACCGGAACTGTAGATATTAATGGAGGGCCCTGTCTGGGATGAAGAACTGAAGACGAGCATCGCTGGAGGGACATTTTGGCCAGGTAAGTGGTCTTATTTACCCTTTCCTATTTTTAGTGAGGCTGTTTTTATTTTATGTACTGTAGGATATTTTCAATAATGTAGAATATTTTATTTTCAGTACTGTAGTTTTAGGTTTAGATGTAGGTTTACTGGGTACATTTCGGGTTAAATAGGCACAGTTAGGGTTAAATAGGTACATTAGGATTAAATAGGACTAGATAGGGATAACTGGGTCTAGATAGGGTTAAGTGGTTAGTGATAGGGTTAATTAGGTATGGTGAGAGTTAAATAGGGTTAATTAGTTAGAGGGGGGCTAATAACTTAAAGGCGGGTTAATTAGTTAGAGGGGGTTAATAGAATGGTATAGGGATAGGATAATAATGTAGTGTAGGGGTTAATAATGTAGGATAGGGTTTTATAGAGTAGGATGGGGTTAATAATGTAAGGTAGTGGTTAATAGGGTAGGGGTATATTGGGTACTGTTAGGGTTGTATAGGTATAGTAAGGGTTAATTGGGTATAGTTAGGGGTGTACATGTATAGTTAGACTTTGTGTCATAAGGGTGCTCATGGCACTTATAGTGTTAATATAGTGGTTAATAGTGTCCTCTAGGGGTCTATATAGACCCTTATTGGACTGAGAGTGTTAATTAGAGGCTCATGAGGGTCAATATAGACCTCCATAGTGATGGGGTTAATTTTAGGTGCCAGGGGGGTACATATAGTACCCCTGCGGCAGGGGTTAATTTTTTAGTTAGCGTGGGTCCTTTAAGGACCTTTATTGCCATTTTAGGATCCGCAAGGCAGGAAATTTGAATTTTTAAATGCAGCATGGGTCCCCATCGGAACCCCTGCTGCAAGGGGTAATATGGGTACACTGCGGGGGTCCCGATGGGGCCCCCCAACTTTGGGGGTTGATTCTAGGTGCCATGGGGGTACTTGAAGTACCCCCGCGGCAGGAGTTAACAGTTTAACTGCCGCAGGGGTCCTAATCGGGACCCCCATAGCAAGGGTTAATATGGGGCATGGGAATTATTTAGGGGAGCAGTGGGGAGCTTTAGGGGCTGAAGGGAGGTCTGGGGGCCGGAGCGGGGGTCTCATCTGCTGCTCCCGCAGCCATTGTAAGGGCTTTTAGAGCCTTTGCGAGTCCTCCCCAGCACTCGTTGGGCTTTGGCCTCCATTTGCGTGTTACGGGCTAGCTCGCACGGGAGTTTGTTACAATTTAATAGCAGCATTGGAACGTAGCGCATACGGGCTTGCCAGATCAACGGGTTGTGGGCTGCAAAGCTCCATGTTACCATTTTTTGGCCGTCCTGCGTTTTAACCCGCAAGTTGTCTGCGGGGAGGTTTACAAGGCTAATTTAATAGCCTTCAATCCTACTTTTTTAAATACTGACTACGTTTTAAACCATAGCCCAAATTTAATGAGGCTGTTGGTCGGTAACTCGAACCCCAGGATCAGGTCACAGCATTGTTTTCAGAACTCCAAACTGGAAGTGCTTGTACTTTAATTATATTCACTAGTTAGCTGCTTCAGAGGTGTGACCCAGACACTTTCAAGCAACTCATAGAGTAGTTACATGGAACCTGCCACAAATATTGTAACTCTATGTTGTTGAAAGCAAAAGAAAGAACTTTCGTGTTCGTGACCCCGACGCAATGCGCATGGGTGGCTGTTGACGCGCAATGCGCATGCAGAGCATAAGGGGGTGAGAGTGCCGTAAGATGTGATTGTCAAACTGTGATTTGTCGCAAGCGTGACAACAAATCGCAGTTTGTCAATTATAATATGTGATACAACAATCAATGTTAAAGTTTCATGTCAGTCCTAATCACAGCAATATTTATATGCTAGAAATATTATTATTAGCCTTCAGAATGATAAGCATATTTTTACATTTGTATTTTAATTAGAGATATAAATATTTTAAATATACTAATACATTTTAATAAATACTAATCAAAGGTTGAAAGTAATATTATACTGCTATTTCTTAGGTGTGACACGTAATAGGGAACTTACTTTCTTTTGCTTTGGTATATCATTTTAGCCTAGTGTGCACCTGCTATTTTATTTGAGGATTATCTTTATTATATACATTTGTTCTATTCCAAAAATCCTTGAGCCAGTATATATATTAAATTTGTGCTTGATTAACCCTATGTTGTCCACAGAAAATTAGTGTGAATCTTTACTGTCCACAAGTAAATATTGTACTGCCATTCCAGTATCAGGATCAATGAATTAGAATAATTAAAACTATTCAAAAAATAATCTTATCTACTATATTTTCTAAAAAAGAAGAAACAAAGGGGGGGGGGGAAGAAACAAAGGGGGGGGGGGGAGTCAAATTATGTTTATGAAAGAAAAAATAAAATAATTTTATTAAAATAAGTAGAAATCTATCAACAGGTTACTTCATGGTTATTGCAGGTTCGACAATAATTCAATATTAGATATTAACCTCTAACATAAAAATAATGAATAGTTATGTTGCACAGCTTGTGCATAAACTAAGTAGGTCCCGTATTAGTTATAAGTGATTCCACTACAGAAAAATAATATACAACTATAAATATATATATTACACAATCCAATAATATTAAATATTCTAGCTACTTGCCCTTCAAAAATGATGGGAATAAAATGTTATGCCTGGCAATGCTGTATGCCACCCAATGTGAGAAACTTTGGTGCTCATTGCTAGTTTCTCCCCCTGTCTACTTCCTCCCTTGTGTCTCATTTCCCCCCTCCTCTCCCTAATTTTAAGCCTGGCAATACTGTTTGCCACCCAACGTGAGCACCTTCGGCTCCCCCTGTTTACTTCCTCCGTTGTCTCCTTTCCACCCTCTTCCCCCTCCCTTGTGTCTCATTTCCCCTCTCCCTCCCTTGTGTCTCATTTCCCCTCCCTCCCTTGTGTCTCCTTCCCCCTTCCTCTCCCTCCCTTGTGTCTCCTTTCCCCCTCCTCCCCCTCCCGTGTATGTCCTTTCTCCCCTCCTCTGCCTCCCTATGTATCTCCTTTCCCCCTCCTCTCCCTCTTTTCTGTCTCCTTCCCCCCTCCTCTCCCTCCTGTGTCCTTTCCCCCTTCTCTCCCTCCCTTGGGTGTCCTTTTCCCTTTCCTCTCCCTCTCTTCTGTGTCATTTTCCCCTTTCTCTTCCTCCCTTCTGTGTCCTCCCCCCTCCTCTCCCTCCCTTGTGTCTCATTCGCCCCTCCCTTCCTTGTTACTCATTTTCCCCTCTCTCTTGTGTCTAATCCCCCCTCCCTCCCTTGAGTCTCCTTTCCCCCCTCCCTCCCATGGGAGAGTACACACTTACCAGTACTTCCTAAGTCCATACAGAGTCCATACAGAGCTGCAGAGGAAGATAAATGGGAGAGGGGGCAGAAGACACAGGGGAGGAGGACACAGGGGAGAGGGGAAGCAAGAAACAGGGTATGAAAGAGGGATGGAGGACACAAGAGAGGGGAGAGGGGGGAATATACACTGGGGAGAGGTAATGGGAAGAGACACGGGGAGAAGACACAGGGGAGGAGAAGGAAGACACAGGGGAGAGGGGGGAAGGCAGGGGAGAAGACACAGGGGAGGGGAGAGGGGGATATGAGACACAGAGGAGGGAGGGGAGAAGAGACACAGGGAGGGAGAGGTGGGAAGAGACACAAGGGAAGAGAGAGGCACAGGGGAGGGGGGAGAGACACAGGGGAGAGGAGGAAGAGACACAGGGGAGAGGTGATGGGAAGGGACACAGGGGAGAAGACACAGGGGAGGCGGAGGAAGACACAGGGGAGAGGGAGGAAGACAGGGGAGAAGACACAGGGGAGGGGAAAGGGGGGAAAGAGACATGAGGAGAGGGGAGGAAGACACAGGGGAGAGGGGGGAGAAAGACACAGGGGAGAGGGGGGAGAAAGACACAGGGGAGAGGGGGAGGAAGACACAGGGGAGAGGAAGACACAGGGGAGAGGGGTGAGGAAGACACAGGGGAGAGGAGGAGGAAGACACAGGGGAGAGGGGAGAGGAAGTCACAGGGGAGAGTGGGAGGGGGAGAAAGACACAGGGGAGGAGGGAGTTAGACACATGGGGGGAAGACACAGGGCAGAGGGGGAAGAGACACGGGAAGGGAGAGGTGGGGGGAAGAGATATAGGGGAGAGGGGGAAGAGACACAGGGGGGGAAGAGACACAGAGGAGGGAGGGGAAGAAGAGACATGGAGGAGGGGAAGGGAGAGTACACACTTACCACTACTTCCTAAGTCCATACAGAGTCCATACAGAGCTGCAGAGGAAGATAAATGGGAGAGGGGGCAGAAGACACAGGGGAGGGAGAGGAGGACACAGGGGAGAGGGGAAGCAAGAAACAGGGTAGGAAAGAGGGATGGAGGACACAAGTGAGGGGAGAGGGGGGAATATACACAGGGGAGAGGTAATGGGAAGAGACACGGGGAGAAGACACAGGGGAGGAGAAGGAAGACACAGAGGAGAGGGGGGAAGGCAGGGGAGAAGACACAGGGGAGGGGAGAGGGGGATATGAGACACAGAGGAGGGAGGGGAGAAGAGACACGGGGAGGGAGAGGTGGGAAGAGACACAAGGGAAGAGAGAGGCACAGGGGAGGGGAGGAGAGACACAGGGGAGAGGAGGAAGAGACACAGGGGAGAGGTGATGGGAAGAGACACAGGGGAGAAGACACAGGGGAGGCGGAGGAAGACACAGGGGAGAGGGAGGAAGACAGGGGAGAAGACACAGGGGAGGGGAAAGGGGGAAAGAGACATGAGGAGAGGGGAGGAAGACACAGGGGAGAGGGGGGAGAAAGACACAGGGGAGAGGGGGAGGAAGACACAGGGGAGAGGAAGACACAGGGGAGAGGGGTGAGGAAGACACAGGTGAGAGGGGAGAGGAAGTCACAGGGGAGAGTGGGAGGGGGAGAAAGACACAGGGGAGGAGGGAGTTAGACACATGGGGGAAGACACAGGGCAGAGGGGGAAGAGACACGGGAAGGGAGAGGTGGGGGGAAGAGATACAGGGGAGAGGGGGAAGAGACACAGGGGGGGAAGAGACACAGAGGAGGGAGGGGGAGAAGAGACATGGGGGACGGGAAGGGGGAGAGACACATGGGAGGGGAGAGGGGGGAAGAGACACAGGGGAGGGGAGAGGTAGGGGAATAGACACAGGGGAGGGGGGGAGAGACACAGGGGAGAGGGGGAAGAGACACGGGGGGAGACAAAGGGGAGGGGAGAGGGGGGGAAGAGATACAGGGGAGAGGGAGAAGTGACACAGGGGAGGGGAGAGGGAGAAAGAGACACAGGGGAAGGAAGGGGGAAAGATACAGGGGAGGGAGAGAACATTTTTAAATTATACCGTCTTTTTTGACGGGCAATTTACTAGTATTATAATAATTTTGATGACCCATGAAAATTACTGATCCTAATATAAATATAAAATAATATTCTGTATTCATCATTAATTCATTTCTAAGAGATGCACGCATAGTGAATTAGATAAATATAGGATCACATTATCATTGAATTAATTTATATTTTGCTTACCATTTTTTGCCAAAGAATTGTGACGAATATTGGATTTGACAAATATAGGGGCTGACGAATATAGAAGTTCCACTGTATATATGATTTGGTAAAGTGTGTCATTGTATAATATGCTGTACAAGAAAAAAAAGAGAGGGAGGATGGAAAAAACAGATAGTATAATTAATTAATTATATTACATAATAGTTTGTTTTATAATTTAGAGGATTAAACTATCCAATCATAGATCAAATGTCACTTAGGTAAGTATACTTTAAAATGAGTAAAGTAATTTAGACCCAAAGGTGTTGATATATCCACCAACATTAATCTTTTTTAAAAAATGTCATTGGTATCACCACCTCTTATGCCAAAAGATGAGGATTTGATAAACTAACATTTAAAATCTCTAGAACCTCTGTGAAATTATTATCTTTCCATTGATTTTATCTCACTAAGCATTTTTTTACATCATATATATGCTCATTATTCTCTTTTTGAGCAGTCTCATAATTTTGCCAACATAGGTGAGCCCACATTTACACTATAACTTTTAAATATCTTCTTCTGTCCTTCAGTTGTTCTTCGATTTAATGACATATTTATTATTAAATTTGTCCTTTATATACAGTTTTTTTTAACTGTTAGGGGTTGCCTCTAAATACATCTCAGACTTTTTCACTTTGAAGAATATGTCTTCTACAGTCTTTGCTCTACATGTTTTCTCTAGATATTTTATGTACTGTCTGCCCGAGTCTTCAGGACAGTCGCGCAAAGCATCACCCTATTGAGCATCACTTGAGCTGAAAGAAATGTGTATTCCCTGGCACACAATGGTACTTCTGTAATGTTAGTGGACCACTGTAGTTTTGTAAAAAAATACATAATAAATATGTAATAAAGCTCAGTCAAGCAAACAAGGTAATGGCTGTCCACAGGAAAAAATACATATATTAATTAATAAAATAAAGGATTATTTGTGTTTATTTATCATGCCTAGTTCTTCAAAAAAGCACAGGATAAATGCGGAACTACAATGCTCCTTTAACTTTGTTGAGCATCTGTTTTCAGGTAAAGAAAAAATATATTTAGGCAGAAATCTTTAAAATCATATATCCTAATAATTCTGTACATGAGATATGGTCAACATGTGAGTTTGATGATATCAGCTACTCATATTAGATCATTATACACTGAACCTCACCACTCAAAAATCTGTGACATTGCAAACCTCACGGCCTCATAACATTTAAGTTGCAGAGTTGTCTCATGACCAGCTTGGATGAATTCCATCTCACAGTCTGTGCTACGCCTTCCAAGCCCAGCTATAATTTCATAACTGAGAGTGTTTCTATTTGAGGATCACAGAGCCTTTTGAGTTCTCATTCATAAGAGGGTTTTCTTGTATTTTACCAACAAATCAGTGGTCCCTGCCCAAATGTCACTATAGAGTTACAAATAAGTACTTGTGATGGTGTGAAATGTTTAATGGTTAGTTTAAAGCAAAAGTGTAGTTCAAGCAAAACTACGCTTGCTTACGGGGCATTTAAAAGTCATATTACTGTAAGAACGAAATGCTTGTTCTTGGCTTTCAGTGTTATTTGAGAAAATTAAGGCTCACACAGTTGTTAAAGTTAATGAAATAAACAATCATTTATTTGTGTATACTTAGCTTTGCAGAATAATCACAGATTAGGAACTTCCCTTGATTCCAGGCACAGAAACCAGATACGGTCATGACCAGGCAGACATCAAAGAATCATGGCGGGGCCCCTACTTATACAGTTATGTGGTGACATTAAATATCTAAGGAATCAGCACAAGGACATAAGCCTACTATGCATCAACATTGGCCCTTATTCAATTGCAAGCCCGCAATTTACTTAATACCGGCCGTAAGTCTGCAGGCTTGAAATTTGCAACAGTTCAGGATCGATTCAATTAAACGAGCCCGCAGCTACCTGGCCAAAAGCCTAAACCATAAACCATGCACCAGTAAATAGCATATCAGAGCATGATCATGATCAATTAAGCAAGGCCGTAACTACTAATTTAGAAACAGCCAATAGTAAATGAGAATGTCATCATGACATCAGTAAAACATGGAAGTTAAAAGTCAATCAATTAGCGTTTAGAAGTCTGATATGCTATCAAATTCCCAATCCGACAATGTACAAAATAATATAAATGAATTAAGATACTGTTCTAGTCCATGTGGGTAGCCTGATATGTATTAACTCCTTGATTACTGAGATTGATATAACACGGAAATAAAACATAAAAAAAATAATTTTTGATTGCAGATTTGCGAGCTTGAGACTATTGTGCAATTAATTCTAATGTCTTACATCGATTTTCCTGTCTTTTAAAGTGCAGTATTGATTATTTTATTTTGCATTTACAGTGCTACGATCAGGTATCTAAACCCCTTGCGAGTCCTATCTGGTACTCATAGGATTTTCTTCTACATTTGACATTTGCAGGTGTGAAAACAATTGCGGGCTTGAGGAGTTGAAGCAATTGAATAACGATTTGTGACTGTAACATTTACGGGCTTGAAAGGTCAAAGGCTTAGATGTGTTGGCATTACGATTTTGACAACCGCAGGGATTTTCAGCGTGTAACCAGCAAATTGTTTGAGGGTAGCTAAAAGACACCAATTAAATAGCAAATTAGTCTATGGGCTACATTATGGGCTCCAGTAACATTGGCTCAATTGAATAGGGGCCATTGTGTTTGACTGGTTTACAATAAGACAAATTTCTCTTGGAAGTACATATATGAGTGCTTTTTTCTGGCACCAGTAGCACATACTAAATTATTATCACAGCAAATATTGCTTACACAGTTTTCTGCTAATTCCATACAAAATCTTTCACCTATCTCCTGCACTTGAATATGAGTATTTTTAGGGTGAGAGACTTGATAATCACAGCTACTATTGTACAAAATTAGTCCACCAATGGCATTGTATATTTATATGCACACATATCCCTTAGGCAATCTGGCTAGAATCAGTTTATACTTAGCTGGTGAAATAGCAACAATTGGCCCATTGACATTGCAGTCCATTTCAGTAGTTTCATTAAAATGTCTGCTCCAAGTAGAATGTGTGTCCTTTACCCATTGAATGTTAAAACGCAAAACATACGATGGCAGTCCCAGCATGGAAACTCACAATCAGGCAACAGAGCAGTCCTGGTCCTATCTGACAACACAATTGGGATCAACCTGTAAGTTGGAACATAAGTTGGGCTAATTTGACCTTGGTATAATACTGAAAAAGTACCTCCTGTGCCTGCAGCTATCACCCCTCCTTTATCCTTAGCATGTTTGTCTTGTAGTGAGGGAGCTATCCACACATGTCCCTAACATGCGATCCCTAGTTTGTATGGTTAGCTTCTAGTATTTCGGGCCAGGTTCGTATGTCCTACTATGTCTCATTTGTTAAGCTCAATTTCCACCCCTCAATATCTCTGTACATGAGGACAATAATGGTCTCAAGTAATCTGAGTTTCCCATAAAAACATATTCTGTGCTTAGGACAAAATATACATAAGAAGGTGAACTAATCTTAGTGATAGCAGTGTTACTTTGAAGCCTCTGAGCTGGTTTCACTAACATTGGTGTCTGTACCATTACTGTCACAGTAGTATCTACCTTCCTTTGAACAGATTGAGTATGATGAGTCACAGTAACTAGTATATCTTGTCCATCATCCACACTATTCCCAGTCATTTGGTCATAGCATGAGCTACCTTTTACTGCTCTTTGATTCAACTCAAACACTGCTTTGTCTAATGCAGGCACCCGACCTCTTAGTTTGTATGCGGAAGCCAGTTTATACAGCTGCTGCTTTAGTAAACCATTCATTAGTTCAAACAGGTCCGCAGCTTGTGGTTGATATAGAATATGGAAAACCCAGGGAACATAATTTTGGTTTTCTCACTCTAGCACTAATTGGCCAGTAAAATGTGGGCCTTTGTCAATCTGCATTTCCGTGTTCAATCATTTCAGTGTAGCAGCCTGATTTACCAACGTGTTAAGAGTGCACGATTAACAGTCAACTATATGTGTCCACAGACATAGCTACGTATTGTAATCCTACAGGTCCCATTAGCAAATGATCTATAAAGTTTATCTACCACACTTGCCCAGCTTAGGATCATGATCATAGTTGGTGGTATGCCCTTAGCTTCAGCATATTCATAAGTGCCTTGTCCTCCCCTATGCCCACTGTACTGGAGCGCCCACAGGCCCAATCCTTCCAGTTCATACGGCTGCAGGTTGTGACACAAGGGAATGCACTGAAGGATTGTGACGGTCTGGGATGCCGAGATAACGCCCGTGTACAGCACCGGGTGAGTCTGGAGGACTTTATTTCTCTGTTACTCTAGAAAATCACTTGGATGCAGGAACATAGCAGGACTTTTTTAGACAAAGTGTATACTGTTGCATCCGAATGGACTCATAATAGAGAGAAAAAAAGGCAATCACAACCTTGCATATGTATGGGCTTAACACAAGCCTCATGGACTATCATAGATAGTTGTATCTGTCTACCAAGTCATTAATCAAGAGAAAAATCAAAAAATGATCTACCTTGAATTATACATGAATTATATAGAACCATCCTATAAAACCGATTTTACACCTTTCGCAATGGGCTAACAGCCTAAGGAGCAACTGAGCGGATTCTAGACAAGACCCAATTAGGTATACATTTTGAACAAATTAATTTAAAAGAAATATCAGTAAATCACACTGCTAAAAAATCCCCTGAAGCAGGTAAAGGAATTATAGATTCCAGAGTTATACCTTAGGGTAGGGATAAAGTTAAAGCAGTGGACAAAAAATGAAAGTCCTCTGATATATAATTTGGCAAGGAGAGGCGTAAAAAAGTGGAGAGGGAGAAGAAGGGAGAAAAAAGGATAGGATTCTCCTTGAAAGTAAAGGTAACTAGAGAGACTATACTTTTATAGTAAACTGAAAACTTAAAACAAACCGCAGGATTGAGAAAGGTCACCTTTGGAATTGCTGTAAAGGGGTAAAGGTTAAAAGACTTCAAGAAGGGAGAGGAAAGAGGGAAGAAATGATAAATTGAGGTCCTGTATGGGAAATATATATCTTTGGACTTACAACCTTCTACTAAGTAGAAAAAGACTTATACTAAGAGTTTTCCTGTTTTTTAACTGTTATTGGAAATATTAAGGACATTTTTAATAGTAACTTCTAGGAAAGAGTTAATGAGCTCTATTTGAGGACTGAAAAGTAAAGAAAACACACATGTACATGGTTCCCTATTGAAACTTGCAGTTTTTCTAAAAAGATTTGGATACAAGGATTATTGATGACTATTATGGAATTCTGTTAATTATAATGGACAATTTGGATTTCTCTGAAATCTGAATCTGTGTTAATTTGTTCTTATTGATTTACTATGCTTGATGATAAATCATTTGAAATAGGTAAAGTAGGAAAAACAAATCTATTATAAGCTAGAGATATAGGAGGGAAGGGAAAAAAAAGAAAAAGAAAGGGGAGAGGAGAGGAAAGAGAAAAAGGAAAGAAAAGAGAAGAGTATCATTTAGGTCACTTCTCTAGAATAGTTAATATCCAATAGAGAAATATAAAATGTTTCCACTCTAATTAATAACTTTGTGAAAAGGGAATGGAGTGGAAATGTGGAGCTTGGGAAGATAGGAGGGGGAAGTAAAGAAGAAGGAAATGAGCATATTAGAAAAATGAGAGATGAAGAGGACCAAGGTACCAAGCGGGGGGACATGTAAATCTAGAGAAACGTTTTCCTCCCCTAAAATAGGAAGTAAAGATAAAATGGACACTTCAGTTAGTTCACAATTAGACTCCTCAACCACCCAATCAGGGTTTGAAGAGGAATTACAGCTACTAAAAAAGAAGCAAATCTAGATGATGGGGAAAGAAAAGTAACCTTGAATTCAATTAAAATGCTTTTTAGGGAATTTCAAGAGATGACAAAAATAGAACTGTCTCAGGAAATAGCAAAAAACACACTAGCTATGACAAATCAAGCTAAGGTAATACAGGAGTTAGAGCTCAGCCAAAATGAATTTAATTTGGAACATATAAAACTTAATAAAGAAATTAAAGATTTAAAAGAACAAGTGTCAGCACTTAATCTTAAAACTGTTCGTTTAGAAGAAAAAGCTAGAAGAAATAATATTAGAATTTGTGAAATTTCAGAAACAATAATGGTAAAAGACTTAAAAAAGTTATATTCTGTAATTTTTGTCTGGTTTGTTGAAAAATTATAAAATCAATGAACAATATATAGTTAATGTATACCATATTCCACTTCCTCAAAATCTGCAAAAATCAGTTGCTAGAGATGTGATAGTTAGGTTTAGCCACTTCGCAATAAAAGATAAAATAATGAAAGAAGCTTTTGAGAAAAAGACCTTTCAATCTCCATATGTTAATTGACAAATTTATTCTGACATTTCAGAAGTCCTGAATAAAATAAAAATGTTTAGAGTAACAACAAAGATCTTAAGAGAAAAAGAGTTTCCGTACAAATGAGCATAAACTGAAAATTGATAATTTCATTTAATAACCAAAAAATATAATTTCTACAAAAGAGGAAGGAGAAGCTTTTCTTGCAAAGTGGTGTAAATAACTACTGCTAGAATATAAATAAATTATGCATGATTGACACAACATAAAAGACAATGGGAAATCATTCCATAATGGTTTCACATTACTATGGTAATCAATGCTTTGCTTACCTTTTCCTTGTTGTTTCCTGCTTTTTTTTAATGTTCCTTCTCTTATTTCGCTATGCCCTCACTTAACAAGACATAACTATAGATGATAACTACAATTCAACTTTACAGATTTGATGTTTGATGAGTGGGATCATGATGGAATATTCATTTTTTGTAGATTGATAGAGATGAACTGAAAACAACTGTTTATGTAATGTATGTAAGGGGGACTAGACATTCACAATTCACGTTTTTAAAGTTTATGCTATATATATTCAGGTTACACACGTAAAGGTTGTGGTTTTACACTAAAAGGATATAATAATCGGTGCAACACTAAACACTGATTTTGGATAGACAATGTATTACTTATTAAGCACTAGATTTGGTTGTAATTATATATCCCTAACAAAGGGGAAAGAAAGAGGGGAGAAGAGGAGGGGAGATTTGGAGATATACTATTTAAATGATTAAAACATACTGTAAATACATTTTTGATATATAAAATGATATTGCACCGATCTGTATGGTAAATTAGTTAGAGGTGAATGATATAATATCAAGGTCATTGATATCATGACAGCTTTGGGATTGTAAATGGTGGATGGGGTTAACATTATTACTATTAGTATAGAATAACATTTTGTAAAAAAAAAAATGTATACACTAAGATTAAAAAAGAGAAAGAAAAAAAGGATGATAGATAATGATAGATAATGATAAAGAAGGGTTACATTTTATTGCACTAAAGCACCTTTAAAAATAAAAATGTTCAGTTGTGAGGTTTATGTGGTGAAAAATAATTCCCTCAATTGAATGGTAAGGGAAGGATGAAACATTTATGGAAGTTGTGATAGTCTTCGTTAAAGATAAGAGAAAAGAGAGGTATCAAGAGGAAGGAGAGGGATGGGGAATGAATATATTTCCCACTTTATGGAACAATACAAGGAAAGATAGTAATATAGTAAAGGGGTTTAAAATATTGTGAGTAAAACGCTTTAGAAGTCAACTTAGTTAAAAGAAAACAAATATCATATACGAATAGACAGATATACAGGAAAGACCACCGCCAAGTCATTCAAACTTTTTGTTTAAGTCTGCCTATTGCCACTTGGATCCTTTCTTACCCGTCCTGCTTACTAGAAGTAGGTGGGGGCGGTGGATCAGGGTGTCAATTGGAAATTTTTTTGAAAATGTTCGTGTTCTATCTTAGGCCATGTTGTGTATTTTTTTTTTTCTTCGCCTTCCCAAATGCACCCTGGAGCTGGTGTTTCCAGAGAAGGAGAGATCAATATTCTATGTTTTTCATAATATCAAATGGTTCTTAATATCTTGACCTTTCATTGTCAGGGTCTGAACCACCCTGCCAAAAGAAATCATATAGGTAATCTAGCGAAAAGCGAAAAAGTAGATATTCTACTACTGCAGGAAACGCATTGGCAAAAGGAAAAAAAAATCGAAAGTTTACCATTAATGGGTTTGATATTGTGCACAACACGACCTTTAGGAAAAAAGCAAGAGGAGTGTCTAGCTTCTTTAATAAGGATCTTTTATTGAATGAAGAACTTGTTATATTTGATCCTAATGGAAGATACATACTTTGGGTTGGAAAAATATGCCAGGAAAAATGTCATTGTTAAATATCTATGCCCCAAATAATAAGCATAATTCTTTCATTAATTATGCATTGCCTCTCTGTAATAGATATGCACAAGGAACTTCTCTAATTGGAGGAGACTTCAATATAATAATCAACTGCTTGTTGGATAGGAAATCCTCCAAGCATCCAGAATGTGATGCTAAACAATTCATAAAGAGTGTATTGAAATACAACCTTTATGACACATGGAGGGTTTTATACTCAAATCAATTACTCCTTCTCTCAGCTAGACACCACACTTATACAAAAATTGATTATGTTTTTACAGACGCAAATCAATTTTTCAAAAAGTATTGGAAGTTAAAATAGGACCAATTGAAATTTCGGACCATGCTTTTGTTTTGGAAACGCTTAATCTGAGAGTAGGTAAAAATATAATTCCTGGTTGGAAAATGGATAATTCTTTATTTGAGGATGAGGATAAAAGGGAAAAATTAAAAGAGGAAGTGAAGGGCTTTTTTTAAATCAACATGGGATCGGTTGACCAACAATCAAAGCTGTGGAATGCACAAAAGGCCTTTATAAGGGGGATTCTGATTAACTGGAAGAGTATAAGAAAGAAACAAAGAGGAGCTACTCTAAGACAGCTGTATATTGATTTATATAAATGGGAAATACAGAACAAACAAAAACCTGATCTAGTTCCTCTAAGTAAAATTAACGAATGTCAAGCTCAAATTAAAAAATAAACAAATGATTTCAGACAGATCTATATGGAAGATTCAACAAAGGCTTTATCGCTATGGAAATAAAATCAGTAAACTACTAGCAAACAAAATCAAAAATAGAGTAATTAGGAAAAGAATATAAATTTTGCACAACAAAGGCAAAAGTATTAGTAACCCAGAAGATATTGCTATGGCATTCCCAAATTATTATCAAAAATGATCAAATTTTGAAGCAAATACACAATTTATAAAACCGACAACAGAAGAAATCTAGAAATTTCTGAATAAAATATATCTTCTAAGTATTTCAGGGTCCAAATTAGAAAATCTTAATAGACCGATTACAGTTACCCAGGTTGAGGAAGCCACTAAAGGGCTCAAATTATATAAGTCACCTGGACCAGACGGCTTCACCATTCTCTTTTATAAGGTATGTAAGCCTGCTATATCTGAGCACTTAAAAAGCCTTTTCAATGAAATAAAAAATACAGGTAATACTACACGTGAATTTTTACTTTCCGCTATTGTTCCAATTCCCAAAAAGAAACAAGATAATTTAGAATGCAATGGATATAGACCTATTTCCCTTTTGAATACGGACTTGAATCTATATAATTAAAGATTCTGGCTACCCGGGTAAAAACTATAATTAAAGACCTAATTGCAAAAGATCAGAACGGTTTTGTCCCGGGCAGGCAGGGAAATGATAACTCTTGCAAATGAATGAATCTTATAGAATATGCTGAATGAAAAAATACTCCCACCTTGTTCATATCCTTAGACACAGAAAAAGCGTTCAATAGGATAGGGAAGGAGTATATGAAACTTACATTAGACAAGTTTGGATTTAGGGAATTCGGACACTTAGCTAAAGGAGCTTTATATAAAAACCCAGAGGCAATGGTATCTAGTCTGGGATTTAGATAATGTAGATTTTTGATAACAAACGGCACGAGACAGGGGTGTCCTTTATCCCCGGTTTTATTTACCCTATTAATGGAACCAATGGCCAGAAAATAGTCTTATTCGCAGATGATGTAGTACTAATATTGACAAAATCCAATATTTTGCTGAAACATTAAATTAATTTAGCTCTATTTCATAATATAAGCTTAATGTACAAAAAATGGAAATATTAGACATGAATTTAAAAACTGAGATTATAGAAGTCTCGAAATCAAAATATCCCTTTAATTGGTCTAATGGTAAATTTACACACTTGGGAATACTTTATGACAAAGATATACGGAACATTATTGCATTAAATTATAAAAATCTATATGAAAAATGCTCTAATATTATACAAGATTGGAAGAATAAAAACCTTTCCTTTTCAGGTAGAATAGCTGCCATAAAAATGTCTCCCCAGATTTTACTATTATATAAGAAACATCCCAGTTTGTCTTCCTTTATACTGGATTAACAAGTTTCAATCTTTATTAGCTACTTATATTCTGAATGAAAAAAAATCTATTAAAAAGGATATTTTAACGAAAAAATGTACTAATGGAGGTTTATCATATCCAGATCTTAAGTTATACCATGATGCGATAATGCTCACCCACATAGTTAAGTTTATAGATCCATTTGCAACATACTCTTGGGCACAAGCGGAAGAAGCTAACATAAAAGATTATAAATTAAGACACTTGATTTTTCTTGAAGTTTTGGCAAAAAATAGAAATATTACTGACTCTTGGATAATTAAAAAAGCTTTAACATTCTGGCATAAAACAAATAAATTTTTTTAGCTAGTTCCATATCCAAGTCCAATTATGTCAATTAAAGAACTAGAGAGACTATTACAGATACTGATTTTATATGGACTAATAAAGGAATTGATACACTACAAAAACTTTATTTGGGGTCAGAATTGGCACCATTTGATTACTTTGTCCAAATATATAATATAGATAAAAAAAGATTGGCTGGAATACTTGAGACTGCAAATGGCAATGAAAAAACATAACTTGTATTATACAAAACGAGAAAAATTAACTGGTTTTGAAAAGTTGCTTGTACACAATAATAGAAAACATTTGATATCCAGATGCTTTGAAATTATTAGAGAAATAATTCAAAAGGACAAAACAATGAATATGAATCTTTGGGAAAGAGACTTAAAACTATATTTTCCTATAGAGACTTGGAGGAAATATCACTCTGTAACTAATAAATATGTTAAAAATTAAACTTTAAGAGAAGTCCAGTTTAAAATCCTAAATAGATGGTATCTTGTCCCTGTGAAAATCAGCTGATTCTCAGGAAACCTAGAACAAAATCTTTGCTGGCGGAATTACGATTCCCCGGGCTCCTTCCTGCATATATGTGCCCAAGGATTTACACCTTCTGGATGGATTGTTTTCACAATAAATCAGAAATATTGGGTATAACTATTACTCCGTCACCACAATTGGCTATCCTACATATAATGCCCCCTGGTTTGAATTATCCATCTCAAGCTTTCATCTTGCAGATTTATATAATTGCAAAATGGATGATAGCGTGTTGCTGGAAGCAACAAAATATCCTGTGTTGGAATGAGATCATAATTATACTTAAAAGGAATAGAGCACTAGATAAAGACTTCAATGCAGCAGAACTAATAAAAAACAATATAACCAAATGGGAAATTTGGGAGATAGTTTGAACCTTCGCTCTGAAAAAAAAGGGATAGAAATTTTATGGGACGCAGTTTAGACTTATTATATTCAAATAAGACTTATTATAATCAAAATTAATCCTGATCCCTCCATTCATCTTCGGAAACGCCAACTCCTTTTTTGTTTTTCCCTTCCCCCTTCCCCCCCTTTTTTGTTGTTGTTATGTATGGTTATTTTTTCTTTATCTGGGTTTCTACCAGTTCTCATACTTTGGACAACTGATCAGCTTTGTCATGTGAGAGTATGCATCGACATGCCCAGAGCGTATGTGGAAGACTTAACAAAGTTTTTGCCATACTACAGCAAATCAACATGCTTGTTGTTTACAGTCCAATGATCAGCGAGCAAGGTAGTCATCCATGTAAGTCCATTATAGAATGCCCAGTTGTCTGTGTAGAGGATAAGTGGGTCTGTGGTCTCTTCTATCACCAGTACTATAACCATAAGTTCAGGATATTGACTGTAACCTTTCCCAGTCATATGTAGTACTGTTCTGCATGAAGGTTTTTATGCAGCTGCAGTCCATACCCTTCCTTTGGTTGTTAGAGTTGCAGAACTATCAGTGAACCATGCATGGTCTCGGCTATCTGGTGATATTTGTTCCTAAGACAGTTTCCTTCACTAGACTCTCCATCAATTGTATGACTGTAGAATCCACTCATTTCTTGGGACATCTATGATGGTTCTTCTCCAGTGAGACCACTACTTTCCTACAGATACCACCATTTTCTTACAGATTCCATTTCTGCAGGGTCTGTTTTTGAGCTACAGATATTTTTAATTCCAAACCATTTTGCCGTGCCCATTCTTTTCTGGGTAATTTTGTGTAAATTCTTATGTGTTGCTGTTGGGTTGTACTTTCTACGTTTTGTAGAGCAGTATAAGCAACCAGGAAGTGTTTCTCCATTGGGCTATATTTTCTTTAACCTTCAACCAAGCACCCAACTGACTGTATAGCCTCTCTTGGTTCTGATCCTCATTCAAAGGTAGCTTTCTTTCTGGTTACATTGTAAATTGGTCTGAAAACCAATGCAATTTGAGGTACGAATGAGCACCAGAAGCCAAAAACTCCTATCAAGTTTGTACCTCCTTCACTGTGGTAGGTTCCTGTAATTGTGCTATTGTATGCAGCACTGATTGGGGAATCATCTTGAGTGGTCCATGCCACATCATACCAAGGAACTCCACAGATTTAGCTGGTCTTGGTACCTGATTTTCATTGATCACCCACCCTCTATGCCTCATTGTCAAAGTCAATGTTTCTAGATTCTCTGTTACTACCTAACTATGTAGATATAGTTGGCAAAGCACTTGCAAGGTGTATTAGCGTCCCACACACATAAAAGCAAATTGGTCTTGCCTGTCAGGTGCAATTGGTGTACCATATCTGGGACAGCTCCAGCCAATTTAGGAATCTTCTTGTTAAAGCCTTTGTAATCGATGGTGATATGCCAGCTTCCATCCAGTTTCTTGGCTGGTAATACCAAGGTGTTAAATGGACTAACAGCAGGTTGTGTAACTCTTGATTCCATGATGGTATTGTTTTTTTTTTCAAAATTATTTTTTATTAGAGACAAATGCAAAACAAAATAACAAAAATACAATTTAGCATTTTTAATCAAACACAAATACAGATTTCCATAAACTTTACTGATAAGCTGAGTCATCTCTATAGTGGAATTCTGGTTTGAAATACAAATGGCATATAGAACCATAACTATAATAATTGCTATAACATCTGCCTCCTCCAATTTTCCATATTTTTCTCTCTGTTAATTAACCATTATTTAATTTTAAAAATTGATACATTAACAATAGGCTATAAGGAGTACCCCCTAAGTTAAAGTTATTAGTGTCTTTGGTCGTATGACCCGGTAAGGTTTTTCAAGTAAACTCCTAGGGAACACTTATTACCTTATAGGGGGTCCCCCGTAATAACAGGGGAAAGCAAACCTTATAACTTAACCTAAACAAATTAACTTAAAAACTGTCAAAAATAAAATCTTGGTCATATCCATACAGCCTTAAAACTCCTAACATTAAGCACTCTTACTGGATCAAGATTCTCCCATGATTCCCCCCCCCTCGGTCCGGTCTCCAGTCTCCGGCTTTCGCTTTCCCTTCTCTACTGCCTTGAATAGGATAGTCAAATTATCTAGGTTGTTGTAAGAACTTGGATGTCCGTGTGAGTTATCCAAGAGCCCCATATATCGAGGAATTTATGTATTGTGTCAAATAGGGAGTATGTGATTCTCTCATTTGCAGCAATAAAGTATTTTTGCCTTAACTGCCTCCAGATCCAGAGAGTTGGACTTCCACATGCAAGCTATATGGCTTTTAGTAGCCAAGGAATGGGTTAGCTTAGCCAAAAGGATCCCAAGCAGGCAGTTCTCTGCTGATAGCCTAATTGGTGGCCTAAAAATATCTGCCACTAGATCTCCCACTTCTTTCCATAATTGCTGCACTATCCTAAAATTCCACCATATATGTAAGAAGGTACCCGTATCCGGACAGCCCCTGAAACATCTTGGGCTCTCCAACCTATTTCACTCTGCTAGTCTGTCAGCAGTGATATACGCCCTATGGAGGACCTTAGTGGAAGTTTCCAGCACACAATAATTTAAGGAACCTCTAAAGATATTGGACCATGATGTTTCACACTTTTTAGGTTCCCATTGGAGTGCTAAGTCTCTTTCCCACTCCCATATATATTTAACTTTATTTTTCTCTGAGGGAATGCTAAAAGTGTCATATAATTTGCCTATCATTCCCTTAGTCAGAGGGGCTTCTCCACAAATCTTTGAGAACCGATTATGTTGGGACATACCTGTTGAGCGGGTCATTGTGGAAACAAAGTGTCTCAATCTGCAATATTTGTAATGCTGATTAATAGGAAGGTCATATTTATCGCTTAATTCCTCAAATGTGAGTATTCAACCTTCCTTTACCCACGAGCCCAACCTATCTAGTTTGTTCAGTCTGCACCAATGTTGAGCCATGGCTGGAATATCCGTAGGGGCTTGTGGATGTGTAAATATTGAAGTTAGATAGGGGGATTTTTGGAAAGGATTAGAATGGCGATATGCCCAGTTTACGCACAATATTGTGTGTCTAACCATTGGGTTTGGGGAGTTTCTTAACAAGGCTGGTGGGGAAGGTATCCACGCTGCTGTGTCCCAGGAGAATGAGCACATGCCCCGATTCTCAATGAACATCCATGCGGGATGAGAAGATACTGAGTGTGCCAGGGGGACAAATGCTAGTTGTGATGCCCTATAGTAGAGTTTGAAGTTAGGGCATGATAATACAACTTTTGTTTTGTGCCTATATATGATTGATTTGGGAACCCTGGCAGAGCCACCTTGCCAAAGAAAACAAAAAACTAACCTTTCAAAACTTGACAGTTCTCTTATGTTAATAGAAATAGGTAGTGTTCTAAAAAGATACATCAGCCTGGGTAAGATACTCATCTTCACTGTATTAATCCTGCCCAACCACGAAATGTGAGCTTTAGACCAATTAATCAGATCTTTTTTAAGTGGGCTATATAAAGGGTTATAATTGGCGTTATATAAGTCTGTTATTTTGGGCGTTAAATTTATCCCCAAGTATTTAATGTGTTTCGTAGCCCATATGAATTTATACGATCATGTTAAAATATCCTTCACAGTTGCTGTCATATCTAAAGCAAGAGCTTCTGTTTTTTCTATATTCATATTTAGGCCAGAGATAACTCCAAAATTGTCCAAAATGTGCATCAGAGCTGGGACTGGCCTCCCTGGATCCGATATAGAACACAACAGATCATCTGCAAATAGTGAGACTTTAAACTGTTGAAGCCCTATCTGGATGCCTTCAATATCTGATGTTGCCCTTATCATCTGTGCTAGTGGCTTTATGGCCAGGGCAAAGAGAACAGGGGGCATCCCTGTCTTGTTCCACGCTGGATGTGAAGAACAGGCCTAACACGGCCCAGAATTTTTAAATTAGCTTTAGGAGCATTATAATAAATTTGGATCAGATTAATAAACCTTCCCTTAAAGCCAAATTTTGCAGGTGACGCTAAATGATAGGGCCATTCCACTGAGTCAAATGCTTTCTCCACATCCAGAGCGAGCAAACTGGCCGAAAGTTTGTTATACTTCACATGATGCATTCGATTCAGAATCTTGTGGATATTATCCCCCGCCTGCCTTCCCGGTATGAACCCCACTTGATCATTATGAATTAGAGACGGTAGAAAGTCTGCAATCCTGTCGGTCATAGTTTTGGCCAGAAATTTAATATCGCCGTTCAATAGTGAAATTGGCCTATAGCTTTTTGCTTCAAGGGGGTCCCTACCCACTTTTGGAAAGAGAACAATCTCCACAAGATTTAGATCTGGGGGAAGCTGCTGTCCACTATTGCATTGTAAAGGGTTGTAAGATGGGGGGGCTAGTTGATTCACAAGTTTTTTGTAGTATAAATTTGTGAACCCATCGGGGCCTGGAGCCTTGCCAACTTTAGAACTAACAATGGGGTCTCAGACCTCATCTAAAGTAATCGCCTTATTTAAATGTGTCAGATACTCGTCTGTCAAGTGTGGAAGATCTAAAGAGCCATGTGTTTTGATGACGCATACAATATATCATGAAATGCAAAGAATATCTCTTGTATTTTAGACAGGTTAGATGTAATATCCCCCTGGGGGGATTTTAATTGATAAACCTTTGATTGTGATTGGTTAGATTTGAGCTTTTTAGCTAAAAGTGAGTCTGGCTTATTTGCCTTGTGGTAAAATGTATGCTGAGTTCAACAGAGAGCTTTTTCCGTTTTTCCGAAAGAATAATATCTATTTCCGCTCTTATCTTTTCTATCCTGATCCTATTTGCAAGGGTGGGGTGCTGTTGATTATCCAGCTCTAACCTCTTCAATTCTGCAGTAAGGTTAGATTCTTGCAATTTACGCTTTTTCTTATATTCTGAAGCCAGTTTTATAGAGGCACCCCTAATGTGCTTTATGCGCCGCCCACACCCATCCTGTTCAAGATTAATATCAAACTACAGTTGCAATTCTTATAAGAGTCAATCCCTCATTGGTGGGTTAGCCAACAACATTTTATTTATACGCCAGGAATATGGGGATTTATTTTTTATCTTTAAATCTAACATAGTTTTCACGATTGAGTGGTCCGACCAGGTACAAGGGATTATCTAATTGTTTTTTGATTGCTCTAATAGAGATGAATCCAGAAAGATGTAATCTATCCTCTAGTATGAGTCATGAAGATAGGAATACAATTAGTATTCCCGGTCCTTAAAGTGTTGCTCCCTCCAGGTGTCTACAAAATTTAAAGTGGCAAGGTGGCTCTTTATTTGTTTTAGTTTGTTTGAGAACTGAAACAATTTACCTCCTTTTGACCTATCAAGTTCCGGGTCTAAACTTAGGTTAAGGTCCCCCTCTAAGATAATTTTGCCACACTCACGTTGTTCCAATGTTTTGAGGAGACCCAAAAATATATTGTGGGGATTTTTGGCTGAAGCATAGATAAAGACTAAGGTTATCTTGATTTCTAGGATTTTCCCTGTCAAGATAATGTCATTACCCATTGGATCTATCTTTTTCTCTTCTATGGTAAATGGGAAGTCCTTATGTAAGAGTATTGCCGCCCCTTCCCTCTTAGTATCTTGGCCTGTGGCGTATACAGTTGGGTAATGTTTATGTAGAAATTTTGGGATCCTATTACGCACAAAATAGGTTTCCTGCATGAAAATGACCGATAGGCGCTGATCTCTATATGTGATAAATGCCTTGCGTCTCTTGTGTGGGGAGTTAAAACCCTTAACATTATGTGTCACTAAGACAAACTCTGAGTCATTCATTGGAATAGGGACCATAATTATTATAACTTACTGCGATCTGAGCAATAGAAAGAGCCATGCATGGAGACCTGAGGAACGGTGAGGAGGACCATCTTAGGAAGACCCATGAAAAGGGCAAGCCCTCTGCCTGATATTTAATAACCCTGAAAAAGAAAGAGTGCATTTTAATGACCTGATGACATGGAAAGTAGAAAAACAACATATAAATTTAACACAATTTAAAACATTCAGACTTATCCTCACAAATAAATTTAACGCACGTAAGTGCCTAGGGAGTAAAGGATCCATGACCTTTACGAAATAACCCCTCGAATGGGGAAGACTATAATAAGCAGTATAACATTACTTAACGGAACTCTAAATAATCTTAACAGCTACATAGCCCTGGGGCCTTAGCGCCCCCACAAGAAGAAATAAACATTCACATAATAATATGCGTAATAACAGTGCATCAGCATATCATCTATAACAGATTATAATTAAGGGTATAAGTAGTTATTGGTCCTTGAGGTAGTTCAACAAACTCCATTGCTGAATGGTACAACAAACCACAGGGGAGACCTCTCCCCTCTTTCTATGTCCCATATAATGAAGGCCAGCTTCACATCTTGCCAATCTCACACCCTGAAACTGTTATTGATCTATTACAGCAATTGTGAAAAGTATTCAGTCGTCCACTGTCAAATCTGGAGAATGTCCAAAGCAGGTCTCATCTCTCCGCACTTCCTTAATGTAGATGGAGGCAGGTCCACATATATTTGTATAAAAGCCCCATCTGGACCTTGTATTCTATTTAGGCCTCTAGAGGCAAATAATAGTTTGTCCCTTGTTTGTTGCCTTAAGAAACAAACTATAATATATTTTAGGACGTTGGGGTTTGCAGTTGCCCCTAGTGCTCTGTGCAGCCTTTCTATGACTATCTCAGTTTCTGGGGTATCGGGCATGATGGTCTTGATGACAGATGTCAGATATGGTATAAAGTCAGTTACAGCTTGTGGGATTCCCCTAAATCTAACGTTATATCTCCGGGACCTATTTTCCATGTCTTCTAGCTTTAACTTAAGGACTGCAATTTACTGAGCATTAGTATCTATGTCTAATCTATCATGGGCCTGTGTTTCCACAACTTCATCCATTGTTGTTTCTAACAGAGGTGTCCTTTGGCCTAGATCATGGATATATTTTTGAAGAACATTAACCTCTTGGGAAAGCTGAGTTTTAAAAATGGGTTCAAACCAGGCTTTGGAGTCCTGGGAAATATTAGTGTCTTAAAGCTTGCCTTGTTGTAGGCCCTCAGCGTCTGCAATATCAGATGTTCCTGACATAGATTCAGGAGGAGGAGAGTGTCTAGTAGTTGGTGAGGGAAAATGTTTCGATTTACTGTGGGTCCGCCCATTTTTCTTTCCTTTGCCCATAATGAGGGATACATATAGATGAGCTAATATCAGCTCAAGATGTCTTCCAGTGCAGAAATATTGAATAGCGTTCAGGGAATTGCTGTATACTTTTACCCTAGAGTTCTAAACAGCACACATTAGCATAATAACATTATCTATTCAAAGAGCTCTCCTTGCAGGGCCTGGCCAGGGCCTTCTCAATATTTTCGTTCCATTTGAGAATGGGATGGGTGGGCTGAGAAGCTCACAGGCCTCATGTCAGCCATTTTTGGACTTTTATTTAAAGGAACCTTTATAGTTTCTTTCTTATTGGCCTTATTCAGACTTTTCCTATAACTATATGCTATGTGGCAAATATAGAGTAATCCTGTGATTATGCTGTTAGCTCAAATAGTTATGCATGAACTTTATAAAAGTCACCACTGGGTGGGAGTGTTGCTCAATTCTACACCAGTGTTTACAAGGAGTTTAATGTTGTTCATAAGCTCCCGAGGGCGTGTCAGCAGACCATAAAATGACCCCTTGTTTTTATTAGGAGCCCCACCCTTCAAGTGGACCTGCGTTAATAATGGCCCTTGTATAGCTGACCACCTCTCAAGAAATCCCTAAAGCTGAAGCTTTGAGCAATATAATAAAACATGCAATTGATAGCCCACTAGTATACCCTAGTATGCAGAAGATTGAAAACCAAGATTGCTATTCTTCCTGGAAGCACACCCTCGGTATTATAGCAAAACAAACATTGCCTTGCAGGGGAGATTATATTTCTAGCTCAGTTAGATTGTACATGTAATACACATACTTCCCCGCTGGGTGGGAGTGTTGCCTTGTTATATCTTAGAGGTTTCAGTGGGTGCAGTGTTGCTTATATATTCCTAAGGGTGTATTAGCAAATAATAAAATGGCCCCTTGATTTTGTCAGGAGCATCACCCTGTATGTTGTATTGTAACCCCTTTGTGATGTTACAGTCCAGTAATATTCTTATACTGATATTGAGGGCAAGAATCTGTGACCCCTTCCCATTAGCAGTGAGTTTATTGTGAGAAGTCCCACTTCATATAGCCTGACCAGTTGTAAATAGGTGGAGGACCTGACTAGAGGCTTCTCACATCGCCATACATTCCATACCGATAGGGCACAGTACTTGAAGCGGGCCCAGGGGATCCCCTGATTGAAGACCTTCCTAGCTTGGGTTCTATGCTCTGGGTAGGGTATCCCTCTCTCTCTGACCCCCTCTTTTTTACTTGCTGTGATCTTAGCAGCTGAAGTCATGTCCCTTTGCAGCTTGACCCTGCTCTGTGGTAGCTCAAAAAAGCAGGGTAGTGTGCTCACTGCTGCTCCCCAGGCTGTATTGGGCCCTTGCCTTCTAATTGGATCCTCTTTGAGATCACCTCTGTTAATCTCCACACCCTGGGGTAGCTGCCTCAGTTCCAGTGTTTACTGGGCTGTCCATCGTTGTCCTACAGCAGGTTTGGATCTCAAATGGAGCTTGCACCACTGTATGTTTGTCACCTGCTCCTCTGCCTGTGCATTCTGTGCTGCGAGGGCTGTGCTCGCGCTTCCGAGCCACTCTGCTTCTTGATGGATTCCGGCGGGTCTGAGCCTTATCCTCTGTTCCTCATCTACCAGGGTAAACTCTGTGAGCCCTGTTCACATAGTTCTACGGGCTTGTGGGAGGTATGCCTTACCGGGGGAAGTACAAGCAGGGCCAGGTAAGATGGCGCTTGGCCCAGGCTTCAACCACAAAATATGTAGGAGTCCCAGTATCACTTGTTTCTCGTTTTTCCTCTCAATCAGCGCTGCCACTCGTTCTGTGGGTCCTCTGGACCGTCCATATGAGTTAATTAGACAGTTTTAGCCAGGAATACACATATAAAAGCTATTTTCCTTACACCATGCTGTGGAGCCAAAGCCACATGTGACCGCTCCCTTGCACAGCTAGCAAAGCCCCCAGGATGGTATTGTTTTAGCAGTTTCATTATACCCTCATGGCAATCTATATTTTACAGGTTCTTTCGGTGGAGGGATCTGCAACTATGTCCACTTCGCATGGCCTCACATATCCATTCCTAATAAGTTGTTTTCAAGCTATAATATAAGAACGTGTGCTTTAAATAGGGGACCATTTCCCATCTGTAGTCTGAGAATAGTCCTCGTTGCCAGCGTAGTCTTCCCTAACAATACCTCTATTGTCACTATGGGCACACATGGGTGATTGAGTGTTTTATGTAAGAGTAACTTCACACCAGTATGAAGGAGTGCTGTAGTTACACAAGGAAGTTGTTGGTTTCTGTGTGCATAAGGGTATGGGTCCCCTCAGAGGCGGAGCTTCTGCCGGTGCACTTGGTGCATGGCACCGAGGCCCCTGGGCTCTCAGGGGCCGCCGCATACTATCCATGGTGCCTGCGGACCTCCCATGCCATCAACAGGTCCTCAGTTGCCCCTACGGTCCACCTGTGGTCCCTGCGGTCCTTCTTTGACCTCCGCAGGTCTTCTGTAGCCTTTTTGATCTTTTATTATATCTTTTTATGTGACAACACTGAAGAAATGACACTCTGCTACAATGTAAAGTAGTAAGTGTACAGCCTGTATAACAGTGTATCCCCTCCAAATAACTCACAGCTATTAATGTCTAAACCGTTGATAACAAAAGTGAGTACACCCCTAAGTGGAAATGTCCAAATTGGGCCCAAAATGTCAATATTTTGTGTGGTCACCATTTTTTTTCCAGCACTGCCTTAACCCCCATTAGCATGCAGTTCACCAGAGCTTCACAGGTTGCCACTGGAGTCCTCTTCCACTCCTCCATGATGGCATTACGAAGCTGGTGGATGTTAGAGACCTTGCTCTCCATCACCTTCCATTTGAGGATGTCCCACAGATGCTCAATGGGGCTTAGGTCTGGATACATGCATGGCCAGTCCATCACCTTTACCTTCAGCTTCTTTAGCAAGGCAGTGGTTGTCTTGGAAGTGTGTATGGGGCCGTTACCATGTTGGAGTACTGCCCTGCAGCCCAGTCTCTGAAGGGAGGGGATCAAGATCTGCTTCAGTATGTCACAGTACATGTTGGCATTCATCGTTCCCTCAATGAACTGTAGCTCCCTAGTGCCAGCAGCACCCAAGCAGGCCAAGACCATGACACTCCCACCACCAAGTTTGAGTGTAGGCAAGAAACACTTGTCTTTGTACTCCTCAACTGGTTGCCTCCACACACGCTTGACACCAACTGAACTAAACAAGTTTATCTTGGCCTCATCCGACCACGGAACATTGTTCCAGTAATCCATGTCCTTAGTCTGCTTATCTTTTTCAGAAAACTGTTTACAGGCTTCCTTCTGGGACGACAGCCATGCAGACCAATTTGATGCAGTATGCGGCGTATGGTCTGAGCACTGACAGGCTTTACCCCCCACCACTTCAACCTCTGCAGCAATGCTGGCAGCACTCATATGTCTATTTCCCAAAGACAACCTCTGGATATGACACTGAGTACATGCACTCAACTTCTTTGGTCGACCATGGCGAAGCCTGTTCTGAGTGTAACCTGTCCTGTGAAACCGCCTATGGTCTTGCCCACCGTGCTGCAGCTCAGTTTCAGGTTCTTGGCAAACTTCCTATAACCTAGGCCATCTTTATGTATAGCAACATTTTTTTTTCCAGATCCTCAGAGAGTTCTCTGCCATGAGGTGCCATGTTACACTTCCATTGACCAGTATGAGAGGGTGTGAGAGTGATAACACCAAATTTAACACACCTGCTCCCCATTCACACCTGAGACCTTGTAACACTAATGAGTCACATGACACTGGGGAAAGAAAATGGCTAATTGAGCCCAGTTTGGACATTTCCACTTAGGGGTGTACTCACTTTTGTTGCCAAAGGTTTAGACATTAATGGCTGTGTGTTGAGTTATGTTGAGGGGACAGCAAATTTACACTGTTATACAGGCTGTACACTTACTGCTTTATATTGTAGCAGAGTGTCATTTCTTCAGTGTTGTCACATGTAAAGATATAATTATTTTTTTTTTACAAATTGAGGGGTGCATATATATATATATATATATTTTACCAGTTTTAATTAACCCCTCCTCACTCATCACTTACTTGCACGCCGCTTTCACGTGCAGACTCTGGTCTCATGTCCACGCCGGTTGTTCCTCTATTGCTGTGGCTCAGCTGCTGGTATGCCTCCCCTGCACTCTTTCTATGCAGCTCCCCATCCGTGTTGTCTGTCCCTGCTCTTGTATCCCCCTTCCTTCTCCCGTTTCCCCCTTGTCCCTATCCTGTCTGTTTGCCTCCCCCTGGCTTCCTCTTGCTGCCTGCGCCCCTATCTCTTGCTCTCAATTTCTCTGCTCCTCCTGGCTCCCCTTTCTACCTCCTTTTCCCTTCACTTCTGCCCCACTTCACGCTTCCCTGACAATTTCCTATGCTATTCCTGCTGTCTTTTGGCCTTCTCTGACAGGCTCATGGCTGCAGGGACTCTTGCTTCACTCTGAAGTGTTCTGCTGCCTAGCAACGCTCAGATTTCACCTCTTGCGTGATTTCCAAGGCTTCAGCACCAAGTTCAAATTTTAAATACCCACTTCTGCAGTTTTTTAATCCTACCTCTCCAATTTCACTTTTCATAAATTATATCACATTCTCTTATCACTTTCTTTTCTTCTACAGTGTCAATAATCACTACTCCAAGCTAACTCACTTCTTAAAGAGACAGTCCACTATTAAAATAATTTTCTCCATTCACACCAAGTTACCATTCCACTGTCACTGTCAGTATTAACAGCCATCTTAACCTCTTAATTCTTACTCCTTAGAATTAAAGGAACAGCACCCCAACTACAGATCTCCCTGTATCTCCCATTTACAAGGTTCTACGTTTTTTCTGCTTCTGTCCTCAAGCCAGATCACTTATCCACCTTCATCCACATTCACCATCATTACTTAATTCACTGTTATAGTGTCACTAATTGCTTCTCCTATAAAACTCACTTCTTAAAGAGACAGTCCACTAGTCCTTTTCTCCATTCACACCACGTTACCCATTTCACTGTCACTAACCCAGTATTATGCTCCGTCATACCCTCTTAATCCTTACTATCCAGATTTAAAGTTACGTCACTCGAAATACGAATTTCCCTGTATGTCATTTCCAAGGTTCTACAGTTTGTTCTGTCTCTGTCCTCAAACCAGATCATCATCACACTTGTTCCCCTTCAGACACATTCACAATCATTACTTAATTCACCTTAAAGTGTCGCTAACTCACAGTACACTATTATAATCCTTTTTTCCATTCATACCACATTATCAATCCACTGTCACCAATTCAGCATTAACTGCCATCTTAACCTCTTAATTCTTACTCTTTAAATTTAAAGGAACAGCACCCTTACTCCAAATCCCCTCATATCTTGCATTTCCAAGGTTCTATGCTTTTTCAGTCTCTGTCCTCAAGCTAGATCATCACTACACTCCACACTACCATTTTCAGCCATATTCCCAAATATTACTTAATTCACTTTTAGTGCTCCTTCACTTCCATATTCACTCTCTTATTTCTTTAACTACCGTAAGGATCTCACCGTCCTATTAACTACGACACTCTGTAATAGCAATTTTTTCATGCTTGCTCCAAGCTCGTCATTTAACCTTCACCAGGCACATTTAAAGACCTGCCTTCGAACCATGTATGGTACTTTAAAAGTCGTTTTTATTGTCATACCCATTCAATCTCAAATCAAGTTGCTGATCTCAGAGCTCATAGCTCTAAGTCGCTAAGCCATCATCAGGCTCCAATCATACTACTTCCTCATGACAAACTCTGACCCATTCTTTTATTACTATTGTATTCATTGATCATCTCCTCCAATGACATAGAGGATAACAAAACTATTTCCCAAGGAGATATCTCAGTGTCAGTAAAATAAAAAGATCCCATCTGGAGAATCCCAATCTTTCCAATGCAGAGAGCCTTCCTTCCCAGGAATTTCATCTCCTGGAAGTCCACCATCAGTGGCCAAGCAACTCATTATCCGCCACTGTCAACACCAAATTGGCCTATGGGTTCCAGAAACCAAGCAAGTTCACAATCTCACTTTTGCAACTGGGTATCTCACTAGACAAGTAGCTGGTGTTCTCTGCCTGCTTAGAGAGCCAAGGGATAGAATAATTATGAAAAGCAGGGAGAGGGGGTGGGTGAGAACCTTTAGTGACTCGTATCCACTCTCTGCACTCTCTAAAACACTCTATTTCAAAACCTATTTTGTACCCCTTTTCTAAGCATATCTAGCCAGCCTTTAACCACCGCTACCTTCATTCACTACATCAGAATCTTTCCTAAAAGACTTGGGTACTATCTTTTTTTACTATTCTGAGCACTGATTCCATATTGGGACAGCCTCAATGGCTTCTAAAAAAATTCGCCAGTGCATAATCAAGGCCATAGACTGCTGGAGCTATCACTGTTTCAATAGATATCCCCTCTAAAATAAAATGAAAGATATCACCTTATAATGATTCCTGTTAATAAGATCTCTTCAAGCAATTATAAGATTATAAGACCATATAAGACTGCTTATTACCTACCACTTGACTCCCCCACTGCTACCTATAGAGAAGGTTGGGGAAGGGAAATATAATTTAGTGGCACTAAACTGAGTACTTCCCTCAAAAGAAAAGAAAGGAAAAGAAAAGAGAAGGAATGGAAATGTTTGACTGGGTGGAATAAGGATAGCTGATGTCCCTAAATAAGATTGGAACTGCCTAATGCTAATACTCCCCTATTGGGGATAGGAAAAAGCAAAAGGAATATAAGAAGTCTGAAGTGGGATGTTTTAACTGGCTATTCTTGGCTATTTTCCTTCTCTTATATACTCTCTACGGAGATAAGAGGAGAGGCAAGCACAAAGCTGATGACCCCCCCACCCACCCCACCCCCACCCAGTGGTAATGCAAGCTGATTCTGACGGTATCAGTGGGGTAAGCTGGATACATCAATTGCTATTGGAGGAAAAGATAAGCCAGTGAAAGCACTATATAGGTTTCCAAGCACTGCAGTGAAACTCATTGATATACTTAAACCCTGAGATAAAAAGGCACTTACAGAGGTAAAAAAAAAAAGATATTTTATTTAATGTTCATCAGATCTCTCTATGTTAAAGGTGTAAGAATGACACATTGATTGACACTTGGGGGAAAAAGATAATTCAGGGAAAGCATTATAGATGTTAATAAATGATGCATTGCAACCAATTTATATATTTAATTTGTGATATAAAAAGTAATCTACAGAGGTTGGGAAAAATAACTCTACCTATTGTTCAGCAGAACTCTTTATGACAGAGTAGATGGGATAAAATCCCAAAACTTTCAAAGAAGAGGAAGCTCTCTATTTCTTTCCTCTTATAACTTTGCTTTATATGTATCATTGTGTGTGAAGAGCATTGTATTGCAAATATTTGGGTGGTTAATTAGCTGTACATTATACAGAAGTGTGATGAACACAAATATGTTTGTTAAAGTGGATATAAAGTGGTAATTTGGTATAACGTCTGTATAAGATAACAAGATTGTGAGAAGGCAACGGGAATATAGACATAAAAGAAAACTAGTTTCTCCCTCTATGTTTTTCCTTTCTTGTCTTTCTCCCCTTTGCCCTGGAAAGAGAATCTCTTTCATTTGGGAACAAGAATGAAAAAAGATCAAGCCTCAATAAAAGGGAGGGAGAAGAAGAAGATAGGTGCTATAAAGACTACATCTCAGTTTTTCCCCTCGAGATAAAGACATAGCAAGAAATACGATGCCTCATCTTTAAATGTATCCAGTGATTACTTAGATCATAGTGACCCAGAGAGAAGGGATACACAAAAACAAAAACCAACATCCCCCAAAAATTTAGAGGAGATCTTAACCGTCTGATCTATGAAAACACTGTTAAATGAATTTAGATCTACATTAAGAGATAAAATATGCAAAATGTTTGCTAGAAATACAACCGCCATATTTAATCTTGATAAAAGAGCAGGAGAGATAGAGAATAGAGTTGAGGCATTATGGGCTGAAAATCAAAGTTTGATAAAAGAAGTAAAGATAATGAAGGAAGAGGTTAAGCACTTTAAACATAAAACAGAGTCATTAAAAGATTTCTCGAGAAGAAATAACCTCAGAATTTGGGGAATACCTGAAAATGTAACTGCAAAGTAACTCAGAAACTATATGTTGGAATTCTTTAAGTACCTAGTTAAAGCCAAAAACGCAGGCCAAAGTGTAAGATAGAATCCATAGAATTCCACTCCTACAGAATTACCCAAAAGATACATCAAGGGACACTATATTGAGACTACATTATTATACATTTAAAGAGTATATACTGGAAGCAGTTAAAAGCAAAAAAGAATTGGATCCACCTTATGGGACTTTAATTATATTTTCTGATTTAACTAGTACAACATTGAATAGAAGAAGGTCTTTTAAAAATGTGACGCTAACACTCAGAAAAGAGGTAATCCAATAAAAATGGGGATTCCCAGTAAAGTTAATAGTTTTTTTATAAAGATCAAAAGAAAATTATTAACACACCTGAAGATGGAGAAAATATCTTGAGGAAGTGGAATCTAGCAAACGAACCCAGTTCGAAAAAAGACCTGCTGATCCCATTACAATGGGAGAAAGTTTAAAAATGTAAAGGTTACAAGGAGGGGGAAGCTGGTGCCAAAGGACAGAGAGTGAGTGTGGTGATCCGAATATTAAGAATAGAGACTGGAACTGTAGATAGATTGAACACTCACAATTAAGCAATGTAACAACATAGATAAATTATCTTTCTCACATAGTTTAGGAGGGAAGATAAAAAGAACGGGAGGTATAAAGGAAATACAAAGATGGAAGTAGTTTATGGGTATTCACGATTATTCTTTGTAAAAGCTGAGACAAAATTAGTTAGATTACCGTATGCACTAGATTAATTCAAACTATTTAATACAAATAAATTTAGACTTAATCACAAATAGATAAATATTGAATAAGGCATTAAAAGGTAAAATTAGAATAGTAATTGGTATTGAAGGTGCTGTTTATTACACCAAACTAAATAGAAGAAGCACCAAGTAAAATTACACTGAAAGTGAAAGATGAGAATAAATTATAAGGTTTGCCCCAATTCCCCCCCCCCAAAAAAAAATATTATGATGGAATAATGAAATCAACCCTCTCACCCATAGACAAATTAAATATAAGACAGGTAATTAGGCCAGTCATTGAAATAAAAATATTGTAAAACGTTTTACTTTTTAGTACCTTCGGTTATTTCCTGGTTCAGGGTTTCTCTCACAGGACTAGGAATAATTTCCATATGTTGGTAACGGGGAACTCTCCCACAACATAGAGAGAATATTGAGACATTGGGTCTCAACTATGACTTGATTTTAAGAATATATGATAATTTTTGTCTTTCGTTTTTTGTAACTTGTATGCTAAGATGTCCTATGCGTTGCAAGATAATTAAGCAAGAACCTGGTCAGGTGAGGAAAAGAAGAGAAAGAAGTATATGGAACATTAAAGTTATATGGAAATTAAGATTTTTTCTTTGAATGTAAGAGGTTTAAATACTCCATATAAAAGACACTCGTGTGCAGTCTTTTAAAAAAGAAAGCCCAGATGTTATATACTTGCAAGAGTCACACACAAGAGTAAGCAAAGAACCAAAATTACCTAAATCAATATACGACAAGGTAATCTTAGCACCACATAGAAAGAATGCTAGAGGTATGATAATTCTGTTTAATAAAAAAATTACTATAGTGGAAGAACTGGAAAAATAGATACACAGGAAAGATATATTGTCTGGATATACTCTAGTGAATTTATATGCTCCAAACCAGAATCAGACCGCCTTCCTTAGAACTGTTTTTAATTCTATAGTAGATATACAAAAAGGTTCATTAGTTTAGGCAGGAGATTTGAATATATGCCATATCTAAATAGGAAATCAGGTGTAAAAGTGGACCCAGATAAAGACTCTATAAGGAAATCAAATCATTTTAGCAAAATATTAACTAGATTTAACATATATGATGGATGGAGGACCCTCTACCCAATAGAGCGAGACTACACATTTTATTCAGCTAGACATTTAAGGGCTCTATATAAGCACAGAGCATATTTTATTTACAGAAGATTTTAGTTAGTGAAGACCTTGCTTTTGGATAGAAGTTCACTAACTAAAAACTTTGGTAAAAAAATATGCTCTGTGCTTATATAGAGCCCCTTTCAATTGGACGAATCGTAATTTAATAAGGCTGGTAACCTATACCTGGACATAACACAAAAAATTGATATTGACACGATAAATTGGTCGGACCAAAAATAGCAAACTCCAATCCAAGATTTACTTTGCAAATAATAAAGATTCAGTTATATCCAGGATATCCCTATGGAATGCTCATAAAGCGGTAGTTCGAGGTCTGCTTATTTCATGGTCTGCAGCAAGACTCAAAGCTAGAGGAGCTTCTGTGAGAGATATTTATATCAAGCAATACAGTTTACAAGAAATTAATAAGAATAATCCAGTAAGACAAATAGTGGAAGAAATTAAAGAATTACAACTGAGGATTAAAAAGATTCTACAGACTCAAATAGATAACAAGATTTGGAAAATGCAACAAATGTATTACCATTTAGTTAATAAATCAGGGAGAATGCTGGCAAACCAACTGAAAACTAAAAACAAGTATTGAACAAGAATTAAAAAAGTAAGAAACTCGAAAAGTCAGATTGAAACGCATCCAAAGAAGATTGGGGAATGCTTCAGAGAGTACTATAACTCCCTTTATAAAATAGAGAACAAGCCTGACTTGGTGAAGCCATCTGAAGAGCAAATAAGAGAATTATTTGCAAAAATGAATTTACTGAAATTATCAGAAGAACAACTGAAGTCCTTAGAGGAAGACATCACAGATAAATAGATAGAAGGAAGTATTCTTTCTTTACAGCTGAATAATGCGGCATGCCCAGATGGGTACCCAAGTATGTATTACAAGGTATTTTCAGCATCCCTTGGAGGCTATTTAAAAGATTTTTGTAACAAGATCAAAAATAAAGGCATAGCCCTGACAGAAAATCTAGAGGCGGCAGTGATCCCCATTCCCAAAACTGGCAAAGATCTAACAGATATTAAGAACTTCAGACCTATATTCCTACTCAATTTTTATATAATAATATATGCGAAAATCTTGGCAAATAAATTGAACCCGTTGGTGGTAAATCTGATTAGAAAAGATCAAACAGGATTTTTGAAAAAGAGACAGGGAGCTGACAACATAAGGAAACTGATAGATATTTTTGAATTTGTACGAACCAAAAGAGTCCCAATGGTTGCCCTCTCACTCAATGACGAGAAGGCATTTGACAGGGTAAATTGGGACTACCTGGATTTGGCCTATATGGCTCATGCTTTATTAAAGCCCTATATTTGAATCTAACTGCCTATAGATCAGGTCTGGGATTTGAATCTAAAAAAAATTGTGTCAGCAATGGCACAAAACAAAGGTGTCTCACCATTGATTTTTTGTGCTTTTGATAGAACCATTTGCCGAATTAGTAAGATCAGACAAAAATATTTTTGGCTTAAAAATGTATACCATGGCGAATAATATCACTTTATTCGCTGATGATGTGGTATTGACACGTGTAAAGCCTATAATATCAATAGAAAGCTATAGCCATTGAAAGCTACAGTTTTATTTCTTATTATAAACTTAACCCTGTAAAATCAGATGTAATGTCCCTGAATTTAGACCCTGAAATTAAAAACCAGCTTAGGGAGAAAATATCCTTCAAGTGGCAGCGAAATAGATTTTCACACCTTGGAATTCATTTTATTCCAGACCTGACAAAATGAGTGGATCTAAATGTCAAGGAACTACAGAAACACATTATTTCTATATTGGAGGCTTGGGGAAAGCTAACTCTATTATGGACAGGCAGAATTTTATCTATTAAAATGGTGGTCCTTCCAAAAATCATATTTTTTAGTGAGAAATATAGCTCTTCAAATCCCTAAATATGCAATTAACACACTTCAAAGAAAGTTAGGGAAAAAAAATCACGTATTGAAAAGGCAAAATGGGAAAGAGAACTAGATACCAGTTTTACTGATAGTTAAACTGATTTTGACTGATAAATAGTTAAACTGCTCTTTATACAAAGAAATACATTTTAAGGTTTGTATACAAAGAAATACATTTTAAGGTATGTCAAAGGTGGTATGCTGTCCTTACACATATGCACAAAATGGCACCAGAAATCAATTCCCCATAATGTTGGAGAGGATGTGACGAGTCTGGTACATACGCACAATGTGGTGGCATCGTGATAAGATCAGGGGAATTTGGCAAGAATCTTGTATGCACATCTCTAGAGTAATTAAATTAGATATCCAACCGACCCCAGAATTGGTTCTTTTTCACATGACTCCACAGGGGATGTAACAAAATCAAGTTGCCATAATTATTAATATCCTGATGACAGTTAAATGGCTATTGGTTGGAAAATGGAAAAAAATCAGAAATAATTAATAATTGAGCGTAATAGACAGATAGAAATTTATTTTAGGTATTTTAATCCATTAACATCTAAAAAAATAATAGACAAATGTATCCTATGGGATCAACATATGCATTGGTTTAAAGGACTTTTTTACTCTTCTTCTCCTCTTGCCTCCACCAGGATAGATCTTACTATTCTACATATATATGAATGATTCCTTTTCCTTTCCGTAAGCCTTCTAAAGCTGAATCAGTGAATCTTCTAGCCGAGTTTTGGCCCTCTAAGCAGGCTGAGAAAGCGTAGCTTTGGCCACACCATCGGCTACTCAGGGAGAGGGATGCAACCACAAATTACCAGTTTTAATTACCTGGAATTATGGAAGGAGCCCTATCACACATCCACTTTATAAACCCCTCCTCACTCATCACATACCTGCACACTGTTTTCATGTCACCCACCAGCCTCTCACTGCTTTTCATCATTTATTCTATCCCTTGGCCCTCTAAGCAGGTTGAGAAAGTATAGCTTTGGCAACATCACCAGCTACGGAGAGAGAGAGGGGGGAGAGAGAGAGAGAGAGAGAGAGAGGGGGGGGGGGGGAGAGAGAGAGAGAGAGGGGGAGAGAGAGAGAGAGAGAGACCCACATATATAGTTAATGTTGGTGTGGGCACAGGAAGTGCAAAATAAATTGTGCCTGTTCCCTCCTTGATATTTAAACCATTGTTAAGCCACATGGGTTGTGATTTACTTCGTTTGCACTTATTTCCACATAGTAGGTGCTAATTTGTATGTATATTTAGTAAAACTTTAATGGTTTCCATTTATTTTCTGTATTTTTACCTGCCACTTATGTTTTCCAATCTATACATATTAATGTGGCCCTAAGGCCATTAAAATTTGACTTTCAATATTTAAACTTTATGTTGGCCCCTTATAACTATGTTTTTGAAATTCAATTTCAAATGAGACTGTGTTATGATCACTGGTATTATAATTAGGTTAACTATGAGCCGGTTAGGGTGCAAAGTTTAGGTAACATGGACCCCCTATGGTATAGGCTTAATGTTAGGTACCATGGGGGGTCCATAGGATCCCTGTGTTAATATTAGGTGCCACAGGAGTTTATAGAGACACCCATGATTAAAAATGATATTGCCATGGGGCTCTGTAGGGACCCCCATGGTACAGATTAATGTTAACTGCCATTGGGGTTCATAAGCTTATGCTTATACATAGAGGCTTATGCATAGAGGTATACCCTTGCCATACCTTTAGTGGCTATATGAGGGAGTTATCTTGATTTCCTAGTCCCCTAGATATTTTCTCTGTTGCTGTGAAAAGACCTTTCATACACAATAGAGATTGGACTTTGTCTTCCTCCACATTCATTCTTTTGGGTTAATTCACCTATAATTTTAATGTAAGTTGAAGGCTTGCTCCTGTGGAGATTGGTACACCATTTGGATCACCACCTGATACCAGCCATCTCCACCCCTTGAGCTTGAGCATGCACGAATACCATCCAAAGGGAACTTTGGATAGTATCCAAAAAATATCCAAAAAAACCCCACAAAATATGAGTGTTTTTGTATATTTTATATTGTTATTAGATATTACTGTGCTTCACTATCTGGTTGCTTGCGCTATCTGCGTTGCTTGGTGCCTAACTTTGGAGGAGCAACATACAGTTCCAGAATTGAGGTACATAAGAGAGAGAATTTGTTTTTATGACCACCTTCTATCTTTTTATCCACCACCATTGAAAGGGATTTGGGAGTACTTGTGGACAACCGCCTAGGTAACAGTGCTCAATGCCAAGTAGCATCTGCAAAGACAAGTAAAATATTAGCATGTATTAAGAAGGATATAGAAGCAAGGGAAGCAAATATAATTCTCCAACTATACAAATCCCTAGTACGCCCTCATTTGGAATATAGAGTACAATTTTTGGCACCACTACATAAAAAGGACATTTTAGAGCTGGAAAATGTATAGAGAAGGGAAACAAAGCTAATAAAGGGAATGGAGGGGCTAAGTTATGAAGAATGACTAACAAAATTAAACGTATTTACTCTAGAAAAAGGTGTCTAAGAGGGGATATGATTACCCTATATAAATATATCCATGGTCAATACAAGGCTTGTTCAAGGGAACTTTTTGTGTCAACAGGTTTTCATTTGACAAGGGGACATCCTTTGAGATTAGAAGTAAAAATATTTCACCTTAAAGAAAGAAATGGGTTTTTCACAGTAAGGGTGGCTAATCTGTGGAATTCTCTACCAAAGGAGGTGGTGACAGCGGATTCGATAGATAACTTTAAAAAGGAATTGGATATATTTGTAAATACAAAGGGCATTAAGGGCTATCCTAGATAAATAGAGAGGGAGTATTGATCCAGGGATGAATCCGATCGCCAGTATCTGGGGTCAGGAAGGAATTTTATATTTTTTTCCCTGTTGAGACAATTGGCAAAGTTTCACTGTTTTATTTTTTTCTGTTTGCCTTCCTCTGGATCAATTAACAATAAATATGCGTATTGCAGATCAGAGGAGATCTAAAAAGGTTGAATTTAATGGACTAGTCTTTTTTCAACCTAAATTACTATTTAACTATGTAACTATGAAACTATACAAGTGGTTAGACATCTAAGGAATTACATCACAGAAACATTTCTATTATCCAAGGTGGGACTCAAACTTTTCTAGACTTTTCTAGACTTATTTATAAAAACATTTTTATGTGAAATTGATATTTAAGCCAGTAGATATATCAAATATTTTTTTTAACATTTATCTCTGAGTATTTATCTCCAGTGTATGTTCAGAATTGTTTTGGTAATATTTAATTTCACCAAGATATTTTAACAGGTATTTTATTATAATATTAACTTTGGACAATGATTTTCAGGGTGTGATACAAGAGATTAGCTCTCCTTTGTGAGTGAAATTTTTCTCAGCTGTGTGTTTGAGGTATATCACTTACTTCCATTAGCATCAGGGGTGTAGGAACCAAAATAATTCTGGGGGGAATACAGCTCACTTGATGCACAGAACACTTAGCAGCTTTTATATGCATACATACACACAATGAGAAATCGGGGGGGGGGGGGGGGGGGCTTAGCATGTTTCAGTAATGACTATCAAATTATATTTCTCATTTACTGTTAACCTTCCCATTTTTTCTGGTAGGCTTCTTATATGTGCAAGCATACACTTTAGGCTGTTATTTCTCTATAGGTTTGAAGTACTTTCTACTGCATTTGAGTTACTTACTATGACCTCCCTTTTGACTATATTAGCTATATTTTATTTCTTTCATCACTTCCAGATAGCATGAGGGAATGTGGTTATATTGTCTTTCAATGGAGAGAAGGGTGGTGGAAGAGCGAGAGGTGAAGAGGACATGTTAGATAATTCTCAATTAATTTTACACCTGTCCCCTTCCGCAGTTCATACTAAGAAACAGCTTGTAACCACAGATGCAAGATCTACTCGAATAAAAATGTAAAGGAACCTCATTCACACAAAACCTTCACCAAAGTAGCATGGATGTTTCCATAATTCAGCAGGGCATAACAAATACAAATAACAGATGTAACATAATCATGATACATGCAATAAAGATGTCTTTTGAAAACCATGAGCAACAAAAAATGCATAACTATAGTAATAAACAGAGTAACTCTGGCCAGCCCAGGCCCAGTCCACAGTCCCCAACAGTCCAGTCATGCCCAGGGCATGACATATAGATAGCCCTTGAAATAAACTAAATCTAGAAAGTCAAATGTTGTAAGAAATATGGCTGGTATAAACAAACATATACACTTACAGTATATCAATGTTCAAGAAGACATTCAGACATGCCAAAACGGATTAGGTAGTTTAACATTTAAAAACTGTGGGTGAGGAGGGTTGCGCTGTATTAGACTGATTTTAAATGAAAAAGGAAATGTAAGCAATTTCCAGGAGCTTAAAGAAAAATGTAAATTACAGCAAAATATTTATTTTCATACATACAAATTCAAAATTTTATATTACATTTTCAATATAAGGAGTACAATAATCTTAAAAAAATGTGTATAAGAATACATAAACTTAAATGTTCTGTAATTTTCTTACAAATAGACTTGGGTATATGCTAGAATGGGAAAAATATATTGGAGAAGCAATTACAGAACAACAGATTGGATAATTTCACACCATCTACTGTATATTATCACCTTTAAAGGGTAATAGTTCCTACTAGACCCACATAGGATACAGGAAACAATAGTCTCTTCAATACATTAGTATAATTAATTGTAAAAAACACAAGACCTTGGAGTCGAGGGTTAATACACACAAGTAGCTTTATGGTCAAAGCCTGTTGAGTCTGGATCAGTAGCTGATGTGTTGGCTAGTGCTACATGACCACTTCTTAGCCTGATTAGAGGGCTAGGGAGATCCAGAAAAGTATTTTTTATGGGGTGTGGAGGGTGGGATGAATGCAGGAACGTCGACAGGTAGGAGGAGATGTATTGGGTATTTATGGGCCAGGCTCCGCCCACTAATTCCAGATTCACTTGGACACATATAAATATGATGGTTCCTTGCCGCAGTTACGACACTTCTCCCTCGTTATAATAATCATGATGTTCTCATTTTCTATTGGCTCCTAGAGCTGTTTCTCATTCTTTAAGCTTGTTTTGGATACTCCCCACACTGAAATTTCTTGTGGATAAGGTTTTGATTTACTGATGTGGACCGATTGCCGTAATGTGGGATAAAGATTAACATAAACGCGTAATGTATGGAAAAAGCTCCCGCAGACGATTAACGGGTATTCCGCAATTTACACCGCCCTATACAATACAAGATGGAAGCGCCAATTACCCAAGCAGAGTCTAGCAAATTAAAGGTTTTGTCTAATAATGCTGCTAACTCTGTTAATTTGTTACATAGTTCACAATTATGAAGTTTCCCCAAACTATCATTTCTATTATTAAATCATGGTCCTATAATCAAGAACAATCAGGAAATGGATTCAATAGCAAAAGATTAAAGCACTAATGTAGTCTCATTTTTACAATATTCCCTTTTCAGATTAATACTGGATCATTGGCAAAATGTTTTAGAGACTGAGAGACATATTAAATTCCAGCCTCGTAAGTCCAACGTGTAGCACGTAAGGGCTGCATGCTTCAAATTTGGCCGTTTTACGTTGCTATTAAATTAGAAAGGGCTGTGAGCAACGAGTGAGAGACCCTATTTCGTAAACCAGTTCTCGGCCATCGGAGTTGCGTGCTCGAACGCAAACAATTAAACAATCACGTAGTTACGGGTTCAGATGGAGCCAATGGAAAAAGAGATTGTTAGCGTTACGTCACCAAAAAATGGAGGGTAGATTTCGAAGTCCTACGTGCTTCAAGTACAATGTGCGATCGGGCCCACATTCCATATATGATTCAATATTAATATAGCAGTAAATATGATATTCTATTACATGCAAGTTACAGTATATGTCTTAACACATTGCAGGAATTGATATAACAAAAAGCATGAAATAAAGTATTTTTTGGGGCTGATTTGCGGGCTTGAGAATGTTGTGCTATTAATTCTAAGACCTAACCTCACTTTCCCTTATAATAAATGTACAGTAGAGTGTTGTTATTTGCCTTACAAGTACTACATATTGGACTTTACCCCCCTTGCGGGTGCTGTTGAGCACACGTTGGCCTTTGGGCTTCATTTGCGTATTACGTGCTTGCTTGTGAGTGACCACGTTGCAATTTAATAGTGGAATTGAACATGTAGAGGTTACGGGCATGACAGATCAAATGATTTACGAGTGCGGAAAATGTAGCTCCAATTTAATGAAGCTGTAAAAAAAAAAATATAGGCAGTAATTGAATAACAATTATATGTAGTTAAGTTGCAGTGAGAACCATCATTACTTATTTCAGATTCTTTCTCAGCACCAGGAGTGTGTACCTGTTGCCCAAAGGCCAAATATGCCCTTTACTGATTCCTTATGGCCTTAGCATATTTTGGCCCAAAACAAACACAAATGTCTACCTGCTTCTCAAATTCCAAGTAGTATTGAGTTACTCCAGAGTGCACAAACAACAACATCTCGCTCAGTGGATAAACAGCACTAAATGAGGAGCAATATAAAACAAATAGTTTAAGTAACATTTAATGTGCCTCTCCTGAATTTTGTTTTGTGGGTCACTGGCCCCTGATTATAGAAAAGGCCCCAAAACAGCATTGTTAACTAATGAGATTTCCATTGGGCCTGCTGAAAGCGCTACCATTTTGAATTGCCACATTGTAGCAGATTAAAAATCCATCTGTATTTAAGGTCTCTGTCTTCCTACCTGTAGAATCAGATCAGCACAACCAAATAGTTTTTTTCCTGTTGGATAATCACATATTATAGGTATTAAATTAAAGGCTGTATATTTTTTTAGTTCTAAGAAACTTATATAGACATTTTGCAATTCTTACCTATCACTCAGCCTTTCTGATCCACTCAGTATGGATAGAGAAAAACCTCTAATGAGGCACTGGGGCTCTGAATGTATTATGTTCAGTTCAAAGCCATCGAAAAATCAAAGGACTAACAAATTATAACTAATTACACTTATTAGCATTGGGATCTGGTCATGCTCAGACTTTAGATTTTCATATGGCTTTAGACTAAACACAATACATTCAGAGCCCCAGTTGGATCTTGAAACTATTGGCTCATTAGAAAGAGATTTCACTTTATCTTTAATGGTTGGACCAGAAAGGAATATTGACAGGTACATATTGCAAACTTCAATGTAAGTTAACTGTAAGAAAAATAATATATACTTTTATATGTACAGCATGTTGGAACCTTGCTGTTTCACTTTAAATTGTATATTTTCAATTAATCTTATTTACTCCCAAACTGTCAGAGGTGCTTATCAGAGAACGAACCAACCTTAATAGGTTAGTTCTATGGCCATGATAAGCCACTCTGAGTGCAACCTCTGTTAGCTCACTTGTGCCCTTCACATGGAGAAATATGCTGTAGTATATCAGCCTGGTTCCACTCAAAAGAGTGACCTAGCCCCGAAATACCAGGCAGTTCTACCCTGAACAGGAGAAACAGCAAACCTAAAACGCGTTTCGGCCTTTATGGGCCTTGTTAGTGAGGTGCAGCTGAACTCCCTAAGGCACAGTGAGCAAGGGGTCCACGTCTGGAGACCCCTATTACCCTTAGGGAGACTAACCCCTAAGGGTAATTTGCATAATTAAAAAAACTAAGTCAGTGGTGCTCATCAGAGAACGAACCAACCATGTCCATAGAAAAAACCTATTAAGGTTAGTTCGTTCTCTGATGAGAACCTTTGACTTTTATTTTGTCAGTTACTTACCCTGGAATTTGGCATAGTTTGGATCTCTAAAAAAAAAGAAACACTGCGATTTAAGAAAATATTTGTGCCACATTTAATAAAGTAACAACATCAGCAGCTATATTAGACTCAAATCAAACAATTTAAAAAATGATTGCTTTTATCAGACTGCTAATGTTAAAATGTTGACATGAAGGGGTACAGAGCCCGGAAAGTATGGTGTTGAGACTAATGGGCATGCTCAGATACAATGAAGAAGTGTGGTATTTTGGACATTTGCACTGAAGATAATGAATCCAATGCCCCAGGAGGCAATTCATAATTATTAATAATAATCTATTCTTTTATCAATAATTAGATATGAATCTTTAGACTGTGAGTTTGTGAGTTTTCAATCTTCTAAGGTGCTTTAGATAAAGCACTATGTACATTACATTCTAAGATCAAAGACAGTGCCCTCCATTCATTGCAATGTTTTAAAATTGTTTTTGGTTTTTATTTAACCCCTAAATACTGCTACGGAATATGTTGGCACTTTAGAAATAAAGGATAATCACATATATAGTTGTGAGAGTACGAGTTGTTGCTAACGCTGCGGACTCGCACAGCGAGCCGCGGCCCTCGCGAAGCGAGGGCAGTGGCCGAGGGTCTCAGTTGCTGGCATGGAGCGCCAAAGGCGCTCCATGCCAGCAACTGCGACCCTCGCAAACTTTACGTCGCAAACCAAACAGCACGACACACACATTACGACACTCGCAAACAACATACGACACACGTTCACACACATTACGGCCTCGCAACACTCGGACGCAACTCGCGAACATTACAAAATGTAAAACACAATACATACACACAGCACATACATAAAAAACTTACCTACACCAAGAGGGAGCACCCAGGACCTCAAAAATACAACTTACACCTCGATTTTACTCGAAATAAAACAGTTTAGAGACTAAAAAAAAATCGAAGCGAGAGAAAAAATGGCCGCCGAACAAAACGAAAACGAGGCTACAGCACTCTAAACTCGCAAAACACCACAAGAAACTCGCAAAACACCACAAAACACCTACGGATATTCCGATACAGACGTATACCACACATTACTCGCCATTTTACGCCAATGCGGAAGTACACGACTACGCTAACGGTTTGGTCTCGCGCACGCACAGTGTTACACTGCACACATTCAGCACGCTTACACAGCAGATCCACACCACTAATGCTGCAGCAACATCAAAACACATTCACAGCTCTTCCACACAATGCTTTAAAATAGGTAAAGTATATTCATTTATTAATGTATTATATATTTCATTATTACACACTAAACAGCATTAGCTACCTTACAATTTCATTGCCGTCATTTTTTGACGGGCAATTCGCTAGTAATTTGGGGTGGATCAAAGAGGCTGGCTGACACCAAAAAATGCTAATTTTAATGTTTGTTTACTGCACAAAATGCTTTTTTTTAACTTACATTCAGTTGAAGTTTTATTATCTATAATTTTAGATTACACCAAGCTTGGAACCTCTGCTGCATCAATACACATTTGCAATAAGAGGTTTTATAAAGAAATCGGACATTACTATAAACAACAAGTTCAAAAATAGCCCTCTCTTGTGTTCATTTTATAGTTATACATATTGGACATTCCCCTTCTGCATTGCTACCTTGTCATGGTGAAGGGACTTGTCTACCTCAGTAAATCTGTGAGCTATACGATGTAGGATCACCCAAGATGGGCAGGTCATAGCAGAGAGGTTAGACAAATCACAGTCCACTGGAGAAGGACCTGGCAACCCACTCTAGTATATTTGTCATGAAAAAGTTATGGATTAGCATAATGAGACACAAGATGTGCCTGGTGTGCTGCGGTCCATAGGATCACAGGGAGTCAGACACAACTGAATGACTGAACAACAACATACTAGACATTGGAAACTCTATGAATGCTTACATGAAAACAGACATGTTTAGTAAACCATAAAAAGCTTCACAACTTTACTAAAACTAATTACATGAAAGAATGATACTTTCCTACATGAATATCTATAGGTTATGTATTTAGATGTGTTGTTTAATCTTGTTACACTGTGCCTGTGCTCATCATTTCCACTAATACATCTAAATGATCTCCAGAAAGAAAGCTTTGACTCCTGAATAATTATTTGGTCACTAGCATTTCTGTGTGCTCAGTGATGTGGTCTAAATTGCACTAAACAGTAGCTTTTTACTTTAAAATCGTTAGTAACCGATTAGAAGAATTAACAGAGTAAACTATATTTAGTGTTTGCCCACATCAAAGATGGCGCTTCAAAGGGCAGAAGTTTTTCCTGTCCCGGAAGTGACGCTTCTCCGCTGTTGTCAACTGTTGCCATGGTGACATGCTCCCAGTGGTTTTGAAGTTTTAACAGTATGGAACTTAGGGGTGTCTCAAAGAAATGTGCGAGGGACTTCCAGGACGAGGAGCTGTCTCTGGAAGTCTATGCGAACGGGAGGATCTCGCTGAGGTACAAAGATGCACCCACTGGCAGCTGTTACCTATAACTGGGCAATACATACTATTACTGCCATTATTACTACTATCACAGTAACTAATCTGTAACTAGTACCAGAGATTGGGCACATAACTTGCATTATTATTTGCATTCATAATATTAAAGATTATTATTATTATTTGTTTTCATTTTCTGAATATAATAATATTAAACATTAATATTATTTGTTTTCATTTTCTTAATATAATATTACTAATTATTATTATTATTACTACCACTCATACACTAATCTACAGTTTCCTACCTATAATTTCAAAATAATTATAATTAGAAGTTTATTATTTAATTGTCACAATTCTTCCCTTTAGCGCTATGGAATACGTAATAATAAATAATGGACAATAATAATAATAATGTAATTATTAGGACTATACAAAGTATACATTGAACCATGTTAAATGCAGAATGTAAATAGTATGTTGTATACTGTAAAATGTAGATGAAATATGTTGATAATATTATGATTTTAATATCTCTCACTCCTATTTCATTTTATACAAGTCTGCAACCACAACTATATTACTGCTGTCTTATATTTTTGGGATAGCCACTTCATTATTGGTAAACACTGGAAAAATCACTATACTGTACAGCTCTATACTGGTCAGCTTGTTATATATAAAAAATTACTAATTTTTTATATATGACACTGGACAACGAAGCGCATTGTTTTTTCAATCACATGGGTGAAATAGGTGAACAAACAGAGTATTTTATTTTTATTTATTTTTATTTTGGATATGCTTTCCATAGTTTTCTACTGTCACCCAATTGTTTTATGTAATTCACATATTTATGTTAGAAATATTTTATTGCACAAAAAAAATAATTTTATATTAAGATTGCCTAAGATGTAGCCGGTTTCTGCTGTAGAAGATCTCTCCTAAATGTCCAGCAGAAGCCAACCAGCATAGTGGGATCTGTCTTGGTTTCATTTGTCTATCACTTTTCCATGGTAGAGATATCCAATGAAAGTGTTCTCCATGCTCTCTAATGATAGCACCAAGGTTACCCCAAAATACGAGATTAAGAAATGTATTTTAGTGGCATATTACACTCCATTCCTATAAATGGCCTCAAGGTGCTCACTGATCTGTCAATTGTAGATTTCAAATGAATACCATGAAGCTCTTCCATATCATTCGACTGCTGTCAAACTGTTCATAAATCATCAGTTCCCTTAATTTAGGCCCCACAAGTATTCCTACATTGATTGTAGCTTTACTTATGTTTTATTCAAGCAGAGAAAACCAGAGCTGTATCAATCCATAGCTTTGAAAAATGTTTTTATGAAGTCAAGTTTTATTTGCAGCTGTGATAACTACATGTTTTCAGCACTAATTATTATGGAAACTAGATATGTTGATACCCTGTTTGAGAAGATTATATCCCTTCAATCTTGACGTTTCATGGTATAGGGGTAAAGATTAGTACCATGGGAATCCATGGGGACCTTCATGGTTATACTTTAGGTTAGTTACGATGGGGGTCCATATGTAAACTTTGCAGGGACTTACAAATGAGTCCAAAATGCATATTTACATTTTAATCCAATACCATTGTACACATGGCTCCTTTTGGCATATACCTGGCATTATAACACTGCTTTCATACATAACATAGGATGGATTTAATTCTATATTTTTCTCTATTATTCTATATATAATATATATATATATATATATATATATATATATATATATAATAGAACACATTTTGTGTTGATTTATCTCATATATGCATATACAATATAACACATATGTATATTATATTAATAAGCAACCTGATCTATTTCAAAATATTTTTAAATCAGACCTTGTGTCCTTCGCATCCCTGTGTACAACTTTGCATAATAATTTGAAGCTATATAACACATTAGCATACAGAACGTGTAATATGTAGATGAAAATGTTTGTATTTCTGATGCTAAAGTTTTGAAATGTAAGTGTATATTCTCTTTATAAATAAGGCGGTTTTAGGAAAAAAATATGAAGCTAGTATTAAATAAGAAAAATCTATATTTTGATCCCTCTTCAGGATCACAAGTGTTTACATTTCTAGAGAGCTATGGTTGCATTGAATGATACAAGGTGTCTGCTCCTGGGCCAGTAAGAGAGAATGAGGTGTGGTTTCAATTTCAGTCTCCATACTTCCTCCCGTACCCCTCCTTCCACTAATAATTACAGACACACATCCCTATCATTCAGCTCCCTTGATGTGATGTAACAAACACAAAGTGGATTCCTGTACTCAAGTACTATTCAAAAATTCTTCCAAAAAAATGAAATAAAAAAAAATAAAATAAAATAAAATTCTTCCAAAAACTGTTTTAAGTCCACGACTTACACAGCTGCTAATGTTGCTATTTTGCTACATACTTTACAAACAAATTACTTTTTTTTCTTGATCTACAGTGGTCAATTAAAGAATCTAACTAAATCATCCAAAATACATTGTTTTATAACAATTATTCTTATTTCCAGGCCTTCAATTTCTGATCAGCTGAGAGTGGGCTTCTATAAAGCAGACCATGCTGCTCAAACAGACTTGAGTGAAGCATTACAATTACAGGAACTGACAAACATTATAAAAACGTTGGTTAAGGTGAGTTTTTCTTTCTATAATTTTAATAGAATTTAAAAATTTTGAACGTTATTCATCGTCCAAGTTTGATATTCAAGACAAATTTGATTTCTTATGGAAATAAATAACACCTATATATGTACATGTGTTTTTTCATATACAATTCCTCCTTGTGTTTCAGTCTTTTGATATTCTAAAGAAAGATCTTGTACGCCAGAAGCAAATCCTGCAAGCTGACTATGAGCAGAAGATCCAAGCTCATGCAGTGAAACTGTATGATAGAATAAATGATACTGTACGTGACCTTGAAGCTGTTCACAAGAAGGTACTCATTTTTTCTAGTGATCTTTCCTCCAAGTAGATGTATACTTATGTTAATTAAAGGGAATCTTACACTTTCAAGCATAGGTTACTTAGCGGGGGAAGTGAACCAGGATGCATCCCCTTCTCGGGAGTTTGGCCAAAATTTACCTGGACTGATCCAACCTCAACTTGGAGAAATGTGGGTATTGTCAATTGATCCTGACAGCAAACTCTAATGTTTGCACTATTTCCCATTAAACTAGAGAACACATGGAGTAGGTAATGGTCCTAAAGCAGTTTGGCGTCATAATTAAGCAATGTATGCTTGATGCGTCACGCTCTCTGTAAGTACTAGTTTTAGATGTGACCCTTGAGGACAACACTTTTTATCCATCTGACTATCTATTAATAGGACAGGGTTGCCTAGACTTTAAGAAACAATAATTTACATATCCAATAGTCCTCCTAAAATGATGTATATACTACCTACTAGTAATACCATGAGTCACACTCAGACATGTTGCATAAAATTATTATTATTATTATCCTTTATTTGTAATGCACCAACATATTCCTTAGCGCTATACAGGGGTTAAGTAAAAGGCAAAACCAAAATGAACACATCACAAAATAATGGAGGGCCCTGTCTTTGAGCTTAAAGTCAAACATAGATAAAATTTGCATAATTTGTGCTGTGTACTGGCCATAGGTGAAAAAAGTACTTTTTAGGAAAGTTTAAAATAGTTTTTCCTACAATCATAGGGCCTCATTCAATTGCGATTTGGCCAATTGAAAAGGGCTCTATATAAGCACAGAGCATATTTTTTTACAGAAGTTTTTAGTTAGTGAAGACCTTGCTTTTGGATAGAAGTTCACTAACTAAAAACTTCTGTAAAAAAATATGCTCTGTGCTTATATAGAGCCCTATTCAATTGGCCAAATCGCAATTGAATGAGGCCCATAGTAATGGAAAACAATGACATAGAAGAAAAGATTGATTATTATACATCAAAGGGCATTATATAGTCAAATTAACAATGAAGATGTCCATAATGTGTTATAAATTAAAATGATAGGTAATAACAAACACTTTGGGCCTCATTCTATTAGCGGCCGTAAATCGGCCGTAAGGCTGCGATTCCTTGCGGGGGTTCTGTTAACTCGCGATTCTATTATACGGCCCCGCAAGGATCTCCTCTTACGGCCGGCCGCATATCTTGGAACCGGCTGTAATCTCAGAAATCTAAAAACGCAAAAATAAATTCAAGCCTGCACTGTACAGCTCTGTAAATGCTAGGGATCATATTGGGGGACATGAGGATTAAAAGAAACCCACTTTCAAGCTTGCACATCAGCCCAAACCCGAGTTCAAATTAACAGTTTATTTTCCGGCTGCGGCGTGGGCGGGTCTGAAGTGCTCCAAGCCCTCTGGACTTTTTACATGGATATTTTACGGAAATTAAAAATAAAATATTTTACGGATTTGAGTATAGGGTAATTATGTGCTATTTTTTCTAACACCTAAAATCCCTTTATAGTCTTCTCAAAGTGCAGGATGGCTTTATTTGAGCTATTTTATGTGCTTAATTGGTGCTAGCGGGACCTCTTTCCTGCAAGTAAGCTGCGGTTAGTTTTTAGCCTTGCAGAGAGGGTTCCCGGAGCAATTGAATTGCAAATAGGAATTTCTTACGGCCGAAACTCTTGCGGCCGTTTTAGATCAAAGGCTTTCCTCTGGCGCGAGCGGCCGCAAGAGATAGCAAGGCACCGGCCGCAAGCCTGCCGGAGTCCCCGGCCGTAAGGGAATAGAATAGCCGAATAGCTTGCGGCCGGTCCTTGCGGCCCCGCAACGGCTGCGGACGCTAATAGAATGAGGCCCTTTATAAACCAAATGTTATTAAAACTGTATATTCTTACAGCAGACTTGCTCCAAAGATAATTTGTAGACATTATTCAGCCTTTCTGACCCATCCACCAAGCCTGTGCTTTTTATCTCCATGCTAAATTATAATTATAGCTATTTGAAGCTAATTATTCTTTAGGGGTCCTCCTAAAAGCAGTAGGCGCCATGACCACAGGCTTCAATGTAAGTTTACTATAAGTAAAGGCATTGTTTATTTACAATTTGATTGATGCAATACTGTTATATCCTATACATGTAAAATATATTTAATTTAAGGTCATAATTTAGGATAAACAAAGAAAAAAATAACATATCAAGACCCAGTGCTTTACACTTATACTGAATAAACACAAAATTAACAAAAAAGGACTGACTTTATTTATGCTCTGTGCTTATATAGACCCCTATTCAATTGGCCCAATTGCAATTCAATGAGGCCCTAACTGTTTTCCTGCTAGTAAACTGAAAAATATATACTTGCTTGTCTCTTCAGTAAAACAAACTTTTCTGTTATGTGATCTGTATTTTTATTTTTCTAGGTTTCTTTTACATTTTATCAATAGGCTCCATAGATTAAAAAAAGAAATACAATGAATAAATCCACGTTTTCTCTCACTTTGATACATAACTCCCATTATATATAAACATAAAATCTCTGAAGTCATATTTTATTATGCGTTGTTACACATATACATATTTATGTTTCTAGTAACCATTCAAAAAACTGATTTACAGAAACTCTCCAATCTAAGAAGCAGTTACCAGCAGCAGCTGATTGATGCACTTGCTGTAATAAAGGAATACTACAAGGTGAGTTTTTAAACCAGGGGTTAAAGGTAATTTTTTTAATTTTTCAAGATTTAATAAATGAACGGCTTACAGCTTTGAAAACTCTGCGGTTGTTAAACCCGGAACTTACAGCCTCCCAAAGCCTTTGATCTTTCCCGTCCACAAGAGTAAGATAGCTAAAATCGTAAATCGATATTCAATTTCTCCTATTCCCCAAGGCCGCAAATGTTTTCACACCTGTAAACGTCAAATGGAGGAGAAAATCCTATGAGTGCTAGAGAGGACCCTCAAGGGGCTTAACCCCTGTCCGCAGCACTGTAAATGCTAATAAAAACTCAATACTGCACTGTAAATAACGGGGAAAGTGATGAAAGACATTGGAATTAATTGCACAACAGTCTCAAGCCAGCAAATCGGCAGTAAAATAAATGTATTTTTATATTACTAAATAACTACCGTATTTTTCGCCCTATAAGACACACCGGCAGATAAGACGCACCTAGTTTCGTATTTTTCGCCGTATAAGACGCACTTTTTCTTCCCCAAAACTGGGGGAGGAAAGTTGGTGCGTCTTATACGGCGAATATATTTTGAGGGTTTGCGAGTCTCAGCGCATATCGGAGATTGACATGTAACCTCCATGTTTGGTCTCATTTTCTATTGGCTATTGGTTTCGAAATGGGAGGTTACGGTTTTGCTTAATTAATCATATTCCCGCCCTGAACTGCTACGAACGAGTGCATAGTTTACAGAGTCGGCTTTCGGCCTGTAACTTGCGGGCTCCTTCAATTGAATAGCACCGTAATCGGAGATGAACGGGCTTGCAATTAAATAGGGCTCCAAGTTTTCAAATGTTATTTGAAATGGCTGAATTGTCTATTTATTTTTAACTTATGTAGAAACCCACTTTTCAAAAATATTATAGCGCAAGATGATAAAGCGTTCTCTAACATAACTAAAGCTATTTACTGGAATCTTTAAAAAATATTGCCTTAAATAAATATGTAAAAGCTTCCATTTTCCTGTGAACATAGTATATATCAGAGAAAAGAGTATTTCATTTCCTTTTATACCTATAATTGAATATTCACCTTTGGAAGTTGAGCATCAATTGATACTAAAAGTATGTGGCACAGATTTTTTCTCAGCAGTATTATTCTGAAAATGAAATTGAACGTGTCCTGGACTAAGCACTCTTTCTTTTTCAGCCAGAAGTATAAAAAGGGAGGTAGGATCTATTAAAATTTACTAATACTTCTGCTTTAAATTGCCTATATTTACTCACTTTCTTCCAACTTCCCAACTTAAAAAATAAATGAGAAATTACGCATTATTTCTTTCTAATATTTACTTAGTCCTCATAAAAAGGATACTTGTAATGCCAAACAGACAACCATTTTGATGAATCTATTATTTTATTGAAAGTTTTAATTCGGTGTTAAGTTCACTTGTTTGATATCCCACCAGACAGGCCATGATTTAGGTGAAACACTGTGTGAATACATAGGTGACAGGTTAAGCAGTTGAGGTTTCACCTCCTGTTGAATACTAGTTGCCTCATCTTTGTTGACACGGTTTGTCAGTAGAAAAATGAAAAAAAATTGTGTACATTGTTATTTTTCCAGCTGTTATTCAACAAATGTGTATTCTCTTCTTTGGATCTATAATCAGGTGAATACAAACTATTCATGGATTGTATATACTTCTATATTTTTAGTTGTTGTATATGACCTAGATGGCTCAAGGTTACACAATTCCAGTTTCTATTTGGCATGTCTAGGAAAAAGTGTTCAGTATATAGACAAAGTCTCAGAATAACTGTTCTACAGAACATGGAAATAAGAGAAGACCACATGTCTAAAAATTTGTGACTGAGTCAACCATATTAAAACGCTCTTCCCTCAGCACTGAAACTAAGACAATAGTTGTAAAGAACTCCTTGCCTCACTTCACTAGACTGTCCCCCTACCTCAAATTCTTCAAAACCTCACTAAAAACTTGTCTATTTAAAGAAGCTTATTACCTTCAGCCATAATTTACTCAATATATTGTACCTACCCTTTCTATACCTCACCCATACTCTTTAGACTGTAAGACCCCTATTCAATTGAGCAGTTACTGGAGCCCGTAATGTAGCCCGTATACTAATTTGCTATTCAATTGACGTATTTTAGCTACCCACAAACGCTCGGCGGGTTACAGGCTGATAAACCGTCAAAATCGTAACTTCAACCCATCTAAGCCTTTGATCTTTCAAGGCCGTAAATGTTACAATCACAAATCGCTATTCAATTGCTACAATTCCTCAATTTTGCAATTGTTTTCACACCCGTAAATGGCCAATGTAGAAGAAAATCCTACGAGTACCAGATAGGAATCACAAGTGGATTAAACACCTGATCGTAGCACTGCAAATGCAAATAAAAAATCAATACTGCACTGTAAATACTGGCAAAGGGATGAAAGACATTAGAATTAATTGCACAACAGTCTCACAAGCTCAAAAATCGGCAAATTTTTACCTTTCATTTACGTGTAATATCAATCTCGTAATCAAGCGGTTAATACATATCAGACCACCCACAAGGACTAGAACATTTTCTTAATTTGTATTATTCTATACATTGCCGGATTGCGAGTCCAATAGCATATCGGACTTCTAAACGCTAATTGATTGACGTTTTCTCATTTACTATTGGCTGTTTATAAATCGGTAGTTACGGCCTTGCTTAATTGATCACGATCACGCTCTGAAATGCTACTTACGATTGCATGGTTTACGGTCTTGGCTTTCGGCCAGGTAGTTGGGGGCTTGTTCAATTGAATCGTTCTGTAACTATTGCAAACTTCAAGTCGGCCGGTATGAAGGCAACTACGGGCTTGAAATTTGCAACAGTTACAGAGCGATTCAATTGCTCAAGCCCGCAGTTACCTGGCCCAAAGCCTAAACCGTAAACAATGAACCCGGGTGCATGGATTATGGTTTAGGCTTACGGCCAGGTAGCTGCGGGCTTGAGCAATTGAATCGCTCTGTAACTGTTGCAAATTAAATAGGGGCCTACGTTTTCAATCTTGTTGGGTGCTTTAGAGAAAGCAGTTTGTTTGCTTGACTTTAAACTCAATAACAGGGCCCTCCATTATTTTGTAGTTTGTTACGTTTGTTTTTGACTTGTATCTACTCTGTTTAGTGCTACAGAATATGTCGTCACCTTACAAATAAAGATTAATAATAATAATAATAATAAGAAGAAGAAGAAGAAGAACTCCATTTAGTCAGTGTGGCTTTCCTAGCTGCTCTTTGGAAATAAAGATGCTAATATTTTGATCAAAACACTATACAAACATTTTTTCCATTCCACAGTACCAAAAGCAATAGGTAAGTGCAACATTACGTCCTGAGCATTTTGTGCAATATGTTCGATACTTGTCAGTTGAATGTGGGTTTACTCTTGGATCATAAGCTTGGTGTATTATGGATCATAAGCTTGGTGTATTATGTAGCATTGCAACTGATATAGTGTGCCATCAGGTTTTTTTTTTTTCTAATTAGATTACATACTTAAATGATACGGAACAAGCCCTCTAATTGTGAGCATTTAATATAATGCCAGAAATTAGAGTTATTAATTTGTCAGGATTTCCAGTACTCAGATGAATGTTTAATGTTTAAAACATTCTATAGTGTGAAGTACTGGAGCACTATTAGAGATTTTTACATATATTAGCTCGATTACATGGCTTTTATAAAAAAACTAGCGAATTGCCCGTCAAAAAATGATGGCAATAAAATTGTAAGGCAGGTAATGCTGTTTGCCACAGAGAGTATGTGTTTTGATGGTCTGAGATGCTTGTGCAGTCATTGCGAGGCTGGCGCTGAGCAGCTTTGGCGCTCATCGTGTGTCTCGCAATGAGCGCCTTTGGCGCTCATTGCGAGCCTCTGGGTTGGTGTATTTGTTGCTTTTGCGCTTATTTTAAGGTCCGCAGTGAGCTCGCGTTCTGGCTTATTGCAAGGCTCTCCCCTGGTGTAGTTTGTGTCCTATGAGGAGTGTTGGCGCTCCTTGTGGGTGGCGTGGTGAAGGTGTTTGAGGGCTGTGGAGCTGCTGTGTAAGTGTCAGTAATGTGTGTAGTGTAAATAGTGTGCGTGCGCGAGCCAAATCCGTTAGGGTAGCTGTGTACTTCCGCATTGTGTAAGTTAGTGTCGTAAAATGGCGCCTAATGTGTGGTACACGTCTGTGGCTGATTTTGCGTCCTTGTTCTTGGATCACGTCCATCTTTTTCGGAAAATCCATAGGTGTGTTGTGGTGTTTTCCATCTTTAGAGTCCTGCAGCCTCGTTTTCGTTTTTTTCGGCGGCCATTTTTTCTCTCGCTTAGGGGATTTTCGGGTGTCTAAACTCTTGTATTTCGAGTGAAATTGAGGTGTAACTTTAGTTTTCGAGCTCCCGGGTGCTCCCCCTTGCTGTAGGTAAGCTTTTTATGTATTTGTTGTGTGTATTTATTGTGTTTTAATGTTTTCATGAGCGCGGGTTTTGTGCGGTAAGGTCGTATTTTTGCAAGGTCGTAATGTTTTTTTTTCTAAGTCTTGCATCTTGTATTTGTCATAAGTCTGTAAATTTTGCGAGGTCCGCAGTTGCTGGCAAGGAGCGCCTTCGCGATCCTGCAGCCTTTGCAACAACGGCATGCTCACAACTATATATGTGATTCTGTAAGGCTACCTTGAATTTTTTTACAGTCAAATTTGTAGAGCTATTACAAGGCTCCCATAAAAGAACTCTAGGAAGAGTTACTGACTTGCACTGAGGGGGTATTGGCCATAGCTATCTAGCTCTAATGTGTGCACTTAACCTACCCAACATACACCTGTAGGAGAGTCTGAAACTCGATAGTCTCTAGCTACACCATGCAATGCTACCCACCACTAACATAAACACAATACACTAGCCATAACATCCTCCCATCCATGTCTATCTATCTATCTATCTATCTGTCCGTCCATCTACACGTCTAAACCTCCTCCCATGACAGAAGGGGATGAATATTAAAAATGAATATGGGGGCTATGACCCCTTCACCTAGCATAGCTACTGCCTCATTCTCAAAACCCAGGAGATCATTTGGCCCCACCCCTTTCTTTGCTGGCGTGAGGGAGCCCATCAGCCCCTCATCCATATGGGTTAATTTTATATATAAAGGAGTAGCGAGGCATTAGCAGAGAGGTCAATAGCATGACCTCATTCATTTTTGTTTCAATTTAACCCCTTCCCTACTATGATTGGGCATGGAAGGGTGCACCTTTAGTTGTAGTGAGGGCTGTTACTTATCAGGGAAAGTTCTCGGTACAAGTTTAGCGGGTGCTACAGGTAAGGCCACTGCTTTCATGACTTCTACGTTGTAAACTTCAATATAAACCGTTACAATTTATTGTGATTTAAAATGATTTGTGGAAAAACTAAACAATAGCTGATTTTTTATACTGACCTTTACCTAAAGGACCGCTGTGGTCACATACTTTAAGATATACACTTTTGAAGAACTACACTTAAAATATGCAAAATAGAATGTAATATATTACATTCTATATGGAATTATGCTGTCGTGGGATCCATAATTCAGATTTCAGTTCAATCAAAAGCACTGGTAGTTGTAGCTGCCATATTCCTGGTGTGCAGATGGTTGATCTACAGAAACCAAATAGTAGATAATTGCATAAAAAGATAAAAAAAATAGAGACTGGTATTTAAAACATTTTGCCTTTTTTCAAAGGTAGCTCTTCTAAAGAGAACGTTTGGATCTATCCTCTGGGTAGCGCATTGCATCCATAGCACCCTAGCACTGTTTCGATGTGCGCCCCCATCCTCTTAAAGGAGAACGCGCACGCTGCTTCTGCTACTGTCTGTGAGAGAAATCTGTGAGAGAAAATATCACAGAAAGGAGCAGGAGCAGCGTAGAAGTCTCAAAGAAGACCGAAAATAAAAGTAAAGTATACATAAACCAAAACACAGATATCACCAATAAATCCTCCTCAAATATTACATATATTAATTTAATTAATAAAAAAAAAAAAATTATCAAATAAATATGAATTTATTTATATTGTACAACACAATAAAAACTACCAAAGATGCTGTTGAATTTTTGCAACAAAAAGGACTGATTCAAAGTCCACAAAGGGGCCCACAAAACGATCATATGAAAGTATGGAGATACCATAAAAAATCATGTTGCATCTATATAGTCGAAAATGTATTATTGACCTTTTATTTATGTATCCTTTGGATGCTTAACACCCCTTTACTTGCATCATAAAAAATAACTTTATTTGGATACCTATGATCCTAGACAACACCGAAAATGTATAAAAAGTGCTCACAACTTCGCATAATACCAAAGTAGCAGTACTAAAATATATTTAGACATAAAGATAATCAGCTCTGTATAAATCAATCTAGGCCTTTTCATCCATAAACTAATATAATACTGCTATTATGGGTCTTAGCTAATCAACTCTCATGTATCAGGTTATACTGATAATCCTGTTAATACAGGATGCACTGATAATCACAGAGTTGAAGAATATAAAAAAAAGCACATAGTATTCATATTGTTAAAAACAAAAAAACAAAAAATATAGTGGGACACAGGTATTCAATATTTCCAAAAATAAGGAATTCACTCAATCAATATAACAACTATATGTTTTGCTAAACAAAATTTTTAGATGCAGAAAAAATTTAATTAATAAATCATTTGAGGATAAATGTATGGGAGGGTAATAACATATAGCAAAAAATACTTGCGATTCAGTTTCCCTCTTTCCACACTTCTCTCCTTGTAAGGATTGACTTGTGAGCCCTTTAAGCCATATTCCTTAAGAATAGAACCTGCCCGACTAAAAAATAAAATGCCAACGGTCCGTTTCGTCCTTTTGGAGGACTTTCTCTAAGGGCCTAGATTGATTTATACAAAGCTGATTATCTTTATTTCTAAATATATTTTAGTCTGCTACTTTGGTATTATGCATTAATATATGGGTTTAAGAACCAACACATGGTTTCCTGGGTCAAGAATAGACTTAAAAACCAACATATTTTTTATGTACTCCTGGGGTCATCAATATACCACTATTTCAACTGTTGACTGGAACAATTATATGAGAGAAATATGTGTGTCCTCATTACTACGAAATCCAATCTAAGTGAAAAAAAATGTTGGAAGAATTCTACCCCAACAATGGGTGTTTGAAGGAATATGTCGCGAGACACACAAAGCTTTCCTGGTAGCTGTTCCATTCCGAACAGCTACCATATTAATACCCATGATTAAGCAACATATAAAACCTGGCACAACTATCATATCCGACGAGTGGAAGGCGTGTAACCGGCTATCAAAGGACGAGTACACTCATTTGCAAGTTGATCATTCCATACATTTTGTGAATCTTGAAACAGGCGCCCACACACAGACTATTGAATCGATATGGGGAAAAGCTAACTCAAGCAACAAACCCTGTTGGGTCACCCATAGAAACATGTTAGACTCCTACCTATGCGAATTCATGTGGCGTAAAAGATTGACCAAAGAACAGGACCCATTTGACCAAATACTAAAAAACATAGTAAAATATTCGCCACCAAACATGTAAAAAAATATAAATGTTCTGAAAATATTGTTTAACTAACCTAATGCCTAACCCAACCTCTGACCCTAACCCCTAACCCTATGCCTTACCCTAACCCTATGCCTAACCCCTGACCCTAACCCTAACTCTAGGCCTAACCCCTGACCCTATGCCTATCCCTAACCCATGCCTAACCCTAACCCTATGCCTATCCCTAACCCCTGCCCCTAACCCAACCCCTGACCCTAATCCTAACAGTAACCTTATGCATAACCTTAACCATAAACACACCTTTCACCTTTTATTAAAACATAGAAAAAAAGAATCATATATGAAGTATTTTTATTTAAGTAGACTGCAATACCACAATATACGTATATATGGGTCTAGAGCGCACCTCAGTATACAGCCTGGTAGGCGCTAGAGCGTGCGCCTCTAGCGAAAGCTGGCAGCGCACCCGGCAGTGCACAATGGCACGCGCAGCGCTGTGAGAGAGGCAGGCACTACTATAAAAGGAAAGGACCAAACGTTTTACTGTTTTAAAAACTCAACTTAAAAATCTAAAAAAATGCAGGTCCATTTTTATTTTTGCAAAATCTTGATATTTTACTTACATATTTGGCTTACAAGAAGCTGCATCTTTTTTCATTGATTAAATTGTCACTGAAGGGAAGGAGGATAATGGTAAATAGTAATTCAACATTTCTATACTTTGGAAACTTGCCAGTCTTACTCATCTTTTAAATTGTTATAGTTTAGCATCTGGATATGTAATCAATTTCACCCGTCTGTCGCTATTATTTTAAAAAAGATAATAATTTTCTTTGATGCCGGGGACATGATAAATACTCTGGACATTTTTTATTTGCAATAGTGATTTTAGAAATTCTTTTGATATTTTAGCTGCAAAGAAAGAAAAATTGGTAGACAGCAATATAGTTCAAACCAGCATGCCCCGTACTCATAGAAAGCTTTCCCCTTCTCTTTTTGACTCATCCATTGTGCACCCTATACATTGAAGCTGCATGACAAAAACTGTCCACATTTTTAGCAGCTGAGAACCCCCTGCTGTGGTCACCAATAATGAATCCATTGATTGTTAGGCAGACATGTCCATGTCACATTGTAATCAAATATTCTAACATGTGTCTCTATTGCATGACTAAAAAATGTGTATTTGTTACTTCTGATGTAGTGCATCATTTACAGGATTTCTTCAAGGAAAAGAAAATGGCAAAATATAACGAATGATAATGTGGAAAATGTGTTTGCAAAGTTTACACTAAATAAATACAGCCAACGCTTCTAATATTTGCTTATTGTTTTCAATTTTGCTTTAAGGGTGAGATTTTTTTTTTCTATACTTTTACATTTGTACAGTGGCATAACACAAAATCTGTCCTGCTGCAAAATATGTTTTTATATGATTCTTTAAGAAAATATATATTTTCAGATGTTGCAGTTTCTCATGGAGACCATACACCTCTACTTAGTTTCTCATTTTTAATGCTGAAATTTCCTCCTTCTCCTCCTCAATTTTTCTCCATAGCATTACCCCCGCCAAAACTTCTATAAGGAGTGTACCAATTAAAATGGGATCCTGATGACTCCTTATTTATTTTACACATGTTTAATTTCAGTAAATACGTATAATGGGCACTGATTGATTTAGGTTACATGCACCTATTGAGATTAATTACAAACTGGTTATTTTTTCAAACTGACACATATCTACTCTCTCATAAATATATTCAATGCTTCAAAAGATCTTCAAATGATCTTCAGTCCCTTGAAAACGTTCTAGGTATATTTTATAATATATCACAATTATAAATTGTGGGAATGTCATGTCTATGCATTCACTTTTATATTGATTATTTTCTGCTGATTGGATTGATTAACCCTATAAATGACTGTGCTTGTCTCAATGAGATCACTTCTCCGTGGCAAGGACAAGTTCAGCTCTTCCTCACCACCTTGAGGGGTTGGGGGCATATATTTAAAAAAAAATGTCTGATCATTCTCTTAGATGTAAAACAGAAACTTTTCTAATACTGAAACACCTCTCAGTCTTTTAACATAGTCCAATGTTAAATTACATTTCCCGATGCAGTACTGTAAATATAACTTTTTATTTGAATATGTTGGAATTCTAGCAATGTCATAGGCTGTGCTTAACTGTTCAGTATTAAGTAATAAAGTAACTATAACTTTATGCTTTCTTTTTGACAGAATTATTACACAAAAAGTCCAGAGATATCTCCACCACATGGAAAGCATAACATCTCTTCTGTTGATATTCGGACATTATTAGGGGTGCTCAATGAGAAGGAGATTCTCATTAAGTCATTGGAAGCACAGATTTTGGAACTGCAAGAACAAGAACCATCTAAACAGGTACTTAGAGAGCAATATTATGTATTGGCTATCAGTTCCACCTTCAGTACAAAATCTTCATATCTAATTCTCATTTGCTTTCTGTAAATAGCACTTTCTGTATTACGTATCATGCAGTTTGCAATTGAAAGATATACTCATTAGAAGTGATTGTCTGCCATAAATAAATGTCATAATATTGTCTGCTTAGATGTATTCTTATCTGTGTAAATATGTTTTCTGCAAAATCATACCTTTTGCATACAACCTTAAAGTTATATAAAACTTTCCTGGGTTTTAAATGCTTTTTAACAAACAGCTACTGAGTAGCATAAAAATATGTATTTGCTTGAAAAGTTACAGAGTTTGCAGGTTAGCAGGACAGCATCAAGATACAGATTTTAACATTTTCATTCCTCTCCAATGAAAGAGAGAGAGAGAACGAACAAACAATCTGCAGGGGTGGTAATGACACAAGTAGGGTCAGCTGCTTAGCTCTGTCAAGCATAGAGGGAGAATAAAAACATCAGCAGTAGTTGATGTAGAGAATGGAGAATCAGCAGTGGAGGTAATCAAGTGTGGGTGTGCTCCATAGAGAGACTCTTATATTAAAATACATAGTACATTTTAACATAGATATGTGCCAGACTACATATTGCAGGCTGCTTTGCAACACAGACAGGAACCCTAGAGTCTGATGCAAATGTTTCATCTGCATGCTCCTGATTGGCCATAACAAATTATGAATTGTATGGGTATAAGGGGGTATTTACTCTAATTTTCAACTTACAAGACATTTTGCTAACTTCAAGATAAGTGTTTAAATGTTTATTTTGGTATTTTTTCATGCAAAAAATGTTTTTATTCACTACAGATTCTCCTCTATCAGATGCATTCATAATCCAGGAAGCCTAGATATGCGTTTAATTAAGCTGCCAAATAACTATGGTCTACTTTCATATTATTTTATTTTAGAACTTAGGCTTTTATATATTTTCAATTTGGTTTCTTTAAAGGTCCTTTGAAGTCATCCAAACAGTGATAATAAAGTAAAAATGCACCCACAGTATATATACATAGGATACCTTTTTAACGAATATTCTTTGTGGTTATATGGGTGTCTGATGCTTCTTATAGACATCCTCCAGTGCCTTGCATTAGTAATGAGCAGGGGTGTGTAGCAGCTGAAGCCAATAGTCTGTACATGACTGAACTTGTATTGGAGTCTATGGAGTTGGCTGTGACTAACAGCTCTGTCAGTTAGAACCTCAAAGCATGTTCAAAACAATGACCATGTCACTGCTGGTGGTTGCCCTAGTTTCCCATTCTTCAGGGATTGATTGGTGAAGGAAGAAAACTTCAACTGATGTGTCTTACAACATGCTGAATACAGCTTACAGTCCCACAGACTCACCTTGATGTGGATATTATTGCCTGTGTTCTACATAGCCGCTTTAAATTGCAGATAATAAGGAAAAGCAAAGACAACTTTTTATTGACAATACATTGAAAAGTTGTTTATACTTTATCTTTATTACGTTAACATTATTAAAGCTGGATGATTGCAGTAGCATTTCATAACTAGCCCTTTTTAATTACTCAGAACATAACATTTCTATAATTATTTAAATAAAGAGACAATAGTTGCCACAGCATTGTTTCTATTGTTAAAAGTTTAGAATTAGAATTGTAATATTGTTTAGTAAGGTGATGTGTGATTTATTGCTTGACCCTTTCAATGGTGAATTAAATTTCAAAAAGCTGTTTTGCAGTGGCAAATCAAATTTCAATAATGTTTAATTTGCTGAAAGACAAGAATGAATAATTCATATATAAATTAATTTATAAACATATATTAACATTTGCGCTTTAAAAGGCTAAGGTCGTCAGCAATTTAAAAAGAGCTGAACTTGTCATTATCACTAAAAAAGTTAAAGTAATATGGTGAAAAACAGAACGGACAGAGATTTGTTATTTATAGCATCAACATTAATTTATCAGTCTGTCGCCAGTGTTACTGGTGTGCCAGTAATTCTCAGCAATTCTGTTATTAAAATACATTTAGTGGCATTTGGTAATTTTCAGCAGTGTTGTGTGGAAGCCATTTACAGTACAATTGCTCCCTCGTGTGGTAGAAAGTGACAGCTGCACTCAAACTATATTTTGGAAACTAACCCAGGACTATAAAAATAAATCTTCATGCTTTCCAAGTATGTTAAAATATTTTTATTACACCAAAAGCACATTTGGTGTTAATCTAAAATGTAGCTACTGGTGATTTTCTGCTGTACTTTGCCTGTGGATCATCATGCGTATCCCACAGTAGTCAGACCTTTGCCCTGGTTCCTCTTTTCCATGATAGAGATATCCTGATGAAAGCGTTCTTGATGATTATCACTGATAGCATCAGGATTTTTCAGGAAAAGTCGAAATGTGAGTTTAAGAAATATAATTTTGGCGACATATTAAATGTCATTACTCAGTAGACATTGAGAAGCTCACTAACTGGTTCCTTGTAAATGTCTGCCTTGTATTTTTCCAAAAGTTTCTGGTTATTTTTTCAAATTACGACCATGAGCTCCTTTCGGTTCATTCAAGCTGGCTTTTAAAATGTTCACTACTTAACATTTCTCTTACTTCAGGACCCCATATTCTTTTTTTTTTTTCTGTATTTGGAGTTCACCATTTGGTTTGCTCAGATGAGATATGGTGCAAACCCCTGAGCTTGTACAATTAAGATAGGATCATCCAACCTTTTCCAAAAAGGAGCTACACAAAGGGCTGGTTGATCAATTTCTGAAAAATAGTTAATAGAAACATATAAAAATACAGCAAATTAAAAAAAGAAAACACAGTTTATTACTTGATCTATTTGAGATATTGCAGGAGGATTTTACATCTTTTAGTGAACTGGAAAAAAACACAGTGGTGAAAAAAGCTGTGCACGGAACAGCAGGACCCAACATGAATGTATAATATAAGATAAAGTAAGAAATAGCTTATTTTGGTGTTAACAGATTATGTTCTAGAAGAAAATAATCTAAAAATAGTCAGCATATGTCTATCACTGGTTTGGTATGGAAGGGATAGAGAAAAATGTAGAGTTTATTGTGTACTCTCTACATCTCACATTTTCTGTTTGGCCACTAACATGATCAAACCCATATTAGACGGATTGTTTAGATTTTATCTCTTAAGCCAATAAATCAATTTATTCATGTTACTTTTACCATTTAATGTTAATTTAGAAAATTGACATTTTTTTATTTAGTCTCTTAGAAGAAGCTGACACCCTTACAAATGTAATTAGTTTCTATGAGTAGGTTAGTAGGAACTTGGATCAAGGCAACTCAGTGGATTGATTTGGGGGGATTTTGCAAAGGCTTTAGATACAGTGCCACATGGAAGACTATTGTGCAAACTAAGGAATACAGGCATTGCAGTAAATATCTGCTCATAGATTGAGAGCTGGCTAAAATACAGGAAGCAAAGGGTTGTTGTAAATGGAACATACTCCGATCGGACTTATGTGGTAAGTGGGGTTCCTCAGGGCTCAGTATCAGGTCCTCTCCTTTTTAACATATTTATTAACGACTTAAAAGTAGGACTGGAAAGTCTGGAATTGTCTCCATTTTTGCTGATGACACTAAGTTGTAGAAAATGATGTACTTTTCCTCCAGAGGGATTTGCATAAATTAGAGGAATGGGCAACTAAATGGCAGATGAGATTTTATATGAATAAATGTAAAGTTATGCATCTGTGAAGGAAAAGTAGCCATGTAATTTATCATTTTAATGGAGCAAATCTAGGGGTATCAAATATTGAAAGGGATTTGGGAGTACTTGTGGACAACCACCTAGGTAACAGAGCTCAATGCCAAGCAACATCTGCAAAGGCAAGTAAAATACAATCATGCCTTAAAAAGGGTGTAGAAGCAAGGGAAGCAAAAATACTTCTGCCACTTTATAAAATCCCTAGAACGCCCTCATTTTGAATATGGAGTACAATTTTGGGCACCACTTCATAGCAAGGACATTTTAGAGCTGGGAAAAGTACAGAGAAGGGCAACAAAACTAATAAGTCGAATGGAGGGGCTAAGTTATATAGAAAGACTAACTAAATTAAACATATTTTCTCTAGAAAAAATATGATTACCTTATATAAATGCATTGAAATACATCCAGGGTCAATATATACCAATAAATTAGTTAAACCGAGCGGTTCTCAGCTGACAAGAGGGCATCTCTTGAGGTTAGAACTAAAAAGATTCCACCTTAACGAAAGAAAAGGGTTCTTCACAGTAAGGGTAGTTAATCTGTGGAATTCTCTACCAAAGGAGGTTGTGACAGCAGATTCGATAGATAACTTTAAAAAGGGATTGGATATATTTTTTTAATAAAAAGGGCATTCATGGTTATCCTGGATAATTAGAGAGGGAGTATTGATCCATGGAGGAAATTCACGAGTATCTGGGGTCAGGAAGGAGTTTTTTCCCCTTTTGAGACATTTGGCAACGTTTCAATGTTTTTTTACTAGAAAGGACTCGCAAGTGGGTTAAACACCTGTTCCTAACACTGCAAATGCAAATAAAAACACACTACTGTACTTAAAATTACTAGGAAAGCGAAGAAATTAGAATTAATCGCACAACAGTCTCAAGCTCGCAAATCCAAAATAAAAAATGTATGTTTTATTTCCATGTTATATTGATCCCAGAAATCAAGGAGTTAATACATATCATGGAACCCGCATGGACTAGAACAGTTGATTTACCGATTTCTACATTTCTGGATTGCTAGTCCAATTGCAAATCAGACTCCTAAACACTGATTGTAGTTTAAACTTTACTGATAATGATGGTCTCATTTACTGTTGCCTGTCTAAATTGTAACTTACGGGCTTGCTTAATTGATCATGATCATGCCCTGAAGTGCGACTTACAAGTTCATGGTTTTCATGTTGGGGCTGTGAGCCTGTAATTTATGGACTTGAGTCAATTAAATACATCTATATATGTAAAAAATGTCTAACCCGCAGACAAACGATTAGTATGAAGGTAATTACAGACTTACAATTAAATGGGGGCCTATGTAACTATATACTTTTGTGTCCACTATCTTCCTATTTTTATGAATGAATAATGATTTCAAATATATTTCTTTCACGTCTATGGCCTGCCACAGATTCACTAATTGTCGACTAGCACTACTCAGGCCTATAAACAGGAAGGTAATGGGCAGAGCGTGATAAAATATTGTCAGATTGTCAACTTCAATTAAGCAACATTTTAAATATTTCCCTTTTTAACTTAGAGTTTAATGGCAAAACAATTTCAAATTATTATGTTAATTTGTTTACTTAAATTACATGTTCCACTTAAGCTTAAGTATTTTTTATATCAAAGAGCACTCTTACACAATATTAATTATATATGTAAAAATTATAACATTTGCCTAGTTTGGCATTTTCTCCTCCATCTTTGTGGATTGCAGAAGCTGCCATTTTTAGTTTAATTGTTTTCACTGACCCTTAGAATGCTGACCTGATTAGGTCAAAAGATCAAGAACCAGCTCAAAAACCAATGAAACCGCAGCTGAATTCTATGCAGTGATAGTCATTTTCTGTGTCCTTTATCAGCTCAGATCAAAGAATATAAAGGGTACTTAGAGCAATAAAAGACATGTACTAACACTTTTACACAAATACTTGACATTATATAAGAGATATTTTTCATATAAGAACAATTGTGTTTAGATAAAGCTTTCCTTTTAAAAATTTAAAGTCACACAGGCACCAAATATGGTATAATTTAAAACAAGTACCTTATCAGTTGAATGTTAATGTAAACATACAGTGGATATAAAAAGTCTACACACCCCTGTTAAAATGTCAGGTTTCTGTGCTGTAAAAAAATGAGACAAAGATAAATCATTTCAGAACTTTTTCCACCTTTAATGTGACCTATAAACTGTACAACTGAATTGAAAAACAAACTGAAATCTTTTAGGTGGAGGGAAGAAAAAAAAAAAGAAAAATAATGTGGTTGCATAAGTCTGCACACCCTCTTATAACTGGGGATGTAGCTGTGTTCAGAGTTAATCAATCACATTCCAAATCGTGTTAAATTAGAGTCAGCATACACCTGCCATCATTTAAACTGCCTCTGATTAACCCCAAATAAAGTTCAGCTGCTCTAGTTGGTCTTTCCTGAAACTTTCTTAAACTTTCAGAAGCTATGGTCCACAGAGAGCTTCCAAAGCATCAGAGGGATCTCATTGTTAAAAGATATCAGTCAGGAGAAGGGTACAAAAGAATTTCCAAGGCATTAGATATACCATGGAACACAGTAAAGACAGTCATCATCAAGTGGAGAAAATATGGCACAACAGTGACATAACCAAGAACTGGAGCTCCCTCCAAAATTGATGAAAAGACAAGAAGAAAACTGGTCTGGGAGGCTACCAAGAGGCCTACAGAAACATTAAAGGAGCTGCAGGAATATCTGGCAAGTACTGGCTTTGTGGTACATGTGACAACAATCTCCTGTATTCTTCATATGTCTGGGCTATGGGGTAGAGTGGCAAGACGAAAGCCTTTTCTTACGAAGAAAAACATCCAAGCCAGGCTACATTTTGCAAAAACACATCTGAAGTCTCCCAAAAGCATGTGGGAAAAGGTGTTATGGTCTGATGAAGCCAAGGGTGAACTTTTTGTCCATAATTCCAAAAGATATGTTTGGCGCAAAAGCAACACTGCACATCACCAAAAGAACACCATACCCACAGTGAAGCATGGTGGTGGCAGCATCATGCTTTGGGGCTGTTTTTCTTTAGCTGGAACTGGGGCCTTAGTTAAGATAGAGGGAATTATGAACAGTTCCAAATACCAGTCAATATTGGCACAAAACCTTCAGGCTTCTGCTAGAAATCTGAACATGAAGAGGAACTTCATCTTTCAGCATGACAACGACCCAAAGCATACATCCAAATCAACAAAGGAAAGGCTTCACCAGAAGAAGATTAAAGTTTTGGAATGGCCCAGCCAGAGCCCAGACCTGAATCCGATTGAAAATCTGTGGGGTGATCTGAAGAGGGCTGTGCACAGGAGATGCCCTCGCAATCTGACAGATTTGGAGTGTTTTTACAAAGAAGAGTGGGCAAATCTTGCTAAGTCAAAATGTGCCATGCTGATAGACTCATACCCAAAAAGACTGAGTGCTGTAATAAAATCAAAAGGTGCTTCAACAAAGTATTAGTTTAAGGGTGTGCATACTTATGCAACCATATTATTTTATTTTTATATTTTTTCTTCTCTCTACCTAAAAGATTTCAGTTTGTTTTTCAATTGAGTTGTACAGTTTATAGGTCACATTAAAGGAGGAAAAAGTTATGAAATGATTTATCTTTGTTTTATTTTTTTACAGCACAGCAGCCTGACATTTTAACAGGGGTGTGTAGACTTTTTATATCCACTGTATGTAGTATGGAACAATACTTAATGGGAACGATAAAACTTTAAATTTTTCACTTTTAGATGTAATTATTATTAATCTTTTACTGCAGGCTTCAATTTTCTTTACTGAGCTTGCTTTTTGCACTATCTGTCGTAACAAGGTGTCATTGTAAACTAATGAGCATTTTATTATACCTTATGAAGCCACTGGCAAATGCGTCTACCACATTTTCATTGGGCAGAAATAACCTTCCTGTGAATTCAGAGTCTCTTTCCTACCTTCCTCTTCAGGGTGCCTATGTTCAAGTATAGAACTTTGTATGCTAGTTCTCCACTGTTTGGATATTGAATTACCCTATATAAATGCATTTTTGTTAAGTTAATAGATTGGTTTCCTATTTAAGTGAATGACCGTCAGTAGCCGTAGCTATTGCATGGCTACTGGTAGCTGACTTAAGTAAATGTACCGATTATCAGCCCTATTAAATTAGCTCAGTGTTGAAAACCCTAGCCCGTAACATAGTCTGCAAGACTTACTGCTATTAAATTAGACTCGTAAAGCAACCCGTCAAAGACTTGTGGGGTAAGGGCGAGAAAAGGCTACGGGACGTGGAAATGTGAACTGCGCGCCCACAAATCCTTTGATCCGTCAAGCCCGTAACTGTTATGTTTCCAATCATTTTGTTAAATTGCAACAAATTCACTGGCGTTCAAGCCTGTAACTCGCAAATGGAGCCAAGAAGCCAACGAGTGCTAGAGAGGACACGCAAGTGGGGTAAAGTCCAATATATAGCACTTTAAATGCACATATACAGTACCTTGCAAAAGTATTCACCCCCCTTGACTTTTTACCTATTTACATTACAGCCTTAAGTTTGATGTTTTGTTAAACTGAATTATATGTGATGGATCAGAACACAATAGTCTAAGTTGGTGAAGTGAAATGAGAAAAATATATACATAAAAACTATTTTTTAGAAATAGCAAACAGAAAATTGGAATGTACGTATGTATTCACCCCCTTTGTTATGAAGCCCATGAAAAGCTCTGGTGCAACCAATTACCTTCAGAAGTCACATAATTAGTGAAATGATGCCCACCTGTGTGCAATCTAAGTGTCACATGATCTGTCATTACATATACACACCTTTTTTGAAAGGCCCCAGAGGCTGCAACACCTAATCAAGAGGCACCACTAACCAAACACTGCCATGAAGACCAAGGAACTCTCCAAACAAGTAAGGGACAATGTTTTTGAGAAGTGCAAGTCAGGGTTAGCTTATAAAAAAATATCCAAATCTTTGATGATCCCCAGGAGCACCATCAAATCTATCATAACCAAATGGACAGAACATGGCACAACAGCAAACCTGCCAAGAGATGGCCGCCCACCAAAACTCACAGACTGGGCAAGTAGGACATTAATCAGAGAGGCAGCACAGAGACCTAAGGTAACTCTGGAGGAGCTGCAGAGTTCCACAGCAGAGACTGGAGTATCTGTACATAGAACGACAATAGGCCGTACGCTCCATACAGTTGGGCTTTATGACAGAAGAAAGCCATTACTTTCAGCACAAAAAAAAATGGCACGTTTTGAGTTTTTGAAAAGGCATGTGGGAGACTCCCAAAATATATGGAGGAAGGTTCTATGGTCTGATGGGACTAAACTTTTACTTTTCGGCCATCAAAGAAAACGCTATGTCTGGCTCAAACCCAAGACATCACATCACCCAAAGAACACCATCCCCACAGTGACATGGTGGTGGCAGCATCATGGGTATGTTTTTCAGCAGCCGGGACTGGTGAACTGGACAGAGTTGAGGGAAAGATGGATGGTGCTAAATACAGGGATTTTCTTGAGCAAAACCTATACCACTCTGTGCGTGATTTGTGGCTAGGATGGAGGTTCACCTTCCAGCAGGACAATGACCCCAAACACACTGCTAAAGCAACACTTGAGTGGTTTAAGGGGGAACATGTAATTGTGTTGGAATGGCCTAGTCAAAGCCCAGGACCTCAATCCAATAGAAAATCTGTGGTCAGACTTAAAGATTGCTGTTCACAAGCGCAAACCATCCAACTTGAAGGAGCTGGAGCAGTTTTGCAAGGAGGAATGGGCAAAAATCCCAGTGGTAAGATGTGGCAAGATCATAGAGACTTATCCAAAGCGACTTGGAGCTGTGATTGCCACAAAAGGTGGCTTTAGAAAGTATTGACTTTAGGGGGGTGAATAGTTATGCACAATGCCTTTTTCTGTTATTTTGTCTTATTTGTTGTTCACTTTACAATAAAAAAAAAAAACAAAAAAACATCTTCAAAGTTGTAGGCATGTTTTGTAAATTAAATTATGCAAATCCTCAAGCAATCCATGTTAATTCCAGGTTGTGAGGCAACAAAACACGAAAAAATGCGAAGGGGGTGAATACTTTTGCAATGCACTGTACACACACTACTGTACTTTTATTAACAGGAAAAGTGATGTTAGGTCTAAGAATTAAAAAGCTGGCAAATTTGCCCCCCAAAATACTTTATTTCATGTTTAATTCCGTGTTATATTGATCCAGACAATCAATGTATTAATACATATAATGGAACTCGCATGTAATAGAATATCTTATTTACGGCTTTATCAATATTGCAGTTTTTGTGGAATGTGGTTCCAATCGTAACTCGTAATTGAAACCCGTAAGACTTTGAAATCCCACCTCCATTTTTCAGTGACGTAAGAATGACAATCTCATTTGCCATTGGCTCCATCTAAATCCGTAACTACCGGTTCTACTAATTGATCACGTTCACGGACGCGCATCCAATGTTCAACAAATGGTTTATGGATTTGCGTTTCAAGCCCGTAACTCAAATTTAATAGCTCCGTAATTCGGCCAAATGTCGAGCCCGCAGCCGTTGTGGGTCTCATGTTGCACTTATGGGCTTGGAATTTAGTGTGGCTGTATGGTTTTGGTGCTAGTTCATAAAATTGATAATGAGCTTTTATTTCAAATATTTTTATTGTAATCAAAATAAAATACAAATAATTAACATCTATGTTGTAGATATACATAATTATGGAAATGTGTTTGTTCTTTTAGATAATTTTTCATAACATTAACAGTGATATATAATATTTCTTCCTCTTTTTTTCTCTTTCTAATTTTTTTATCTAAGTTATAATTATTGTATATGTTAGTTATATATCTTAGATAATAGATAATAATAGAGTGAATAGAGTGAATAACCCAAAAATCATCTATAATTGCCAACATCATGTACATTGTGTGTATATATTGATTTGTTTTAGATCTCTTCTACTGTAGGTTTATCTGATTTCCAATTTTTAGTTTTGATAATTCTAGTAGCTAAAAATATTTGATTTATTAGGAGTTGTGTGTCTTTTGATATATTTGATATAGGTATTCCTAATAATGCCTCTTCTAGTTTTCTAGGGATAGAGATAGAGTGTTTCTAATACTGAATATGTTTCCTCCCATAGTTATGAGATTTTGAGAGATTTTGGGTCCCCTTTTAGGCACCGGGGGCCGTTTCCATTGAAAAATAAAGTTTCATGGCATGGGGGTGGGGATGGGGGGTGAGGTTTGCACAATTTATTTTTTCTGGTACCTCCCTAAGCCCATCCCTCCCCCTCCTCACCCCCTGCCCCCCGGGCCGGATATATTTAAAGTATGTTTCCTCGTTCCCCTTCTTTAGTGCAGTGGACCCCTGCAACCCCCCAGTAGCGCTATTCACTCCCCCAGCAACACCATTCACCCCCCAAAAGCCCAATCATTCTCTGCAGCACTATTCAGCCCCCAGCAGCACCATTCAGCCGTCCCCCCCCAGCAGCACCATTCACCTCCAGCAGCAGCCCCCAACCCCCCCAGCTGCCCCATTCAGCTCCCCCCAGCAGCCCCATTCACCCCCAGCAGCACTATTCAGCCCCCAGCAGCACCATTTAGCCCCCACCCCCCAGCAGCGACATTCACCCCCAGCAGCAGCCCCATAACCCCCAACAGCACCATTTAGCCACCCCCCCCCCCCCCCAGCAGCTCCATTCCACCCCCAGCAGCATTATTCAGCCCCCGGCAGCACCATTCAGCCTGCAGCAGCACCATTCACCCCCCCCCCCCAGCAGTACCATTCAACTCCAGCAGCCCACAACCCCCCAGCAGCCCCATTCAGCTCCCCTCTAGCAGCTCCATTCCACCCCCAGCATTCCCATTCAGCCCCCAACCCCCCAGCAGCCCCACATCCCCTCAGCAGCCCAATTCAGCTCCCTCCTCTTACTTGTGCACTGAGCTCCGTGGTCCAGTTCCCATTAGTAAGAGGCTGGATATCCTTCCCCTGCCGGCACTTTATACTGCAGGGCAGCAGAAATCCCTGCAATATGAAGCGCCGGCAGGGGAAGCGAAGGATATCTAGCACACGGCCCGGATGAACAGAGGCAGCAGACTGTTGGTGGTTCGCGGCCTGGGGGTTGGGGACCCCCGCCATAGATCATATTTTAAAGTTCCAGCTTCATCACAGCCTCTGAAGCATTTATCATTAAATTATGAGTTTATATTTTGTAATCTTACTGGAGTAAGATACCATCTCAATAATGCTTTATAGGTGTTTTCTCTTAAATTTATAATAAGTCAAGAATCATTTAAATAGTTTTTCGTTAAAAGATATATTAAGTTCCTTTTCCCAAGATGTCTTATATCGTAACTTAGTAACTGTCAGCTTCATTAAATTCCCTCTACATGTTGGCTCGGAACGAGTATCGCAAGACTTAAGGCTATCAAATTGGCCTCTTAACACTACCCGCAGACGACTTGCAGGTTAGGTGCGAGAAAGGCCGAAAAAAGCCTACAGGACGTGGAACTTCACGCCCACAAATCCTTTGTTCTCTCAAGCCCATAACCGCTACGTTTCCAATTTAGCTATTAAATAGCATCAAGATCACTGGCGTTCAAACTCGTAACTCGCAAATGGAGCCAAAAAGCCAACAAGCGCTAGAGAGGACCTGCAAGGGGGGAAAAGTCCAACCCATAGTACTGTAAATTCACATATACACACTACTGTAAATATCACAACAGGGAAAGTGATGTTAGGTATTAGAATTAATAGCACAGCATTCTCAAGCTCGTCCACGAAAATAAACTTTGTTTCATGTTTAATGTTTGTGAATGAAGGAAATCAATGTGTTTAATACATATATCATAACTTGCATGTGATAGAATATCATATTTATGGCTTTATGAATATTGCATTACATCTGGAATGTGGGTCCGATCGTAACTCGTAATTGAGCCCCGTAAGACTTTGCAATCCTACCTCCATTCTCCATTTTTCAGTGACGTAATTCTGCCGATCTCTATTGCCTTTGGTTGCATCTAAACTCGTAACTACGAATTAGACTAATTGATCACGTTCACGGCCGCACATCCGACGAGCAAAAAATGGTTTACGGGGTTGACTCTCAAGCCATAAAACTCACAGCATGTTCTAATTTAATAGCCCTGTAAATCTGTAACTTTTCAAACTCGCAGCCGTTGCGGGTTTCACGTTGCACATACGAGCTTCGAATTTAATGTGGCTGTGTATTTTGATTGATCAAATAATTATAGATAATAGATATGTTTTGTTACCATTATAATTATGTATAAAACTGTTTTCAAGTGGGGTTTTAATGTCTAATTTATTGTTTTTCATATTGATTCATGTTGATTTTGAATTTTAAAATGTTCTACAACACTTCAAAATATTTTGTTCTTTAAGAATAATTTCTACCCATCATGGTGGTGATTTATTGGTAAACCATTTGGCCAATTGTGCCAATATAGTTGCTTTATAATAGTTGCTTTATAATATGTTTTCAATCTTGTAAGGTGCTTTAGGGAAAGCACAGTGTATAGTTGATTGAAAGCTCGATAACAGGGTCTTCCATTATTTTAATTGTGGAGAAATTATTTATACTTGTACCTAACCCCTGTATAGCGCTACGGAATATGTTGGCGCTTTGCAAATAAAGGATAATAATAAACAAAAATATGTTAGAAGATATGGGGTTGACTCGCCTTTTTACTTGGAAGCAATCATAGTCCCTCTGTTTACTGTTTGCTTTTTATGATTCCAAATAAAACGGAAGATCGCTCTTTGTAGTTTTAAAATGTTGTGAGTGTTAATTGCTGTTTGGATTGTCCAAAATAAATATATAAGTTTGGGTTATGTAACCGGTGATAATGAGCTTTTTGAAATACCTGAATTTTTAGTCTTCTCTTCCCCAACAATACAGAACAAGAGTTCATTATTAATTAAAGTGACTTGGTGGGGGTTCCAAATATGATATAATTTTAAAATATAGTTTATGACAAGGTCTTAGTCAAGCACATTTTTTTTTAGAAAATTGCATATTCCTACTGAAAAATAAAATTTAAGTTTTCCATTTTAAACAATATTTGCAACGTTCACTATGTCACTGTACCTTTTACATTTTGTATAGAACATCAGCACATGAGATGACTATGCTGTAAGACTCACAGAAGAAAAATATATTCATAAGTATAATAAACTATATATATTGGCCACATTAACATACTAGTCTAATCAAACTTTTAAAAGTAACTCTTAGCAACAGATGCTAACACAAAGTAATTCCAGAGAACTAGATATCAGTCACTTTTGGTTAGATTTTATCAGTAAAATTACCAAGGAGAGGCAAAATGTAGATGGTGGCTAATGGTAGCACTCTAATCCTGGGTTCACTTTGCCAAACACTACCTTTAGATGAACTTAGAAAAAAATAGATCCAAGGGGGTTAAACACCTGATCGTAGCACTGTAAATGCAAATAAAAAATCAATAAAAAATCAAGCCTGTAAATGTTACAATCACAAATCGCTATTCAATTGCTACAGTTCCTCGAGCCCGCAAATGATTTCACACCTGTAAATGGCAAATGTGGAAGAAAATCCTTCGAGTACCAGATAGGACTCGCAAGGAAGTTAAACACCTGTTCGTAACACTGTAAATGCAAAAAAAAAAATCAATACTGCACTTTAAAAGATTGGGAAAGCGATGACAGACATTAGCATTCATTGCACAACAGTCTCAAGCTCGCAAATCAGCAATCAAAAATGTTTTTTTTATGTTTCATATCAATCTTGGGGAAACAAAGGAGTTAATACATATCAGGTCACCCACATAGACTAGAACATTGCCTTCATTAATTTTTATTTTTTTGTACATTGCCGGATTGCGAGTCCGATCGCATAGCAAGTCTCATTTATTTTTGGCTGTAAATTGTTAGTTACGGCCTTGCTTAACTGATCATGATCACGCTCTGAAATGCTACTTATGAATGCATGGTTTACGGTTTCGGCTTTCATTCAGGTAGTTGCGGGTTTGTTCAATTGATTCGCTCTGTTACTGTTGCAAATTTCAAGTCAGCCGGTATGAAGGCAATTGCCGGCTTGAAATTTGCAACAGTTACAGAGCGATTCAAAAGCTCAAGCCTGCAGTTACCTGGCCAAAAGCCTAAACGGTAATCTATGGACCCGGAAGTAGTATTCCAGAACATGATCAATAAAACAAGGCTGTAACTACTGATTTAGAAACAGCCAATAGTAAATGAGACCGTCATCATGACATCATTAAAACATGGAGTTTAAACGTCAATCAATTAGCGTTTAGAAGTCCGATAGCGTTTAGAAGTCAGATTCGCAATCTGGCAATGTACAAAATAATAAAAATGAATGAAGGAAATGTTCTAGTCCATGTGGGTGGCCTGATATGTATGAACTCATTGATTCCCGAGATTGAATAAGGCCCCAGGTTTTTTTTTATAACATAAGGAAAGATCACATATTATTGGGTCTGCCAAACTGAATAAACTAGAAACGGGACACCTTATCTAAAACTTCTCCAAGAGTTTTTCTGTTCTCTTACCACAGTTTTTCTTTAATTTCCTATAAATAGTCCTATAAAGTATACTTATACAGACATTTATCTAATGGATTATGGAAGAGGTGCAGACTTTTTTCGATTTTTTTTTTTTTTTTTTTTGTGAGGTCCTTGAATCTGTACCTTACAAATCTGTGTTTTTAACTGTATACATTTTCTCCTTGTGTTGCAGTTCACCACATAAGTGTGATTTCTTAAGACAGTTTCTACTAGTTTACTGTGTATGAGGTTATTCACACTATTTTTTTTTTGCTAAAAATATGATGATCTATAATAGTGGTGTCCAAGTTCGGTCCTGGTGCACTGCACACAGGCCTAGATTTGAGAATATTCCTGCTGCACCCAGTTGAGACTCTTCTTCAGTCATGCCGATTGAATCACATGTGCACAGAAAGGAAATCCTCAAATCCAGCCCTGTGTGCAGCTCACCAGGACCGAACTTGGTCACCCCTGATCTATAACAAGCCCAATTCAAAGTTTGAGGGACCACTTACGTAAAGTAATACAAACATGATCTGATTGATCCCATCCTCCACTTGGTGACCAGTCAGTTTTTTAACAAATGTATTTTTTAATTACTTATTTTAATTATTTAACTAGTGGGAGACATGTTGGATCAGTTGGAAACTGCGTGGAGTGTACTTCACGTGTTTTTTTTTTGTCTCATTCAATGGTAAGTGGTTTTTATATCATGAAATGCAGTATAACTTTCCCTGAACTGATCGATACACATTTTTTTTTGTTTGTTTTTGTGTGATGTATATATTTCTGGTATTTTTTTTTATTTATATCTGTGTACAAGTTACTATGTCTATGTTTGGCGCAACACCGCATTACTGTTTTGTATAATTTTATTTCAATAAGATTCTTTAGATATTTTTAAATGATTTTATATGTTGGTAATACAAATATCAATAACATCAGCAAAGATTTTTAGTTAGAATTGTGGAGTCAGAACTATTTCTCAAGGGTATGTTTTTCAGAAAAAAATACTTGAAAATGGTTAATTTGTTTTTATATATTGTTTATCCTTTTAAATCATGGGTTGTGAATTTTAAATCCATAAAGTTGGGATCACGGTATTGCTCTCTGCCCATTTTTGATACTAAGTTTTACTTTTAGTGGCATTATTACAAGCATATATAAAGCTGAATGTACAGTGAAAAGTGCACTCGTTCGTAGCAGTTCAGGGCGGAAACATGATCAGTTAAGCAAGGCTGTAACCACCCATCCATGTGGGTGGCCTGACATCTATTAACTCATTGATTCTCGAGATTGATATAACCCCGAAATGACACATAACATTTTTTATTTTGTATTGCCGATTTGCGAGCTTGAGACTATTGCGCAATTAATTCTATTATCTTTCATCACTTTCCCCATCATTTACAGTGCAGTATTGATTTTTTATTTGCGGGTCCTCTCTAGTACACGTTGGATTTTCTCCTACATTTGCAGAGTTAAAAGAGAGAAAGAAAGAGTTAAAGTTTGTTTTTATTTTTTGTTGTATACTTTTGTTTGTTTAAGTGTGGGGGAGTTAAGGAATTAAACTGCAAACAAACCCCAAAAAATGACTTTTGCAGAACTATATATAATGCGTTTAATGAATACATTATTAAAGGAAATTTCACATATAGTTTAATTACCATATTTTTCCGTCTATAAGACGGTTCCACCACATTCCCCAGTTCTCACCATGATGATCCTCTCCCTGGGCTGCTCCTGGTGTCCTGAACTGAAGAGGCTTTGCGGGGCGGGCCGGGGAGCTGGGACGGGAGTGACCGGAGGTCAGGGTGTCTGGGCCTGGTCCTTGGGGGTGCAGCCTGGCTCTGGAGATAGGCGCAGTGTGGCTCCGGGCTCCAGGCTGCTCCTGGTGTCCTAATCGGAGGAGGCTCTGCGGGGGGTGGCCGGGGAGCTGGGACAAGAGTGGCGAGCAAGGGCTGGAGAGAGCAGGGAAAGCAGCCGGGGGACTGAGGGGAGAGAGTGGCCTGGAGAGGATCAGAGATAGGACAGCGCCATCTAGCGTTTCACACAAGGCTGTATTCCGTGTATAAGACGACCCCCCCCCCCCCAATTTAAAGGTCCAAATTTTGTCAAAAAAGGTTGTCTTATACACAGAAAAATATGGTAAGTTTAGACCAACTAAATAACTATTTTGTTTACTTTAATCTAATAAACAGTCCTGCTTATTGTAAAATATATTGTACTTGTTCTAAATTATATTGCATGTAATAACACGTTTTTGATAGCTGAATACGTTTTAATATTGCATGAAATACTGAATAATAAGGAAAATGGTCACGTGCTGTGAATCAGTAGCTTATTATTAAGAAGATTTTAAGATTTTCTTAAAAACATTTGCAATTACTATTTTTTTTATTTATTTCTGTTTAAAATCTCTTCGTATGATTATTTCCCGTTCCATTTTTTACAACTGTACGTCTGTACAAAATACTGTATTTATTCCGGAGAGAATGCGGCTAAAAAAACACCACTTTATCACATATTTTGGTTCTCTGTATACTTATTCATTTATACTCTCACAGGAAATAAAGTTCCAAAAATACAAGGGAACACCATATTTTATTTATCTATTGACAACATATCTAGATGATAAAAAAAATAATTATAAATAATGTTATCGTTAAAGCTGCTACATGACCATTATCAACTTCCCATGGATTTAATATTCATTATCAGATGTTATTATTTTAAATTCATGATTAAGCTGTACTTTTCACAGTTGTAGAAATAATTAATAATAGATCAAATATAGACTATTTACGAATATTTTTTTCAAACATACACAATTTAATATTACCCCCATTCCTCTGTAATAAATTATAAAAAATATTTGATTCTTCTAATTGATTAAAACCTTGTATTACACTTTCTGTAGTAATACATTTGTTAAAACTCTTCACCAGGCTGTAATTAGCATGTGATAACATTAGTGAAAAATATGTTGCTGTCATAATTTACTGCATTCAATGTTGATATTTGTATCTCTTTTTAATCATTTAGTTTTTATTTTTCTAAACTGAATATAGTAGAACATATAATATTATGGAAATAAGACATATATAATATTATAATGATATTATCATATAATATTAAATTAAAGGAATCTATGCTGTGTAAAGCTTATTTGATTTTGTCTAACAGGCTCTGCTCTTGGGTTTAGTAAATCAAAATGTACTGCAGTAGACAGATGGTACAGATAAATCTATCATAAAACCTGAACATAGTCGTGTAACAGATGACTGTAGCTACAGAGAACTATCCCTTTGTTCATTTTACTAATGAGCATCCTCATTGCGACAGGAGATTGAATAGTTAATTATTTGTAGTTCCAATAGATATCAGATGGTGGCGCAAGAGTTAAAGATTAGAAGGAAATGAACTGTTGGAAGACAATATCCGAAAAAAAGGATGAAGATGTGACTCGCAAACTGTCACTTGAAATATTCACATTATGATAATGATTTGAATCCGTTTAGTTGAGGTTAGGCTTATGATTTGTTGATGCCCAGGACAATAGATGTAACGCAGGATCCTATTAAATTGTGCAACAGTGTGTACAATGTCTGTTAAAATGGAAATTGAGTTTGTAAGAGACCCCAGAATTAGTTGTCTGTTAAGTAAGTGATAACCAAAGTTAATATGAGACCTTCAGTTCAGAGTTGCCTTTTTGTGTGTAGTTGTTTGAAGACATTATACCCATTTTAATTAATTTTGTTTCTGTCCATTTTAATTTATTAAATTAATTAGTTTTTTTTTTTTCTATTAGACTTATGATTTATTAAAGGAATAAGCTTTTTATGCCCAATTACAATTTGTATGGCAAGGATTTTCATAACATACAAATTAATTAAAAAAGTACACTAGCCTAGTTTTTAATATACTACTTAATAATCTACTTTATTTGCATTTTTTATATTGATTTTGAATTTTACAATGTTCTACAAAACTTCAAAATATTTTGTTCTTTGTTCAGTTTTTCAAGTTGTGTCCGAATCTCTGTGACCCTATGGATTGCAGCATGCCAGGAACATATCTATGTCTCTAGTTGTGCTTATCCATAAGGTTTTCTTGCCAAAGATACTGGAGTGGGTTGCCAGTTAATTCTCCAGTGGACCCGTAATTTGTATGACCCCTTTGCAATGACCTGCCTATCTTGGGTGACTCTACATTAGTAATTTTTATTGTTCTGAATATAATCTAAGCCATCAGTCAAGTCCAGATCACCTTAAGCATTGGAGGCTTGATCACATTAGTAATGGCAGAACACCCAGTAAGAAGAAGCTACCACTAAACGTAATTTTGGGAACACAATCTTTTTGGTAAAGAATGTATCCAGCAACTGCTTAGTGTTCTTAGTGTTGGAATTTTTTTTAATGACTTTTAGCTTCAATTTGGACCTAATACATTTTAACTAGAAAATTGTATTTATTTAGACTACCTCTAAGCCTGCTAATGTCTATGGACATTACTTTGTTGTTTAGTCATGTCCGACTCTCCATGGTCCTATGGACCAAAGCATGACAGGCACATGTGTCAGCCACTGGCCTTCTGAGCTCATTCAAGCTCATTTTCATTGCTTCAGTCGCTTCATCAATCCATCTCCGCCTCTGTCTCTCCATTCTTCGTGTGCCTTCAATTTCATCCAACATCAGAGTCTTCTCTAAGGAATCCTGCCTTCTCATGATATGGCCAAAATATTTGAGCTTTAGCCCCATGATCATACCTTCCAGTGAACAGTTAGGCTTGATTTCCTGTAGTATTGAGTTATTGTGATATTCCCTACTGGATACATTATTAGACTGAGAGAGATTTGGTTACTTGATCAGTAGTGCTGTTCAAATGAGATAATGTGCCTGATTTTATTTATTTTGTTAAAGTAATTATCCGTAGCTTGTAATTTTTTATTTTATTTTTTTGTAGTAAAAGTTTTTTACTAATCCACAAGAAAAGAATACAATTGTGCATATATGACATTGAATAGTCAGTAAAGCAAGATTTTTGCATATAATATACAGTACACAATATTATATTTTTAAAAATAGAACAAAAAAATATACATTAACACATGAACTAGGTATTGTATTATCCAGCTCTTGTGCCTTCTTATTTTTCAATATGTTATGGGGAAGTAAAAAACAGAAAGAGAAAGAGAAAGAAAAGTAAAAATGGAGGCAAGAAGCAGAAAAAATATTGAGGGATTAGGGTTAATAAAGAGTATTAATAGGGGGGGCGGGGTATGTGAATGAAAACCAATTTGTAGGCAGCCATGATTTGATTTTTAATAAAATTGTTTCTCAACAGACTAATTGGATGATGAATAAACTATTGAAAGTGTTAGACTCTTCTGTGTAAACACCTCTTCTGCAGAGTCACATAAATAGGAAAGATATCAAAGTGGCACTCAAAGCAAATTACTCTTTATGAGTCCAGCCAGACCTATCAGTGTTAGATATTAAGTTACACGGTGCTAGTGTAGTATAATAACATGTTTGTAATTAAGACACTAATATTTTTGGCTATGAAAATATGTAAATTAAGAAAAAATGTCTACAATATCCTCAGTGGGAGAATATTGGGTGGTCCAAATAAGAAGTCTATTAAGTCACTACTTTTGCAAATGGAGATATGTAACTTATTCTATTTCTAGTGGAATATGAGTCTTCTCACATTATGATAACTTACTAAATATATCTCGGGCTAGATGAAATTCTCACAGTGGAATATGACTTTTCTCGTGCTGCCCCTATTCTCTGGAACTCCTTGCCTTGCTCCACCAGACCACCTCCCTGCCTCAAAAACTTCAAAACCTCACTAAATCTGTTTAAATAAGCTTATCACCTTCCACGCTAACATGTACAACACTTTTTTCACCCTTCTGTACCACACTCAAAACCTATAGATTGTAAATTTGCGAGTTTTCAATCTTGCATGGTGCTTTGGGTAAAGCATTATGGACACTGGATTCTAAGCTCGAAGACAGGGCCCACAATCCTTTGCAGCAATGTTTTAACATTGCTATTGTTTTTGGCCTTGAACTTACCCATGTATAGCCCTACGGAACATGTTGGCGCGTTACAAATAAACGATAATAATAAGGTAAAACTTAATTTAAGAACTTAACTCAACAGTTTCAGGCTCCCAGAGTATCCAGCTAACAAACCATCTTGGGCCCAAAGATAACCTTACAATGGACATTAAGAGTTTTGGGGAACATGGAAGTGGTTATATTAGTACCAAGGGATTGTTGCCAAAAGTAGATCAAGAAGAAAGGAAAACATTTAGCAGAGTCTCAATCCATAAGTCGATAGGGCTGACAACAAATACTTTTTAATCTATCCTCTTATAGTGAGACAAGAACCTGGAAATTGCCGTAGGGAAAAAAAGAAACTTTATGGTTTTGTAAAAACCATTAACCTCAAGATAGTGATTAATATTTCAATATAGAACTCAATAATGCAATACATACAGCTCAGAGAATGAATGTTAATAATAATTACATTTGAAAATTGCACCAATAAAATAGAAGCAGTGAACCTTTACTGCAGGTAAAATGCTACACAAATTAGGGCCACAACACATTTCATAGATTTATACCAGTAATAGCAGCAGCCTGAAAACAATGCTGAAGATCAGGCAAATGCCTGCTGTAGATAGCAATGTCCCCAATTTCTGATTAGGTCCAAATCAGCAGTCCATGAGATCCAGAAGACCGAAAATACAATTCAGAAGCCAATTTGCTGTCTAGGTTTCACATAATTAGTATAGTGATGGTTCTCGCATATAGGGTATAACAAATCATTTGTTTTAATTATTGTCCTCCCATGGTAAGAAGCATAGTGAAAGCCTGCACAACCAGTTGCACTTTTTGATCAATGTTACTGCTGAGGGCACTTGGCATGCTGAGAAAAGCAGGGGTACCCCTATAACTCCCAAAGAACAAAGCTGAACAAACCTCAGTGGTGAGGAGGACAAGCTCTCATTACCTTGCAGAAGAGTATCCGGGATGCTGCTGTAGTAGTAGAGGGAAAAGGTAGAGGGAAAATGTGACTGACACCAATCAAAGATCAAATTAGGAGCTGACACAGGATTTAATTAGTATTATTATAAATTGTGGGTTGCTTATTGTGATCATATGATACAATTTAAAAAAAATCTTAATTTTATCAATATTTATTTTACTACATTATAAACCTTTGCTGGTTGATTATCTGCATTTAACATGAATTGTAGAAAATACATTTTTAAGTAAACCGAAATTAATAAATGTCCCACTCTTGTAAAGTTCAGATACCGTACAGCAGGTATACACTGTAGCTTGTTGATTTAATTCTTTATCTCACTACTGTATTCCATAGACCTTGAGCATCATAAGCAAGCAAATATAAGACTTCAACATTTATCTAACCTTGTCAATAAAGTATCTTTATCTCTGTTTATTTTGTGTAATTGTTATGAATGTTTTTTTGCAAACAGGTCTATTGATTATTATTTAGATGGAAAATGCTTTTTATTTATTTCTATTTGCAATCAAAGTTCATATTTACATAAAGACTATGTAATATTTGCCAACATCTTGATATTTGGACGGTACTTTCTCGTTGTATAATGAATGTTAAAAGGCTTGATCCATCTTCTTTTAAATAGGTAAGAAAATATATGTATTGGGTAAAGTCTAGACAGCTATAGAACGGTATCTTCAAACATATTCAAAGTCTTTGAAATAGACAAGTGAAAGAGGGTATCAGTGGCAATAAGCTGCAACTGCATTAGAAAAAGACTTTTTCATAATGGAAGTGGCAAGATTTTAACAAAAGGCACGCATAATAAAAATGTAAATGAGCTTGCTTTACCAAAATTATAACTTTAAAGTCTTTTGTCGGGCGTTATCCTGAGACCGCCTTACAAGGTAATAACTGTTTGCATAGAGATTTAAAGTGAAGTGCTCAATAGCATTAAACGCCTGCACAGTCTATGTGTGACAAGCATGCAAAGCCAAGTTAATGTTCAGAATATGAATTGCCTCCGGGTGGCTGCAGCACCAAGTAGAAAACCAACTGTGTTGATATTAGAGGGCCTGATGGACTCCATGTGGCTTCCAGCCTGAAAACTTCACCACTTTGACATGTGATGTGCTCCTCATGACACTGGCAGCACTGTCACAGAGTAATGGCACAAAGGCAACAAGCCCCCCTCCTTAGCAGTGCACTTTGCAACCCCCCAGCGATGCTCGTCCACAAACTCCCTGCTTTTGCTTAGTTACGGACAGCACTTTCCTAAACACACAGAGGGTCTTGTGGGTGGATAGGCCCCAGCTGCCTTCCTGGACACAGCTTCCATAATAAATTGACCTGAATGATGAGGGCACACAAACAGTATGATAGGCATTATTCCTGTCAATAAAAATGTCCCCATGTGTTAGTCTTTGTATGTAATGTACTGCCGTCTTTCTTCCAGCAAGAGCCTTTTTAGCCTCCTTCCTTTTTTCTATTCATATTTTAAATATGCAACAGAATGCAGGAAATTATATGATGGCCATGCTGTATAATTATTGTTGCTCAGCAGTGTGTTCAAAGCTTTTGTTCTCTCGCTTAAAATAAAAGACTCTCTAATATTTCAGATTATTTATGTATCAGAAGATGACCCAGAAAAAGAAAGGATTCAAGAAGAAAATAAAGAGCTGAAAGATGAAGTTGAGACTCTGCAGGAAAAATATCGGCAGCTGGAAGATATTCTAATTCAGAAAGAGAAGCATATTCACTCACTAGGTAAGATACATGCATTTAACTCTGCAGGAAGGACGTCATGCCAAGTTACAAAAACTGCAATTTTTGAAAAAAAATATTTAAGTTCCTTTTTCTAACGCTATTATTATTATCATCAGTATTATTATCATTATTATTATTATTATTATTATTATATACTTTTATTTGTAAGGTGTCTACATATTCTGTAGCGATATACAGGGAGTAGAGTAACAAGAAAAAGAACAATAACAGAAAACAAATTAAACACCAAATAAAATATTGGAGATCCCTACCTTTGAGGTTACTCTGTTTTCTGTGGTTATTTTTATGCATTCTAGATACTAGAGAACAAGAACAAAGGGACTTTAAACTTTTATTTTTCTTTATTATATCACCATACTAATGTAAGACTACACACTTTTAGACAATGAAAAATTACGTTAGTAAAAAATTTACATAGGAAGCAGTGGGCTTTGTTATGTTTCCCTAAATAAACTTGAGTTTCACATACAGATTCTGAAGAAAAGTAGATCTTGAGTGGCCTATAAACTATATATTTTCTTAAGAAAGCAAGATAGTGTTTCCTGTGCTAAGAAATGTGTGTTGCAAGGCAGGCAAATTACTGTACATACTTGAGTATAAGCCGACCCGAGTATAAGCCGAGGCACCTATTTTACCACAAAATACTGGGAAGACTTAGTGACTCGCGTATAAGCCGAGGGTGGGAAATGTGCTGCCCCCTGTGTCCCTCTTGCGCACTCTGTGTCCCCATCTTGTGTGCCCTCCGTGCCCCTTTCTTGTGTCCCCCCTCTCTCTCCCTTGTGTCTCTTCCCCCTCTCCCTCCCCTGTGTCTCTTCCACTCCTCTCCTGTTTCTCTTCCCCCCTCATCCTTCCCTGTGTCTCTTTCCCCCCTCTCCCTCGTGTCTCTTTCCGTCCCCCTCCCTTATCACCCTCCTCAACACCCCTCCTCATTCTCTCTCCTCATCCTCCCTCTTTATCCTCTATCCTCATCCTCTCTCCTCAACCCCCTCCTCATTCTCTTTCCTCAACACCCCTCCTCGACCCCCCTCCCCCTCCTTAACTTCTCTCCTCAACCCCCCTCCTCATCCTCTCTCCTGAACCCCCCTCCTCATCCTCCCTCCTCATCCTCAACCCCCTCCTCATTCTCAACCCCCCTCCTCAAATTCCCTCCTCAACCCCTCTCCTCAACCTCTCTCCTCAACCCCCCTCCTCGACCCCCCCTCCTCAACCCCCCTCCTCATCCTCAACCCCCCTCCTCATCCTCAACCCCTCTCCTCAACCTCCCTCCTTAACTTCTCAACCATACTCCTTAACTTATCTCCTCAACCCCCCTCCTCAACCCCCCTCCTCATCCTCTCTCCTCAATCCCCCTCCTCATCCTCTCTCCTCAATCCCCCTCCTCAATCCCCCTCCTCATCCTATCACCTCAACCACCCTCCTCAACCCCCCTCGTCAATCCCCCTCCTCATCCTCTCTCCTCAACCCCCCTCCTCATCCTCCCTCCTCCTCACCCCTCCTCAACCCCCCTCGTCAACCCCCCTCCTCATCCTCAACCCCTCTCCTCAACCTCCCTCCTCATCCTCAACCCCCCTCAACCTCTCTCCTCAACCCCCCTCCTCATCCTCAACCCCCCTTCTCATCTTCAACCCCCTCCTCAACCTCTCTCCTCAACCCATCTCATCCTCAACCCCCTCCTCACTTTACCCCTCTCCCTTTTTTAATTTAACTGCTGTAGGCCTGTTTTGCAAATAACCCTAGATAGAATAAATCAAAAGACAGAAAGAAGATACATGGTGAAAGGTGTAACTGACACAGGAAATAATGAGGGGTCGAGAGAAAGAGAAAAGGTGGGAGAGCGAAAGAAAATAAATAATAGAAGATATGTTGGAAACTATACAGAGATTGGTGGATAGAGATCAAAGAGAGATTAAAAGACCAGTGTAGTTAAAAAAAAACTGAACTTATATGTGATGAATGCATCAAGCTTACAACACTAGCAGCTATGTAAGCCATAAATATAAAAACATTTGTAGAGAAAATCAGAATATTTGAAGACTTTCTTTGTGAATAGAGGAATCTGTGTTGTCTTTGTTATATCACTTCCTAAGATTTGAATTATGAGCGTGTGTTTATTTGTTGGTGGAGGGAGGAGGAAAAAGGGAGAGGTTTAGATGACTTCTTAGATAATTGAATTTGATTGAAACTTACCCCCACTGACCAGAAGCAGGAAGCTTTGCAGAATTGCTCTCAAGAAATAGAAACTCACAACTTCCATGAAAGTATCTTGAATACATCAATGGTCCAGTTATTTTTTTTGTTATTTAAAACTACCGTAGTATGACTTAAAGTTTTCAAATATATATAGCCCTAATCTATTCATTTCCTCCAACACCTTTTTGACCCTCTCCAAATTGGATCTGGCCCCAACACTCCTCAGAGACAACTCTTACAAAAGTTACTAATGACTTGATCACAGCCAAGTCAAAGGGTCACTTCTCTACTCTGATTCTCCTGGATATCTCAGCTGCCTTTGATACAGTTGACCACCGTCTTCTCATCCAAATTCTCCACTCTTTTGGCATCTGTGACGTTGCTCATGGTTTATATATTATCTAGAAAATTGAACATATAGTGTATTTTTCTCTGGCACTTCTTTTTCACTGCTTCATCTGACTGTTGGAATACCACAATGTTCAATTGTAGGCCTCCTCCTCTTCTCCATCTATACATCCTCCCTTGGCACCTAATAAAACTTTTGGATTTCAGTATCACTTATATGCAGATGACACATAAATCTATCTCTCGCACCAGAGCTATCCCCCCTCTCTTCTAGAACATTGCCATCCGCCTCTCATGCATATCCTCCTGGATGTCTGCCCGTCAACTGAAACTCAAAGGGACTCATCGCGAGGACTGTAAAAGTAAAGTAGAGTGAGGGAGAGGCCCGCAATGGGTGCCGAGGGCGTTCATTGCGGGGCTCGGTATGAGCACCGAAGGCACTCATTGCGAGGCACGCAAGTTGCGATTTTGCCAGGGCCTGCAATCAGTGGCGAGCCCCGTAAAGTAGAGGGGGGAGAGGCTCGCAATGAGCGCCAAAAGCTCATTGCAAGGCCCGCAAGTTAGATGTGGGAAGATCCTCACATTGTGCGGCAAATAGCATTGCAGCACTTCAAATTGTATTGCCGTTATTTTTGACTGGCAAGTCGCTAGTATTATATATTTTGTAATTAAATGTACAGTGGAAAAAGGAGGGGGAGAGAAAAGAGATAGTGATGAAGGGCAAATGGAGAAAAAGGTTGTGCAAATTTGAGAAGGGAAGTGGGAAGGAGTAAAGTAAATGGTGAGAGCTGAGAGAGAAATCAAAGGGAACATTGCATGCCTGTTTAAAAGAGAGCATTTCCCCTGAAGCTCCAAGATGTGGCAGTGTAGGGTAGTTCAACACATTGGGGATGTGTGTCAGGGAAGGAGGTAAGAAATCAAGGGCTTCAAAATGACAGCCATACACAGATGAGATGGGTTCTGTGAGGATGAGAAAATAAGATAGGGATGGGTGCTATGTAAGGTAGGTGCTTATAGCGTTTAGGTCATCTGTCTGGATGGATACTAAGAGGGGATGGCTGCTGACAAGGACTGGGTGCAATGTAGGGATGGATGATAAGAGGGATGGGTGCTGTGTGGGGGTTTATGTTGAGAAGGACTGGGTGCTATGTAGATAGTTTATATGTATGATTGCTGTAATTTGAAGGGGTCTTGGGAAGGGGCACTGAGTGAATTGGTACCGGAAGGCCCCAATGCAAAATCATTTTTAGAACCCCAACACGGGGAGGCAATTTTTTTTGTACCATGGCCCTCTATTCTCTAGCTCTGCCACTGAGAAGAATCATTGCATTTAATAAAAAAAAACTCTCAAAAGCTAGATAACATTTTTCATATTTGCCTTACTCTGTGGCATGGGGTCTCTCTGCAATTTCTTATTTTTATCCGTAGTTACATGGCCTGCTACTTAGTCAATATAGGCAAACAGAGAACACGTCCTAGTATGTTTTTTCTCATGATGCCATCAGGGGAAACTGTCTTAACTGTGATTGGCTGAACAATATTATATGATTGGTGAGGCAGAAAACAGTTGCTAAGGAAGGAAAAAGCAGGGGAATCACAAGTCCACTTAGGACAACTGAAAAGTATGCTATCAAGCTTCTTTTCTCCAGTATATTTTCTAGTCCTCCTATTTTTTATTATTAACTTAAGATGATTGTAAAGAAATAAGTGTATTCCCCGGGTAGTAGCCATGGGTGTAGGAACTGAGGAACTGCCCCTAGATTTTTCAATGTATGTTTTATGTGTAGAGAAGCAGTTGCGTGATATTTTTATACTATATGCAGTACCCCCCACAGATTTTCTTTGGCTCCTACACCCATGGTAGTAGCACTCTAATCTGCAAGACATTTACTTTTCTGTGACTCCACGAAATTCAGTAGTTGAAAAGCAACATTGTTCATTGGAAGGCATCAGGCTTTATATATATATATTTTTACATTTCAATGGTTTGAGTGGGTGTAGTGATATTTTAATATTAATCAATTAAATGTGACAAGGACCATATTCCACAGACATGTTTGCCATCTGATTTTAATGATGTTTCTTATCTTTTCATACAATGTTCTTTCATCTACAAAGAACCACCTGCTAAAGCACTTTGTATATGCTGTGACTAACAGCAAGGATGTCCAGTACTGGTATTGATCAAAAGAAATGGGCACTTACAGCCACACTTGGCTCTTGAACTTACTTCTTAATTTCTATCTGGCCAGCCGACCAAACAGCAGGAAGAGGGCTCTGAATGTCAAGGGTAGTTGTGGGGGTCAGAGTGATGCCAGGGCTTTTGGCCACTGTGCAATGGCCAGGGTTTACAGATTGACCTGCAATACATAATATGAATGCATTGTCACGGGAATGGGATTTCACGCTCTGCCTTTCTTTTCCTTTGTTTCAGATTTGGATGTGGGTGCCATGAAAACGAAAATGGAAAAGGACCAAAAGACCATTGAGAAGGTGTGACTTTTGACATCAAGTGATGGCTTTTTTACGTATGTTAATGGCCTCCTGTAGCATTATCTAAACCTGTAACAAAACTTGCCAAAAATGGAACAAAACAGTTTTGTATGTTCAGATTGATGGCTTATTTGAAGGAGAAGAAAAGATGACAAGCAGCCTATCAAAGTAAGATGTGCTCATAGCAGCTCACAGAAACTGAGAGAAGAAAGCAAAACGTGTACCATTAATTTAGGAAGGAAAGTAAGAGCATAAAACAATTTCAGTATTAAAACTCTTTGTAAGATCTACATCCTCACCTTATATTAAGTATATATTGTTTAGCTTAGGAAAGTCATCACATGTTTATGAATTATTAAAAAAACAATAAAATTATCAGAAAAAAATGGGGGTGCCCTAAAATAGTCAGACTTACAGGAAAATATTAAATGTAGTGGCTTTCAGCTTCACATTGGATTCAATAAATTTAAAAAGGTCTTGTTAATATCTACCAATTAGACCATTAATGCTTATGGCCAGTAATAATGTATTAATTATTTGACAATTTTATTATTATTTAACTTTGATTACCTGCTCTGTATTACTAAGGAAATGAGCCAAACATTGTACTTTTCCTATCAAGTGGTAACATGCATTTGAAGCTTGATATGAAGAAGTGAATGTTAGTGCTTTTCTGATTAATGGTATCATGTCCCACTGTGGGTACTAGTGAGGGTTAGACATTGCTCTTTAAAAGGGGCACTGCAGTTATGGAAAATCTTCATATGTTTGTGAAGTATGTAACAAAAACACATTAGCAGTTGTGTAAGCCATAGGCATAAAATCATTTTCACATAAAATATTTATTTTAAGAGACTGTACTTGTGCCTGAAGCACTCCACATATGTGTCTTCCATATTTTCTGCTGGCTTCAAATTTCAATTGTGTTTTTCTATCTTATATTTTCTGGAGTTGAAGAAGGAGGGTGGTGGATTTGTTAACACATTGGTTGAATCACACAAACTTTTAGTAATTACCACCTTGCCCCTTCCCTACACATGCTCAGTAGTAGGCAGATTGAAAGTATAGCACACACCTAGCAGAATCTGCAAAGATGAAGTATTTCTATGAAAATGTATTTAAACTCATAGGGCCTCATTCTATTACCGGCCGTAAATCGGCCGTAAGGCTGCGATTCCTTGCGGGGGTTCTGTTAACTCGCGATTCTATTATACTGCCCCGCAAGGATCTCCTCTTACGGCTGGCCGCATATCTTGGAACCGGCCATAAGCTCAGAAATCTAAAAACGCAAAAATAAAATCAAGCCTGCACTGTACAGCTCTGTAAATGCTAGGGATCATATTGGGGGACATGAGGATTAAAAGTAACCCACTCTCAAGCTTGCACATCAGCCCAAACCCGAGTTCAAATTAACTGTTTATTTTCCGGCTGCGGCGTGGGCGGGTCTGAGGTGCTCCAAGCCCTCTGGTCTTTTTACATGGATATTTTACGGATATTAAAAAATATATATTTTACGGATTTGAGTATAGGGTAATTATGTGCTATTTTTGCTAACACCGAATATCACTTTATAGACTCTGCAAAGTGCAGGATGGCTTTATTTGGGCTATTTTATGTGCTTAATTGGTGCTAGCGGGACCTCTTTCCTGCAAGTAAGCTGCGGCTCGCTTTTAGCCTTGCAGAGAGGGTTCCCGGTGCAATTGAATTGCAAATAGGAATTTCTTACGGCCGATTTCCTTGCGGCCGTTTAAGATCAAAGGATTTCCTCCGGCGCGAGCGGACGCAAGAGATAGCAAGGCACCGTCCGCAAGCCTGCCGGAATCCCCGGCCGGAGGGGAATAGAATAGCCGAATAGCTTGCGGCCGGTCCTTGCGGCCCCGCAACGGCTGCGGCCGCTAATAGAATGAGGCCCATAGTTTACATAGCAGTTATCTTGCTGATTTGTTTCTTACTTTACAAACGGTTGAATTGTTTTCCAATCTCCAATGGTCTTTCACTCAGATTTCCTTTACTTGCAATGCTACATATACTTACTAATGCTTAAATATTTGATTATTGTGTCATTTAGCTCACTTCAGCACAAGAACAACTGAAAATTGAATTTGAGAATGAAAAAAGTGCTTCAGCTACAATGGTAAGATGCTCGGGCTGAGTATACTTTATTTTTGACTTTTTTTTTCTTATCCTTCATAGGATTAGATTTATGTTGTTTCCCATGACAGGCATTTGTAACCAATTTATTATTATTGTTGTTTGTTCATTGTTTTTTCTTTATGGTATATTGAATAACTAAACTTGATATTCAGCAATTTTTTTTAGAAAATAAAAAACAAAATAAACACAGACTTTCATTTTTTCATTTTTAATTTATAAGCAATTATTCTTTACTGTAGGCTTCCATTTTCTTTACTGAGCCTGATTCTGATATGTTCCACCTCAACTGGGTGTGTCCTTTTAAACTAATGAGCTTTGCATAAATGCTAATGAGAGCACTGGCAGTAGTTAATGATGCATTACTGTTGTGCAAAAAGGGATTCCACCTCGGGAAGAAGGCAACTGGAAACTAAAATGGTACATTCATAATCTGCATAATTGCATACAATTTTATTAGTGGCATTATTTTATTATCATTTTAATTCTGAAAACATGTTGCCTATTTTCAAGTTAGCTTCTTCAAAATAGGATATTTACAAAATATGACCGAAATCACAGAGGGGGTTTATAACCCTGTATGTTTTGTGAAAACTGTGTATTTTACATTTAAGTTCTGTACTTTTGATAGAATCATCATTTACTAAAAACAGGAATGGACACTGCTTTATCCCTCCCCCGGTTTAAAAAGTGTGTTCACTGACCCTTTGTAGTGCTACAAGAACTAAATCATTTTCCTTAGGATTCAATAACTCGCTTAGTGCAACTTACACTCGTACCGCTATTGATGCAAAAGCAGTCTACACTTGGATTGGAAGTAATTTTTACAATATTTGGAAATATATATTTTTAATGCAAAAGGCAAAAAAACAATAACATGTATGTAATCACATATATAGTTGTGAGCATGCGGGTTGTTGCTAACGCTGCAGGCTTGCATTGCCAGCAATGGAGGGCCTCGTGAAGCGAGGGCGGCAGTTGCTGGCAAGGTGCGCCGAAGGCGGTCCTTGCCAGCAACAAAGGTGGAGGCTCTACGGCTTCACATGCGGTTACAGACACCCACACAAGCGTCACTACCATGGTCTTACACAAAAAAAATACGAGACTCAAAAATACGGCCTTAACGGAAAAAGTACGACCTTCACGGCAGAACCGCGCACACAAAAAAACATTAAAAAAACAATAAATACCCACAAAAAATACATAAAAAGCTTACCCACAGCAAGGAGGGGCACCCAGGACTTCTGCAAGCGAAGTTACACCTCCATTTAAGTCCAAATTCCCGAGTTCAGACACACGAAAACCCCCTAAGCGAGAGAAAAAATGGCCGACGCAAAAAACGAGGCTCCACGACACCGGACCGCACAGCCACGTACAACTTACCCAAGAAGGGATCCGAGATAAGCTCGGAAACCCGCATTAACCCCACGGGATCCGAGATAAGCTCGGAGACCTGCATTAACCCCACATTAACCCCACATTAACCATCGTAGTGGGGGTCCCGATCGCACGTGATCAGGGACCCCGCTGCAATGAAAATTCAAAATTCCCACGTTACGGGTCCTTAAAGGACCGTAAAGGTCCTTAAGGGACCCGTAATAATAAAAAAACACCCTATCACGCATGGGGCTCTATACAGAGCCCCATCAACCCCTAAAAAACCCTGTCACTCATGGGGGTCAATAAAGACCCCCATAAGCCCATAAATAACCCTGGCACTCATGGGTGTCAATATAGACCCTCACAAGCCCTTAATTAACCCTGTCACTCATGGGAGTCAATACAGACCCCATAAGCCCTTCATTATCCCTGTCACTCATGGGGATCAATACAGACCCCCATAATTAACCCTGTCACTCATGGGGGTCAATACAGACCCCCATAATACATATCAATAACCCTGTCACTCATGGGAGTCTGTACAGACCCCCATAAACTAATAATTAACCCCGTCACTCATAGGGGTCCATACAGACCCCCATAAACGCATAATTAACCCTGTCACTCATGGGGGTCAATAAATACCCCCATAAGCCCATAAATAACCCTGGCACTCATGGGGGTCAATAAAAGACCCCCATAAACCCATAATTAACCCTGTCACTCATGGGGGTCAATAAAGACCCTTATAAGCCCATAAATAACCCTGGCACTCCTGGGGGTCAATACAGACCCCCATAAACCCTTCATTAACCCTGTCACTCATGGGGGTCAATACAGACCCCCATAAGCCCTTAATTAACCCTTTCACTCATGGGGGTCATTACAGACTCCCATAAGCACTTAATTAACCCCCTCACTCATGGGGGTCAATACAGACCCCCATAAACCCATAATTAACCCTGTCACTCATGGGGGTCAATACAGACCCCCATAATACATATCATTAACCCTGCCACTCATGAGAGTCAGTACAGACCCCCATAAACTAATAATTAACCCTGTCACTCATGGGGGTCAATACAGACCGCCATAAACGCATAATTAACCCTGTCACTCATGGGGGTCAATAAAGACCCCCATAAGCCCATAAATAACCCTGGCACTCATGGGAGTCAATACAGACCCCCATAAACCCATAATTTACCCTGTCACTCATGGGGGTCAATAAAGACCCCCATAATACATATGATTAACCCTGTCACTCATGGGGGTCAATAGAGACCCCCATAAACCCATAAATAAATCCGTCACTCATGGGGGTCAATACAGACACCCATAAACCCATAATTAACCCTGTCACTCATGGAGGTAAATATAGACCCCCATAAGCCCTTCATTAACCCTGTCAATCATGGGGGTCAATACAGACACCCATAAACCCCTAATTAACCCTGTCATTCATGGGGGTCAATATAGACCCCCAAAAGCCCTTCATTAACCCTGTCACTCATGGGGGTCAATACAGACCCCCATAAACCTTCATTAACCCTGTCACTCATGGGGGTCATTACAGACCCCCAAAGCACTTCATTAACCCCCTCACTCATGGGGGTCAATATAGACCCCCATAAGCCCTTCAATAACCCTGTCACTCATGGGGGTCAATACAGACCCCCATAAACCTTCATTAACCCGGTCACTCATGGGGGTCATTACAGACCCCCATAAGCACTTCATTAACCCCCTCACTCATGGGGGTCAATATAGACCCCCATAAGCCCTTCATTAACCCTGTCACTCATGGGGGTCAATACAGACGCCCATAAACCCTTAATTAACCCCGTCACTCATGAGGGTCAATACAGCCCCCCTAAGCACTTACTTAACCCTGTCACTCATGAGGGTCAATACAGACCCCCATAAACCCATAATTCACCCTGTCACTCATGGGGGTCAATAGAGACCGTCATAAGCCTCTATTTAACCCCATCAGTCCCATAAGGGTATATTATGACCATTATGGGCCTGTTACAACCCAACATTAACCACAAAAGTGCCATGACGATCCTCAAGGACCATCATGACACTAAGTATAAACACTACACTGCACTATACCCCCACAATAAAATAATAAATATCAACTAAACACCCTCTACACTAACCTATTAACACCTACACTACCTACCTACCCCCTAAAGACCCCCCACCACTCTAATTACAGAATAAAAATAAAACTAGTCACCAAAAATAAAAAATCTACATTACATAAATTAAAAAAACCTAAATCACAAAAAATAAAAAATCTACATTACAGAAAATAAAAAAAAACAAATCACAAAAATAAAAAAGGAACATTACAGAAAATAATAAATACATTACAACCCCCCCACTACAGAAAAAAAAAACAATTACACACCTGAAAAGGAAATACATAGAATACATACAATACAATGCATACAATACAAATAAAATGAAATACAATACAATACCCCCTATGTAATATACAATAAATACTATATCTAATATACATCCTATCTATCTAATATACAATACATCCTATCTATCTAATATACATCCCCCAATCTATCTAATATACAATAAATACTATCTATCTAATATACATCCCCCAATCTATCTAAATAAATACCACAATCTAATATACATCCTATCTATCTAATATACATCACACAATCTATCTAATATATAATAAATACTATCTATCTAATATACATCGTATCTATCTAATATACATCCCCCAATCTATCTAAATAAATACCACAATCTAATATACATCCTATCTATCTAATATACATCACCCAATCTATCTAATATACAATAAATACTATCTATCTAATATACATCCTATCTATCTAATATACATCCCCCAATCTATCTAAATAAATACCACAATCTAATATACAATAAATGCTATCTATATATAAAATAATCTAAATCTAAGCTAAAATAAAATAATTAAGACTACTTACCTTTTCAGATGTCCCTTGAGATCATCCACCTAGGAAGAAAAAAAATTAGTGCAACACATTTACAGTAAATAAATAAACATTATAAACATTATAAATATTCTACTCACCTTTCCAGCATGTCCCCATCCTTCTTCTTTTCTTCTTCTCCCTGTTAAAAAAAACATAACATTATGACACATACATAAACATAAAACAAACTAAAATAAACAGAATCTACATTGTACCTACCTCCCCGCGATGTCTCCGGCCTCCTCCTCTTCTGCCCCGCCCTGGAACCACGCTCTAAAACAATAAAAAAAAAATAACGGAGATCCGCATTTGCGGACTTCCCCGACGCTAATGAGCCTCCCGGAGCCTTTTCCGGAAGAAAATAGGCAATGGCGCCTTCTGATTGGTTGAAAACGCTGTCTATCAAATTCATCCAATCAGGAGGCGCCAATGTGTGAGCCAATCAGAAAGGGATACACCCTAAAATCCCACTCTGATTGGATAATGCATTTGTCAATCTTTATTTAAACCAATAACAAGGCGCAGATGCCTTCAGCCAATCACAATGGATTACACCCCCACAGGGTGATTGGCTGGAGGCATCAGCGCATTCTGATTGGTTGCACTGACAATAGCCAATCACAATGGAATACACCCCCATGTACTGATTGGCTGAAGGCATTTGCACCTTCTCATTGGCTGTTGTCAATGTCAATCAGTATTACAGCCAATGGAAAGGCGCAGATGTCTTCAGCCAATCACCCATGGGGGTGTATCCCATTGTGATTCGCTGATGTCAATAAAGCCTTCTGATTGGTTCAAATAAAGATTGACCGGTGCATTATCCAATCAAAGTGGGATTTTGGGGTGTATCCCTTTCTCATTGGCTCACAATTGGCATCTTCTGATTGGCTGAAAACTCTGTCTATCAAATTCAGCCAATCAAAAGCCGCCATTTTTTTTCTGGAACACTCCGTAGGAGGCTAATTAGCGTTGGGGAGGTTTGCAAGTGCGGACCTCCGTTAGTTTTTTGACCATTTTTTTTTTAGAGCACGGATTGTTCCAGGGCCCTGCCGGGGCAGAAGAGGAGGAGGCCGGGGACATCGGGGGAAGGTCAGTACAATGTATATTATGTTTATTTTACTTTGTTTTATGTTTATATATGTGTATTAATGTAATGTTTTTTTTTTACATGGGCCGCACCGGAGAAGAAAACAAGAAGAAGGACGGGGACATGCTGGAAAGGTGAGTAGAATATTTAGAATATGTACTATGTTTATTTTATGTAAATGTTGTACAATTTTTTTTTCCTAGGTGGCTTATCTGAAGGGACATCTGCAAAGGTAAGTGGTCTTAATTATTTTATTTTAGCTTAGAATTAGGGTTTCTATATAGAGATAGCATGTACTGTATATTACATTGTGGGATGTATATTACATAGATAGGATGTATTGTATATTAGATAGATTGGGGGATGTATATTAGATACATAGGATGTATTGTATATTAGATAGATTGGGGGATTTATATTACATAGATAGGATGTATTGTATATTAGATAGGGGAGTATTGTATTGAATTTCAGTTTATTTGTATTGTATTGTATGTATTGTATGTCTTTCCTTTTCAGGTCTGTAATTTTTTTTTCTGTAGTGGGGGGGGGGGGGGGGTGTAATGTATTTTGTTATTTTCTGTAATGTTCCTTTTTTAATTTTTTGTGATTTAGTTTTTTTTTATTTTCTGTAATGTAGGTTTTTTTCTTTTATGTAATGTAGATTTTAGAATTTTTGTGACTTTAGTTTGTTAGTTTTCTGTAGAGTGGTGGGGAGGGGTTTATTAGGGGGTAGATAGGTAGGTAGTGTAGGTGTTAATAGGTTAGTGTAGAGGGGGGTTAGTTGATATTTAATGTTTTATTGGGGGGGTATAGTGCAGTGTTTAGACTTAGTGTCATGATGGTCCTTGAGGACTGTCATGGCACTTATGTGGTTAATGTTGGGTTGTAACAGGCCCATAATGGTCATAATATACCCTTATGGGACTGATGGGGTTAAATAGAGGCTTATGAGGAACTGGATAGACCCCCATAAGTGACCGGGTTAAAATGGGGTAGTGCTTACACTTTGGGTCATGAGGGTCCTGGATGACCCTCATGGCACTTATAGTGCTATTACATCATTCGTTACTGTGTTAGAGGGGTCTATATAGTTGAGGCACACAGTACACTCACCTTGTGTGGCAAACAGCATTTCAACACTTTCTTTTACTGACCGTCATTTTTTGACGGGCAAGTTGCTAGTGTTATATTAATTGTTAGAGCATTTTCTGACTTCCATGTCACTTTAAAGAGCCATCTACTGGTCCAGCTGTCACAACTTGTACACAGTGAGGTCGGTATAACCAACTTTTAAAATTATTGAGATTGAAAAAAAAGCTGATCTTTTGTGAGAAACTTAAAATGAAAATATTTGTTTTCCCCTAATTTTTTATTTTCTCTAATTTTTCTATTTTCTCTGCAGCTACCTTTCTGCTGCATATATTTGGTGGCAGAGTTTAAAGACTAATTTAAATAATGGTTGCTACCAACCCTTACTACCTAGAGCATTTCAGTAACCATTTAACATATTGGTACAATGTGCCATTAACGTGCAAGGCCTGTGCCACATATAAGAAAGCAGGCTTCTGTTTCCTTTGATATTATACTCGATTTGCCATCCTACTGCTCCATTATTTACAGTCTGATTCTCTTATAACTCTCACAATAGTTAGCATTACTACAAATGCTTTTGTCACAGTAAACTGGCTGTGTTGTTTATCATAAAAAATAAAACACAGCTTGTGTTCAACATTCAACGTGTGCTCCAAAAGAATATGACAATGTTGAGGAGAAAAAAGGTTGCTCATAGGAAATCAATACATCTTTAGATCTGTTAAGATTCACTTTCTTGCCGCCTGTCAAACTGTGTGCCAAGTCATGGCGACTTTACTTATTTTGTTTTGTTAGGCTCAGCATCATGTATTGTTGAGCCCCTGTCATAGAAATTCATGAAAAACGATACTTCAAGATTACAATAGGAGCTTTCTGTGAAACCAACTGGTGAGGGCATACAGCTAGGCATAAATAGCTTTGTGGCATCATATTGAGCTTGATAAAGAGAAGGCGCTTGGCATGTTGAGCCATTTTTAAATCTGAGGTTCTCAAAGATTTAACATCTTGTTGATAGAATAAGCAGTGCATCAGAGGCACCTTACACAATTTAATAGATCTTTTAAGAGCATTGGTTTTTAAAACGTTGTCTCTGACGTATAAGACTTTTAAATTCATGTTAATGATGTTTAGGTAAATTTTAAAAGTCAGTTTAAAGGACCACTGTGCAATGAAAATGTTTTTCTATTTTTGAAAATGTTGTATCTGATTAACAGCATGATAAGGCAGGGAACACGCCAACTTTTTAAAAGAAAAAATATAAATTCTGATAACTCTATTGCTCCCTAGAGGCATTTTTCTCATAATTTGGTGAAAGGAGCATATGTGAAAGCGGTCTGCAATTATGTTTTTGACTACATGCTCTGGAGCATATGTGTTAGAAGGGTGTAGGTGACATATTCCAAAAGCGCCAATAATATCAAAAACCCCTCCTCCACCCCTCACTCCACTGATGGTTAAAATAACCACAACATGTCATGATCAAGGCTATTAGAAGGTGTTGAAGCCAAACAAGATGGAACATATACAACAAATTATGAATAAAATGTTTTCATGCTCATACAGCTGATGTTAAGATAACATTGACCTAAAAAGTTTCTCCAATGGGTCTCTAAGCTTCACACTTTAGTATATCTGACACATTAAGTACCTTCTTTAATATTTACAGGAATGGGCTTAATGTTTCTGATTATTCTCTACATAACTTTAATTATTTCACTTTTTCAGTAAAAACATGTTCTTTTTTGTTTGTAGTTGTTTGGTTAAGCTTTTTGAAAATAAATCATAAGAGAAAAAAATACTAATCATATTATATATGTATGCTTAGTTGCTAATTCATTTTATTATCTGTTTTGCGAGCATGCAGCATTGTACCTGTTATGTGCCATAATGTAACATAACTGCTTTTGCCCTAAATAGTTTGAACAGCCATGACTTATTTCCAGCAGAGCTTTTTAGGCAAACCCAGGAAATCCCACAGGCTTTTATTGTGGTGTTATACATACATTGTCATCAGTAGAGACCTATTTAGAGCCTCAAAGATGAAAGCGTCAATGTTGTTGTAGACCTAGGGCCATATTAAATTCCATGCCCATAGCAGCACCGGTACACCTGCACAAAATGCAGGCTTGAAATACGACGGAGTTACCGAGCGATTAAATTAGCCAAGCCCGCAACAGACATGGCCAACATCCAAACCCGTAAGCCATTCTTGCGCACATGCATGTGCGGCCATGAACATGATCAATTAGTCAAACCCTTAGTTACAGGTTTAGATGGCGTAACCCGTATACCGTTTGCGGCTAGCATTAAGAGGCCAATTTAATAACCGGAAGTCTAGCGGGCTCCGTTACGGGCTATGGGTTTTCACGTTAGGGGAATTTAATAGGGCTGCTAGTTTTATATATTCCTTTGGCTTCTAGAATCCCTTGAAAAAATGCTGCAAAAATATTGACTAATTGGACGTATACTATTTAAAAATGTATACCCTATGCTAATTTATGGACACCAGCATTTATATTTAAACGTTTACTGGATCCATTATTCATAGTATGCTTTTTTTTAAATCATATTGTGCAAAGTGTTTTTACAAAAAATAAAGCATTTCTAACTTATTATATACAATTGTTTGCTTATTTGTATAGACAAAGGCCCCCATTTAATTCCAAGCCCGTAATTATCTTCATACTGACCGGGTTAGAAATTTGTTACATATATAGATGTATTTAATTGACTCAGGCCCGTAATTACAGGCTCACAGCCCCAACGGGCAAACAATGAGTCAGTAAGTAGCATTTCAGGGCATGATCATGATCAGTTAAGCCTGTAAGTTACAATTTAGACAGAGCCAATAGTAAATGATACTGTCATCATGACGTCAGTAAAACATGGAGTTTAAACTACAATCAATTGGTGTTTAGTAGTTCGATTTGCAATCCAGATATGTAGAAATCAATAAAAATCAATAAATCAACTGTTCTAGTCCATGTGGGTTCCATGATATGTATTAACTCCTTGATACCCTCGATATAACACAGAAAAAAAAACATGAAAAATATCATTTTTTTAAGTACAGTAGTGTGTTTATTTGCTTTTGCAGTGTTACGAACCAGTGTTTAACCTACTTGCGGGTCCTATCTATTACTCGTAGAATTTTTTTTATACATTTGCCATTCACGGGTTTGAAGGCGATTGGGGGCTTGTTGAATTGTTGTAATTAGATATGGATTTTGCGTCTTTAGCACTGATAACAATTACGGTCTTGAAACATCAAAGGAGGAGATAGGACAGAGTTACAATTTTAACTTTTTAGCCTGTAACTTGCTATTGGAATGTGAGTAGCAAAATGAAGCCAATTAAATATCAGTAACATTTACAAGCTCCATTACGGGCTCAAGTTATTGCGATTTGGACAATTAAATAGGGGACTTGGTTTGTTTTCAAGATTTCCTCCAAGTTGACATAATAGAGATCCATAACAACTTAATAAGGTAATACAGATTGATTTAATTGAACAAGCCCGCAATTACATGGCCGAAAGCCAAATCCGTAAACCATGTAACCCTATGTAGTATTTCAGGGCATGATCAGCAAGCCTGTAAGTAACGATTTAGAAACAGACAATAATAAATGAGACCATCATCATGACATCAGTAAAACATGGCACTTAAACGTCAATCAATTAGCATGTAGACGTCCTATATGCGATCGTACCCCTCAATCCATTGATGTGAAAATCAATAAAAATGAATGACGCTACTGTTCTAGTCCATGTGGGTGGCCTCATATGTATTAACTCCTTGATTCCAGAGATTGATATAACACAGAAATTAAACATATAAAAAATTATTTTTTATTGCAGATTTGTGAGCTTGCGGCTGTTGTGCAATTAATTTGAATGTCTTACATCGCTTTCCTCATATTTTAAAGCCCAGTATTGTGTTTTTATTGGCTTTTATAGTGTTAAGAACAGGTGTTTAACCCCTTGCGAGTCCTCTCTAGCACTTTTAGAATTTTTTGCTACATTTGCCATTTTACGGGTTTGAAGGCAATTGCGGGCTTGTGGAATTGTTGCAATTAAATCGCAATTTGCGATTTTAGCAATTGTAACATTTGCGGGCTTGAAAGATTAAAGGCTTGGATGGGTCGGAGTTAAGTTTTTGACAACAACAGGAATTCTCAGCCTATAGCTCGCAAATAGATAGCAGGTAGCTAGAGGAGGCCAATTGAATATCAGTAACTTTTGCGGGCCACATTACGAGCTTCAGTAATTGCAATTTTTACAATTTAATAGGGCCCAGTGTTAACTAATATTTGCATCTGTTGAACTATTAAATGTATCTTTTTAGATCTCTTTATTTTTTGCAATATAATTATTACATATATAGTTGTGAGCAGGCGAGCCAGCCAGAGCCGTTGCTCACGCTTGCGGTCGCACGTAGCGAGCCGCGGCCCTTGCAAAGCGAGGGCCTCCGTTGCTGAAATGGAGCGCCAAAGGCGCTCCTTGCCAGCAACTGCGACCCTCGCAAACTTTACGTTATAACGCAAAGAACACGACACACCAACTGCGACCCTCGCAAAGTTTTCCTTGCAAAGCAAACAACATACGAGACACGTTAACACTCATTACGTTAACACTCATGTCTCTTTTTCCCTCTCCCCTCCCCTGTGTCTCTTCCCCACCCACCCCTGTGTCGCTTCCCCTCCCCTGTCTCTGTCCCCCCTCCCCTCCCCTGTGTCTCTTCCCCAACTCCCCTCCCCTCCCAGGTGTCTCTTCCCTTCATGTGTCTCTTTCCCCCTCTCCCCTCCCCTGTGTCTCTCCCCTCATCTGTTTCCCCCCCCCTCCCCTCCCCTGCTGCTCTTCCCCCCTTCTCCCTTGTGTCTCTTCCCCCAAGTCTATTGAATCTATTGCTTAAAATATGTTTACCATTATCTGCTTCTTAACTGCTTACTTTTAAATTAAAGGGACATGGAAGGTTTCCTTATTTGACTAGGAATATAATAGATCTATATATCTTTTTACCTTTGTGCTATGTACTTTATTTTATTAAGAATAGCTTAAAGGCTCTGATTTTCTGCCTAAAATCTTACAAATAGTTCCTAGATGGTTTCTCCCTTCTACAGCTCATGAAGACAGCGTACTTCTAAGTACAGGGGGTTGCCCTGTCTCATATTAACCAATCAGTGGCAACATTCTGCACGCCACAGTCTGTGTGTTCATGAGCTGCATGAGCTACAAAGCAAAAACCCAAACAAATACAAATTCAATGATTATGGGCAGAAAAAGCAGAGCTTTGAAGCACGTGTTAATAAAGTTCATAAAAAGTAAGTAGATACATAGGAATATTATATTCCAAGGGAAATATAGAAACCTTCCATGTACCCTTAAATACAATATGTACTATCAGTTGTCATTTAAATTGTATTTACTGTATATATAATCTATTTATATATACTGTAATTATTCACAGTATTATTCATGTTTCTTAATTATATATTCACAGCTTCAGAAACAAAAAGAAGAATTGGAAATGGGTATTAAATCAAAAATACAAGAAAAAGAAATAGAGGTACAGTATGTTTCAAGTTTCAGTTATTTTTTTTCCCTAAAATACAGTCTTTCTTTAAGTAGTCTGTGTAATACACTAATGTTCAGAAAACCTACACAAACCGAACAGTCAGTCACACCAATATATAGCTGAGGTTTTAATAATGGTCATTCATGTTTTATTACATAGGAGAACATGTCAGGATTTTGTAACCCTGGATCAGGTTTAAAATACCTGCTAAATATAATGTGATTTTTGAACATACCACTACAGCTATGAGGGCTGAAATGTTTATTTTAATACTCTGTTTAAAGGCATATTAAAGGGGTGGTAAAACAAGTCATGGCCCATAAAGCATGTACAGTGCCATGCAAAAGTATTCACCCCCCTTGGCATTTTTTGTGTTTTGTTGCCTCACAACCTGGAGTTAACATAGATTGTTTGAGGATTTGCATCAATTAATTAATTAATTAATTAATTTAAAGAGCATGCCCACAATTGTGAAGCAAACAACAAATAGGACAAAATAACAGAAAAAGTAAATGTCCAAAACTATTCACTCCCCTAAAGTCAGTACTTTGTAGAGACAACTTTTGCGGCAATCACAGCTCCAAGTCGCTTTGGATAAGTCTCTATCTGCTTGCCACATCTTACCACTGGGATTTTTGCCCATTCCTCCTTGCAAAACTGCTCCAGCTCCTTCAAGTTGGATGGTTTGAGCTTGTGAACAGCAATCTTTAAGTCTGACCACAGATTTTCTATTGGATTGAGGTCTAGGCTTTGACTCTGCCATTCCAACACATTTACATGTTTCCCCTTAAACCACTCAAGTGTTCCTTTAGCAGTGTGTTTGGGGTCATTGTCCTGCTGGAAGGTGAACCTCCATCCTAGCCTCAAATCATGCATAGAGTGGTACCGGTTTTGCTCAAGAATATCCCTCTATTTAGGATTATCCATTTTTCCCTCAACTCTGACCAGTTTCCCAGTCCCGGCTACTGAAAAACATCCCCACAGCATGATGCTGCCACCACCATGTTTCACTGGGGATGGCTTTGTTTGGGGGATGTGATGTGTTGGGTTTGCGCCAGACATAGCGTTTTCTTTGATGGCCGAAAAGTTCAATTTTAGTCTCATCCGACCAGAGCACCTTCCTCCATACATTTTGGGAGTCTCCCACATGCCTTTTCGCAAACTCAAAACTTTTTTCCTGAAAGTAATGGCTTTCTTCTGGTCACTCTGCCATAAGCCCAACTCTATGGAGCACCTTATTATCGTCCTATGTACAGATACTCCAGTCTCTGCTGTGCAACTCTGCAGCTCCTCCGGGGTTACCTTAGGTCTCTGTGCTGCCTCTCTGATTAATGCCTTCCTTGCCTGGTCTGTGAGTTTTGGTGGGCGGCCGTCTCTTGGCTGGTTTGCTCTTGTGCTATGTTCTTTCCATTTGGTTATGATAGATAGATTTGATGGTGCTCCTGGGGATCATCAAAGATTTGAATATTTTTTTATAACCTAACCCTGACTTGTACTTCTCAACAACATTGTCCCTTACTTGTTTGGAGAGTTCCTTGGTCTTCATGGCAGTGTTTGGTTAGTGGTGCCTCTTGCTTAGGTGTTGCAGCCTCTAGGGCCTTTCAAAAAAGGTGTGTATATGTAATGACAGATCATGTGACACTTAGATTGCACACGTGGACATAATTTTACTAATTATGTGACTTCTGAAGGTAATTGGTTGCACCAGAGCTTTTCATGGGCTTCATAACAAAGGGGGTGAATACATACGCACATGCCAATTTTCTGTTTTCTATTTCTAAAAAATAGTTTTATGTATATATTTTTCTCATTTCGCTTCACCAACTTAGACTATTGTGTTATGATCCATCACATAAAATTCAGATTAACAAAACAGTGAACTTAAGGCTGTAATGTAACAAAATAGGTAAAAAGTCACGGGGGTAAATACTTTTGCAAGGCACTGTAAGTTATATCTAGCATTATGAAATCCTTGTTAGCCTATCACATATATAGTTGTGAGCATGTGAGTTGTTGCTAACGCTTGCAGGCTCGCGTAGCGAGCTGCGGCCCTCGCAAAGCGCGAAGGCGCTCCTTGCCAGCAACTTCGATCCTCGCAAAATTTACGGCGTAACGCAAACAAAATACGAGACACGTTACGACCCATTACGACCTTGCAAAAATCGCCCGCAACATGCGCACATGAAAATCAAAAATACAACCAATACACACAACAAATACATAAAAAGCTTACTTACAGGAAGAGGGAGCATCCAGGAACTCAAAAAATAAAGTTACAACTCAATTTAAGTCAAATTAACAGAGTTTAGACACTAAAAAATTCTCTAAGCAAAAAAAAAAAATGGCCGCCGAAAAAAAACGAAAACAAGGCTACAGCAGTCTAAAGACGCAAAACACCACCAAACACCTACGTATTTGCCGAAAAACACCTACGAGATTAGAAAACAAGGACGCAACCCACGCGACCCCAAAAACATTACAAACACAACAAATACAAACAACAAACACATAAAAAGGTTACTCACAGCAAGGGGGGGTCACCGAGGACCTCTGCAAGGAAACTTACACCTCTATTTAACCACAAATTTCGGAGTTTAGAGACCCGAAAATCACCTAAGCGAGAGAAAAAATGGCCGCCGAACAAAACGAAAACGAGGCTAAAGGTCCCTAAACACGCAAAACACTACCATAAACACGCAAAACACCACCAAACAGCTACCAATATTCCAAAAAAGCCCACCAAACAGCTACGGATATTCCGAAAAACTTGCACGACATAGAAAACTAATATTACAAAAAACTTGCACAACATAGAAAACGAACGACGCTACATCAGCCACATTAAATACACCAAACACCCTTAGCTCACTTACAATTTCATTGCTGTCATTTTTTGACTGGCAATTCGCTAGTTTTAGATAGTTATGAAACATTACTATTTTTTTATTTAGTGAGTTGCCATGTTAGCTCCCTCTGTCCTCCTATCCCAGTAGTATAACCCTCATAGTCAGATTGTAGGCAGTGAAAACAGAGCTTTTAATTGCTTTTTAATGAAACTAAGTACTAACTAAGTACTAGATAAGTACTAACTAACAGCCTTATTAAATTGCAATTCGGCCAATTGAATAGGGCTCTATATAAGCACACAGCATATTTTTTTACAGAAGTTTTTAGTTAGTGAACTTCTATCCAAAAGCAAGGTCTTCACTAACTAAAAACTTCTGTAAAAAAATATGCTATGTGCTTATATAGAGCCCTTTTCAATTGGCCAAATCGCAATTTAATAAGGCTGTAAGTACATATAAGTAAATAAATACATAGGTATATTACCTACTAAAATCCAGACACCTAGGCCTTTAAATAACTTTCTTTGCCAAATGACTAAAAGTCAAAGGCTAGCAGTAAAGAAACAAACCTCTATTTTAGGACTGAGTCTAAATATGCTGTAGTGGGCACACTTAGGGCCTCATTCTATTAGCGGCCGTAAATCGGCCGTAAGGCTGCGATTCCTTGCGGGGGTTCAGTTAACTCGCGATTCTATTATACGGCCCCGCAAGGATCTCCTTTTACGGCCGGCCGCATATCTTGGAACCGGCCGTAAGCTGTGAAATCTAAAAACGCAAAAATAAATTCAAGCCTGCACTGTACAGCTCTGTAAATGCTAGGGATCATATTGGGGGACATGAGGATTAAAAGGAACCCACTCTCAAGCTCTCAAGCCCATCTGCCCAAACCCGAGTTCAAATTAACTGTTTATTTTCCGGCTGCGGCGTGGGCGTGTCTGAGGTGCTCCAAGCCCTATGGACTTTTTACATGGATATTTTACGGATATTAAAAAATATATATTTTACGGATTTGAGTATAGGGTAATTATGTGCTATTTTTGCTAACACCGAATATCACTTTATAGACTCTGCAAAGTGCAGGATGGCTTTATTTGAGCTATTTTATGTGCTTAATTGGTGCTAGCGAGACCTCTTTCCTGCAAGTAAGCTGCGGCTCGCTTTTAGCCTTGCAGAGAGGTTTCCCGGAGCAATTGAATTGCAAAACTCTTGCGGCCGTTTTCGATCAAAGGCTTTCCTCTGGCGCGAGCGGCCGCAAGAGATAGCAAGGCACCGGCCGCAAGCCTGCCGGAGCCTCCGGCCGTAAGGGAATAGAATAGCCGAATAGCTTGCGGCCGGTCCTTGCGGCCCCGCAACGGCTGCGGCCGCTAATAGAATGAGGCCCTAATGCAGGGACTATTTACATATGTATTATTGTACTCATGTTTGCCTTTGAACTGATTATTCCCTAATCTGACCTACAATCAAATCTAGAGGTGAGTCTTATAACGCTAACTGGAAAATGTACAGTTCTGTAACTTTTTGCTAATTTGATTTGTATGTAAATGGTCAACTGCATTGTTAATATTGTTTATTAATTATATATTTACAGCTTCAGAAACAAAGAGAAGAACTGGAAACAGGTCTCAGACTAACAATGCAGGAAAAGGAAAGAGAGGTACTATATGTCCAAATAATTAAGATGTTCTGTAAATATCACAAACTTATACATTTAAAGGAAGTTAATTATTTTGTGTTGTTTGCACCATTGCATATTTACTGCTAGCTAGATACACCGAAAGATGTGCTCTTGTACTTGTTATTGAAAATATCCAGTAGTTTGTAATATATTCCCACATGTTGCAATGCAAGACTCTGTTCATAATATAGAAATGAAAAATTGATGATAAACAATATTTTCACCATAGCTTTCACAACTACCGGCATTCTTGTCAGACTCCAACGTTGTTCCTTTCACCAGTAGCAACATTCTTGTATTTTTCAAAGGTCTTTCTCTTCCATCAAATTATGAAGTTTGTCTAAAAACCTATTGTTAATGCTACAATGCCATTAAATCACTGGGTAGTCTATTAGCACATGGTTATGCAACTAATCAGAGCTGTATTTTTATTATTTAACCCTGAAAACCGCACTTTGATAGTGAATAAATAGATAATGTTGAAAATGCTGGTAAAATATCAGTTCTGCTGAGCTAATAGACAATATAAGGCACACTGGGCTACAAACAATAAAAGCTAACACTCAGATACAATCTTATTATGTTGGGATTAACTTCAACCCCTGATGAGAAGCCAGTTTTACTTTATACTAAAGTTTACTGTAACGTGTTGAGATATCACACTAGCCCTATGTCAGTTTGTACCTGCCAAGGACCAATGATGTAGCATAGGCTCAGATTGATCAGCATCCAACAGGCCAAAAAGAGCTGTTGACTGAAGCCTTTGGATGAATTGCCTTTAAAAGAACAGATACAAAAAAAAGATGACAGTAGGACAATGTTTATTTTTTCTCTGCCATCATAATGCTTGCATCACATTTTATTCATCTGTCCCAAAAAGAGCAACATTTTTTTTGTCTAATTTGAGCTAATCAAAATTAGCAAATTTGCCTTGAAACAAAACTAGAATCACTTTCTAATTGCTTTTACAGATTTGTTGTAAGATGCTGCGAAATTGTATGTTTTCTACTTTCTTTAAGAAGAATATCCAAGTGTGTCTTGAATAACTTAATTATTTCAAGGGACATGGAAGGTTTTTGGATTTCACTAGAAATATAATATACCTATATATCTATTTACTTTTTTTGTACTATTTTTATTCCCTTTCTGGATCGCTACCTTGCCGAGGTGAAGGGGTTTGTGTACTTCAATGTAGCTGTGAGCTATGCCATCTAGGGTCACCCAAGATGGGCATGTCATACGAGAGAGGTCAGACAAATTGTGGTCCACTGGAGAAGGAACTGGCAACCTACTCCACTACCTTTGCCAAGAAAACCATATGGATAAGCATGACCAGAAACACAGTCAAATGTACATGGCGTGCTGCATCCATATGGCCCCCGAGAGTCAGATGTAACTAAAGGACTGAACAACAACTATTTTTATGAAAAAGTGCTTAAAAGTTCTTTCTGTCTAATATCTTACAAATAGTTCCTAACTGTTTTTTGCCTCTGCAGCTCATGAAGACAGTGTACGTCTAAGTACAGGTGGTGCACTGTCTCATAGCAATCAATCAGTGGCAACATTCTGCAATATTCTGCTTGAGAGGGGTCACTGACAGGTTAATTTCAAACACTTCACTTCTTAATAAAATAAAGTACATGAAAGTAAATGGATATCTAGGTATTTTACATCCAGAAACCTTTTATGTCTGACATTTTGTATCCATGAGAAAGGTGCTATATTTTTGTAGTGTATATAAAGGATTAATATGCACACACCAACCAAGTATATTGATTTGTTTTAACATCAAATTGTTGGCAATGGGATTATTGGTCTGCAGCAACTAAAAAATCCTGTTATTATTGATAATGCAGCATCTGTATAAATATGAAGCCTATTTTCCTCTGTTCTTCTCTGTTAAATATCTATTTATTTATTGAATGTGTTTGTTAGCTATTGTGAGAGCTGTTGTTAGCTATTGATAACGAAATGTATACATTTCCCAAATAATCCCAAATTGGTAGAATAACATTAACTACTGCTATAACAATACATAGTTCTGCATGCTTTTTTGATATATTAATGTAAAATTAAGAAGACTGCTGTTATTGTATTGAAGTAACCCTACTGTAGAGGCAATAGTTTTAGTATAGGCTAATCTTTATCATTAGTAGATATCAGTAACATGCTGCTGGAGATTGGAAGTAATAGATGAATACTTGGTACTTCATATCAATATCGAGGAATGAATCACCTTAATTGTTTAGAACTTGTACTTATTAAGAGAGTTGTTTACCCCATCATATTAATCACACTTATTTTCAAAATTCATGACACTTGGTGGGAACCAGGCACATGTTGCGATAAGCCAAACGTGTTGCTGCGTCTCCAACAAGCGATAGAAGTATAACGAGATAAATATGTTACCAGTAAATTTGCATTTCCAGTTTAAATCAACTGTAATCATATTGTGCAATCAAGTCAATCATTATAGCTTATGTTACAAACACAACCAAATAAATATTTGTGCCACTGGTTTTAATGCGTAAATGTACATATTTCTGTTTTAAAAATGTATTTTTATTTTATGACCATTAGAAATTTCTTTTTGTGATATGTTTCATCATTTGTTCAGTTATTTAATGCTAAAATTATGCATTTGATACAGTTTTACAAAAATAAATAAAATAAATGAATTTTATATTTATATTATTTATTGATTTATTATCATAGTATAGATAGTGCTGCTTTTCTTCATAGATACAACTTGTTAATATTACATGTGATATACACAGTAATATCAAACTAATACATACCCATGTTAATTTCTTAATAAGACAAAAATACAAGGAGATCCGAGTTCAGAACATTAAGTAATCAAAAAAGTGCACTTCAATAATTATTTGTCCTTAAAAAACCCACGTATACATAGATTTATGAACAGATAACACATTTACATTTGTCTGGAAAATAAAACAAAAGTCTAGATTTTGAGTTTTTACAGTCCAAATGGCCGGAGTTGGCCTCTCAAGGAAAATCAGTTATTGGAAAGTTGTATATATATCCACTATAACAGTTTACAGCATGTGAGTAATGCCTGAGCGATGTGTACTGCGGATGCCGCGGCGCAACATTGCGGGGGGAGGGGCAGAGAGAGAGAGAGCGAGGGGGACTGAAGGAGTGGTGGGGACAGAGAAAGGAGAGAGAGGAGAGAGATGGGGAGGGGGACAGAGAGAGGGAGGGGGACAGAGAGAAGGAGGGGGACAGAGAGAAGGAGGGGGACAGAGAGAAGGAGTGGGACATAGAGAAGGAGGGGGACAGAGAGAGGGAGAGTGAGAAAGGGAGGGATAGAGAGAGAGAAGGAGGGAGGCAGAGAAAGGGAGGGAGAGTGAGATGGAGGGAGGCAGAGAAAGGGAGAGAGAGAAAGGGATGGATAGAGAGAGAGAGGGAGGGAGGCAGAGAAAGGGAAAGAGAGTGAGAAAGGGAGAGCGAGAGGCAAGTAGACAGAGAGAGGTGGAAGCAGGCAGAGAGAGATGGAGGGAGAAAGAGAGGGGGAGAGAGAGGGTGGGAGGGGAGAGAGAGAGAGAAGAGGGAAAGAGATAGAGGAGGGAGAGAGACAGAGAGCACATAGAGCGCAGAGAGGACACAGATAGAGTGGACAGAGAGACAGGGATGGCACAGAGAAAGAGGGCGCACAGAGAGTCAGAGGGTTCACAGAGCGAGAGAGAGCTCACAGAGAGGGCACACAGAGAGAGGGAGAGGGCTCGCAGAGGCAGCACAGACAATTGAGCATAACATATTCCATCGTCATTTATAATGGGCAAGTTACTAGTATATATATAATTAAGAAAAATTGCCTACCTTGGAGATTTCTTGTTTTGGACCCACATCTGCAGAAATAACTGACCCAACTAGTATTCTGTATGAGTACTTTAAAATGAGGTCTGAGCACTTCAACTACATAGCTTGTTACCAAGGGAAGTATTCAGAATGGTTGCTGTTTACACTTACAATGTGTTTTTGTGCACAGGTAGGCCATTAACCATAGTGAATCTAATCTGACATGTCTGAGTGTGTGGCTTCATTTAAAAGCCAAACTATGCATACACACTGAATGTGAGAGGAGATCGTTTCTGAGTACAACTACAGTTAGGTTGAAGCTGAGGGTAATTAGCATTGAAGAATAGAGTTGAATACTGCTAAGGATAACACTGTGGAATGACTATACATGGTAGTTAAGATTAGTTTTTAATGCAGTGCCCTAGTTGTCAATCTACTTAGAACTTTAAAGTCTATTATTGAGTCTGTTGAAGGTCAGCTGAGTGTCTGTTGGTTATAATCTTTCAACAGTGACCGCTGTCAATTGCATATTGCATGAATATTGCATGAACCTTGCTTCTGGTGTGTTGTTGCAATAATCACGTTATGAACATAACTATGAGCATTTCTTGCAGTACAGTCTTAATTTTGTCACATTTCTAGCACTATTCTGCATTTATAATACTTACAGAACTGTATTGGTTATGATTGCTTAAAGGGGCACTGTCAATAAATAAATAGAAAAATCTGTGAGTGGGTATCATGTATATATTGATATAGTAAACAATTGCTTACAAATGTATGGTAAAGTGGAGACCCTCACCTAGAACAACATAACTATTAGCCACATCTATTCAAAGGGTCAAGTGATCACCATAGAATTGAGCAACAACTGACCAGTAAAGATCGAACCCGCCCGCCACCCCATGTTCAAACTCACATATCAGGTGATCACAATAAACACTTGACAACCACAACTGGCAAAAAAAGCTTTGAAATTCCCTTTCTACATGGGTCAGGTCACCCTTTATTTGAAACTGGTGAATGTCTTTGCCTATGTAGAAAAGATTCAATTTTCTACCAAATATCTCTCCATGGTGACACTGAAACAGGAACACCCACAATACAACTAACAGGCCCCATTCTCATAACTCTGTAGGGTGCAACACAATGTTGTGTCAGTGTGAGATTCACTCACTAATAGAAGGCCAAAATAACGGACCAAATGAGCAAAATATTGTTAGAAACCCAAAAATATAGAGCCCGATTCAGATGCAAGCCCGCAACATGATCGTAGTAGGCTGTATGTCTGCGGGTGTGTTGCGGGCTCCCGTTCGTCTCCGATTACGATGCTATTTAATTGCTCAAGCCCGCAAGTTACTGTCCCAAAGTCGAAACCGTAAACCATGCATTGGTTCGTAGCAGTTCAAGGCGGGAACATAATCAATTAAGCAAACCCATGATCTCCCATTTCGAATCGTCCAATAGAAAATGAGACTGTCATTATTACGGCAGTAAAATATGAAGGTTACATGTCAATCAATTATGTTTGGGGGTCCGATATGCGGTCAGACTCGCAAACCCACAAAATAAAGAATTATGAAAATGAATGTCAATACTGTTCTAGTCCATATGGGTGGCCTGATATGTATTAACTCATTGATACCCGAGATCGATTTAGCCCCGAAATGAAACATAAAAATAAATTTAATTCCCTGACGATTTGCGAGCTTGAGACTGTTGCGCAATTAATTCTAATGTCTTTCATCATTATTTACAGTGCTGTATAATTTTTATTATTTGCATTTACAGTGCTACAAATAGGAGTATATCCCCCTTTCTAGCACTCGTAGGATTTTCTCCTTATTTTGCCATTTACGCGTGTGAAAACATTTACGGGCTTGGGGAAATTGATCAATTGAATATCGATTTGCGATTTTAGCCATTGTAACCCTTGTGAGAGAGAAAGATCAAAGGCTTCGGGAGGCTGTAAGTTACGGGTTTACCATTCCAATTTTTTCATGACCGTCACTCGTAACCTGTTTGGAGCCTGCAAAAAGACGCCAATTAAAGAGCAAATTAACTTGCGACCTCACAGGCTACCGGATCGAACGAAAGATCAATTGAATTGGGCTCATACACTGCCTTGACATAGTTACATAGTAATTGGTCTTTTAAGATCTCCTCTGATATGCAATACGCAAATTCATTGTTAATTGATCCAGAGGAAGGCAAACAGAAAAAAATCTCCAGTAAAACTTTGCCAATAGTCTCAAAAGGGGAAAAAATTGATTCCTTTCTGTTCCCAGATACTCCCTGGATCAATACTCCCTCTCTAATTAATCAGGATAACGCTAAATGCCCTTTTTAAATAAAAATATATCAGTCCCTTTTTAAAGTTATCTATCGAATCTGCTGCCACCACCTCCTTTGGTAGAGAATTCCACCCTTACTGTGAAGAAACCTTTGCTTTCTTTAAGGTGGAATCTTTTTACTTCTAACCTCAAAGGATGTCCTATTGTCAGTTGAAAACCTCTTGGCACAAAAAGTTCACTTGACAAAGCCTAATATCGATCTTGGATGTATTTACAGTCAGGTCCATAAATATTGGGACATCGACATAATTCTATTCTTTTTGGCTCTATGGATTTGAAATGAAACGAACAAGATGTGCTTTAACTGCAGACTTTCAGCTTTAATTTGAGGGTATTTACATCCAAATCAGGTAAACGGTGTAGGAATTACAACAGTTTGTATATGTGCCTCCCACTTTTCTTCCTGAGTTAACCAATTATTTGGTGAAGGTAGTGTAGCCCCATTATGTTGCAGTCTCCCAACCACTGGTACCTCCCTTGTGTATATCGAAGAAAATAACCTATTGAGCTCCTCTGCCTTTTCCTTGTCACTAATTTTCAGACGGCCTGTGTCACATTGTAATGTTCCTATAGCTTCCTTCCTCGCCTTCTTCCCATTAATATACTTAACAAATATTTTAGGGTTAGTCTTACTCTCTTTTGCAATTAATTTGTCATTTTCTATTTTAGCCAATCTAATAGCTCTTTTGCAAGTCTTGTTGATTTCCTTGTACTCCCGTAAAGCAGTCTCTGTCCCCTCGTTTTTGTAAAATTTAAATGCCTGTTTTTTACTCTGTATCTTGATCTTTAAATCATTGTTACGCCACATTAGATGTGATTACTCCTTTTACTTTTATTTCCACATGGTATATGGTGATAAGTATGTATATTTAGTAAGAATTTAAATGTTGTCCATTTATGTTTAGTATTTTTACCCATCAGTTCTTTGTCCCGGTCTATACTTTGTATTGCTGACCATTAAAATCTGCCCTTTTAAAATAAAAGTTTTTGTTGGCCCCTTACAGTTTTTTTAATTTTTTTTTTTTTTATTCAATCTCAAATGAGACTGTGTTGTAATCACTGTTTCCCAAAGGTTGCCCTGTTTCAACATTTGATACCATATCAATATTATTTGTGATGACTAAATCCAAGTTGGCTTCATTTCTAGTAGGTTCTTGTATAACCTGGGCCAGATAATGATCCCTGAGTGTGCTCAAGAATCTGCTCCCCTTCGCCGAACTGCTGGTCTCATTTATCCAGTTTTATTTAATCCTTATATGCAATATTTGTGTGACAATTCAACATAAAGCCAAAATAATTCAAAGAATTAATTAAGATTAAAATGGATCCAAACAAATTTACGTAAACATCAAGAAATTATGTATCAAAAATACAAGGCATAATCACATTTATCTAATTAGTATTTGAATCCATTTAGCTATGCCAGTATAAAATAAGTTTATATGTAAACAAGAATTTTTAGAGAAATATCAGTCATGGAGAACTTGCATTTATGCGACAAAAAATTTACCTTTCACAAGTTGCCGTATTAATATATTGGAAATATACTTATTTATTTTAATATAATTTTTTTGTATTAGAACAAAAAAGACCTGCTAATCATATGTAAAATGTAGAATCAACATCATATCACATTGTATCATCATAGTCCCAACTTGGGTATTCTGGTTTTACACCATGTGGAAAGCGAACTAAAACAAATATGATCCTTTAAAACACCACTGGCACTGCCTGGAATTGACACCACCACATTTCCCACACATACCCATAAGTAGGCAGCTTGCATTAATAAATGCAAGTACTGCTCTCCAGAAATGTAAAAACCCATTTCATACCAAAGCTTCTGCCTAAGTTTTATGGATAGCTCCATGATCCAACAAAGGCATCCATTTTTTTTTTAACTAAAACCTAGCTTAATTACTAATTGTGGCCTCTATGTTAATCCCTGAAAAAATCAATTATGAGTGCCATAGCAGCACAGTAGATCCTACATAGCTATGTTAATCACCCATCCCTAAAAAATTGCGAGCAAACTACTACGGGTCACTGCTACGAGTGAACTTCACGACAAAGCCGAAAAACAAGGCATAAATCTCCATTGAGTCTTGCACTGACAATAAATTACGAGTTACTCCATTAGACTTTGACACCCAAACCCTATGCTAATAATATTTTATGGATCACTCGCAAATACGGACACTGCCGTAACTGCAAAAAGCAGAAGAAAGATTTACGGGTACCAAAGACCACTTGTAACTGGTTTTCAAAGCCTCCCCCAGAAACATTTAATGTGACAGTATAGCACAAAAAGCACTACAAAATGATGAAATGTGAAAATTATTTGACACTTAACATTCCAATATCAACATATGTGTAATAAAAAAATATGATATGTTAGTATTAAGCCTGTTTTATGATGTAAAATCCAGGGTAACACACAACCCAGAACTCAAGGGGTTGCCGAGGAACAAATTCTCTGATACATTGTCTATAAATATATCATATTTTAACACAAAATAAACACATTTTACTGATTGAAACTTTAAATACAATTGTCACATATTTTTAATATCAAATTATATTTTTAATTAAAAAACGATTTCTTTATATTTTTATATATATATATATATATATATATATATATATATATATATATATATATAAATATATATATAATGTATTTAAAAAAAATTCTCGCAGCCTAATTACGGCAGTTGTTAATGCACTTCCCACTCATTATAAGATTTATGACATTTGTATTTCCTATTGGCTTCTAGGTCCCTGTCTCATCCATAAAGTTTGTTTTGGCTACTCCCTGCACAGAAATCTGTTGCAGAAATCTGTTTTCAAACCTATATATTTTTTCACTTGTACAGTGGTCCTCAAGAATGCTAATCTGTCATATAAGCATTCAGAAACAAGCTGGGCATTACCTCAGGTAGTTTGATTTGGTTTGTTATTTATGTCCCATGTATGAAAGATTTTATAGCACTTTCAAATATTCAACAATAAAAAAGGGGAACGTGTTAGGATCTCTGAAAAGCAGCAACATTAAATATTCATGAAGTCTATAAATATAGGCTTCGATTCAACTGAGCTATTGTTGTTTACGGGAGCCCGTAATGCAGCCCGTAAACTAATTTGCTATTCAATTGGCGTCTTTTTGTGAGCCGCAAACGATCAGCGGGTTACAGGCTGAAAATCCCTGCGGTTGTTACAACTGTAATTTACACTAAACTTAATCTACACTTAATATAAGCCTTTGATCTTTCAAGCCTGCAAGAGTTACAATCGCAAATCACTATTCAATTGCTACAATTCCTCAATCCCGCAAATATTTTCACACCCGTAAATGTCAAATGTAGAATAAAATCCTACGGGTACCAGATAGGACTCCCAAGGGGGTTAATCAACTGTTCGTAGCACTGTAAATGCAAATAAAAATATCAATACTGCACTTTTAAAGACAGAGAAAGCGATGAAAGACATTAGAATTAATTGCACAATGGTCTCAAGCTTGCAAGTCTGCAGTAGAAAATATTTTTTTATGTTTTAGTTCGGTGTTATATCGATCTTGGGAATCAATGTGTTTATACAAATCAAGCCACCCACATGGACTAGAACAGTATTGGCATTTATTTTTATTATTTTGTACATTGCGGGATTTCGAGTCCGATTGAATATTGGACCTCTAAACACTAATTGATTGACATGTAACCTCCTTGTTTTACTGACCTCTTGATGACGGTCTCAATTTCTAATGTCTGTTTCCAAATAGGGAGTTACTGCCTTGCTTAATTGATCTGGATCATGCTCTGAAATGCTACATATGATTGCAAGGTTTTTGGTTTAGGCTTTCGGCCCTTAAGTTGTGAGCTTGTTCAATTGAATCCCTCTGTAATTATAACAAATCTCAAGCCCGCAGACATACGGCCAGTAGGACGCAATCTGAAGGCTTGAAATTGAATGAGGCTCATAGTGCCTTGCAAAAATATTCACTGCCCCTGGCCTTATGCACCTTTGAAGTGATTTTATGACACAGATATACTCAAAATAGTTCCTAATGCTGAATTGTAATACAATTATTATACAATTATTTTAAACTTTCAAAATAATTACAAAGATAAAACTATAATTACTGTTAACCCCCTAAGAAGATTTATTAGCTCTATTGCCTTCAGAAGTCAAGTATTTAGTTGAATTGAGTCCATTGTTGTGTAATTAGGGTACGGTATGATCTCAGAATAAATACACCTCTTTTTGGAAGGCTACAGAAATTGTTAGATAACATATCTAAACAAACAGCATCATGAAGACAAATAAACTATCAAAGTAAATCCTATATAAAGTTCTGGCAGAGCTCTAATGCAGGTTGGGTTCTAAAAAAAAACAAACCCAAACCTTGAAAACCTCTGTGAGCACCATTTCATCCATTATTAAAAACATGGAACGAAAACGGCACAGACACAACTCTGCCTAAAACGCTCAGTGACGAGGACCTCAGTCAGAGTGGCAAACAAGAGGCCTATGATAACTTAACGAATTGGAGAGATTCACCTCTGAGATGGGAGAAATCATCCATGGGATAACTACAGGGAGTGCAAAATTATTAGGCAAGTTGTATTTTTGAGGATTAATTTTATTATTGAACAACAACCATGTTCTCAATGAACCCAAAAAACTCATTAATATCAAAGCTGAATATTTTTGGAAGTCGTTTTTAGTTTGTTTTTAGTTTTAGCTATTTTAGGGGGATATCTGTGTGTGCATGTGACTATTACTGTGCATAATTATTAGGCAACTTAACAAAAAACAAATATATACCCATTTCAATTATTTATTTTTACCAGTGAAACCAATATAACATCTCAACATTCACAAATATACATTTCTGACATTCAAAAACAAAACAAAAACAAATCAGTGACCAATTTAGCCACCTTTCTTTGCAAGGACACTCAAAAGCCTGCCATCCATGGATTCTGTCAGTGTTTTGATCTGTTCACCATCAACATTGCGTGCAGCAGCAACCACAGCCTCCCAGACACTGTTCAGAGAGGTGTACTGTTTTCCCTCCTTGTAAATCTCCCATTTGAGGATGGACCACAGGTTCTCAATGGGGTTCAGATCAGGTGAACAAGGAGGCCATGTCATTAGATTTTCTTCTTTTATACCCTTTCTTGCCAGCCACGCTGTGGAGTACTTGGACGCGTGTGATGGAGCATTGTCCTTCATGAAAATCATGTTTTTCTTGAAGGATGCAGACTTCTTCCTGTACCACTGCTTGAAGAAGGTGTCTTCCAGGAACTGGCAGTAGGACTGGGAGTTGAGCTTGACTCCATCCTCAACCCGAAAAGGCCCCACAAGCTCATCTTTGATGATACCAGCCCAAACCAGTACTCCACCTCCACCTTGCTGGCGTCTGAGTCGGACTGGAGCTCTCTGCCCTTTACCAATCCAGCCACGGGCCCATCCATCTGGCCCATCAAGACTCACTCTCATTTCATCAGTCCATAAAACCTTAGAAAAATCAGTCTTGAGATATTTCTTGGCCCAGTCTTGACGTTTCAGCTCGTGTGTCTTGTTCAGTGGTGGTCGTCTTTCAGCCTTTCTTACCTTGGCCATGTCTCTGAGTATTGCACACCTTGTGCTTTTGGGCACTCCAGTGATGTTGCAGCTCTGAAATATGGCCAAACTGGTGGCAAGTGGCATTGTGGCAGCTGCATGCTTGACTTTTCTCAGTTCATGGGCAGGTATTTTGCGCCTTGGTTTTTCCACACGCTTCTTGCGACCCTGTTGACTATTTTGAATGAAACGCTTGATTGTTCGATGATCACGCTTCAGAAGCTTTGCAATTTTAAGAGTGCTGCATCCCTCTGCAAGATATCTCACTATTTTTGACTTTTCTGAGCCTGTCAAGTCCTTCTTTTGACCCATTTTGCCAAAGGAAAGGCAGTTGCCTAATAATTATGCACACCTGATATAGGGTGTTGATGTCATTAGACCACACCCCTTCTCATTACAGAGATGCACATCACCTAATATGCTTAATTGGTAGTAGGCTTTCGAGCCTATACAGCTTGGAGTAAGACAACATGCATAAAGAGGATGATGTGGTCAAAATACTAATTTGCCTAATAATTCTGCACTCCCTGTATAACTGGGCTTTATGAAAGAGCTGTGAAGGCATGTGGAAAACGTGGTAAACCTTTTGGCCTAAGAGCAAAATGTAAAGCTAATGATGCTCTTCACCCTGAGAATACCATCCCATAGTGAAGCATTAGTGCTGGTAGCATATTGTTGGGGAAATCCCTTTCATTGGCAGGGACTTGGAAACTGGTCAGGATTAAGGGTGAGATAGATGGAGCCAAATGCAGGGGAGGGAAACTTTTCAGTCTGCAAGAAACCTGAGACTGTGCCGAAGATTCACCTTCCAGCAGGACAATAACCTTAAACACACAGCTAAGGTTATACTGGAGATCTGGCTTTTGACTGTTCCACTCTAAACCAGAGGGGTTCTTAGAATGGTCTAGACAAAAGCACATACAATTTGATTAAGATTCTGTGACAAGACATGAATTTTTTTTTACCAATGGTCCTAATCCAACCTGACAGAGATTGAGCATTTTTTCCAGGAAGAATGGGCAGATATTGCAGGATTGAGGAGTACAAAGGTCATAGATACATACCCCAAAATAATCATAGCTGTAATTGCAACCAAATATTCCATCAAGTATTAACTTTAGGGGGAGGAGGACGCAAAATTAATGAATCAAGAATTTTTCAAATTAACTTTTGTTTTAAAGGAAAAACATTTTGCACTGATTTTTAAGACCAATCTACAAAATTGGTTAATTTTTGGTAATTAGATCCAGTTACCTTAAGCAAAACATATGGAAATTGTTTAAGAAAATGTTGGAGAGGCTGTGGGGAAAAGGCGGATGTAATATATATATATATATATATATATATATATATATATATATATATATATATATATATGGTGGACGTAACCAAAAATAAAAATCCCTTATGTTTTAATGGTTATAAAGCTAAAGATATTAGGTATTATGAGCAAAAACATGATTCTGCAACACTCAATCTGAGAACAAACAACATCTAAATAGGTTTATTCTATAGGCCTGGTCATCTACTCAGTGAGCAGCAATCTTTTAGCTCACTTGTACCCTACACAGAGAGAAATATCCTGTAGCATTTCAGTTTGGTCTCTCTCAACAGCGTGACCCTGACCCAAAATACCAGGTAATTCTACCCTAACTAGGAGAAACTGCAAACCCCAGATGTAGGTTTTGGCCTCCCTTGGGCCTTGTCAGTGAAGTGCATTGGACTTCTTACCTCCGACTTGCCATTACCGCTGAAGAATTTCACCTGAATAGACCTGATAATAAGAAAATAACCACTGACATTTAAACACCCAGTGAACACCTGTTAAAGTACAAAGCAAAATAAACTACTTCACAAACACCTCTAGTGACTGCATACCATCTAGCTTTAGAGAAAATAAAAAAAAGGAATCAAAGATTTACAACAACTACTACCAGAAGAAGTACAATTAAAACATATACTTTCCAAACCTCCCATCCTTGCATTTAAACAACCACCAAACATAAACTGAAAACTTTTCAGCAGAAGTTTTGGCCAATGAACAACTGAACAGAAATAATGGAACTAAACCTTGTAATAAAAGTCTCTGTAAATTATGTGTAGCTGTGTCATCACTACAAATTTGTTGACATAATTTACAGAGATTTTTGTTACAAGGCTTAGTTACATTTTTTTGTAATGATGACACAGCCACATATAACAACAAGACCTATAACATCAGAGAGCCATATCCATGTGCATCATCTAATGTGGTATACATAATACAATGTACTGCATCTGAAACACACTATTACATTTGGGAAACCAGACAAGGACTACACCTAAGAATTAATCTGCATAGACATTCTATTAAAAAGCACAATGAAGACATTTATTGTACCCAAGTTGGACACCATTTTGCACATTGATCACTCCATCCAAAACCTGATAAACAAAATACTTTAAAAAATATCCAGGAGAGAAAAACATTTGAAATGATCATATTCTACACTAAAGATACAGGACTTAACATGGACTTTGGTTCATATTATAAACATTTCTCGGGATTCTGCCACAATCTTTCTCACTCTTCGCAAAATGTCTGTCTGAGGAAGGCTGTCACTACGGACAGTTTTTCATGTATATATTGATATATATGTGTACATAGTATGTGTATATATGTTTCGTATACAATATTATGTTGATTCCTCTATATACATCTACCCCATGGAGTCAGATGCTGTCTCCTCTCTCTCTGCAGTCAAACTGAAAGATCCATTTCATGTCAGTATTGCTTCAGACCTCTCAAAATCTTGGCTATATATATATATATATATATATATATATATATATATATATATATGCTCAAAGACAGGGCCCTCCATCTTTGTAATGGGTTAATATTGTTTTGCCATGATCACAACTTATGTACTGCGCTATGGAATATGTTGGTGCGTTACAGATAAACAATAATAATATTAATAATCATCCCATGATCACAACTTATGTACTGCGCTATGGAATATGTTGGTGCGTTACAGATAAACAATAATAATATTAATAATCATAGTCTTCTCTAGGGAACCCTGTCTTCTCATGATATGATCAAAATATTTGAGATTTAGCCTCATGATCATACCTTCCAGTGAACAGTTTGGCTTGATTTCCTGTAGTACTTATTAGATCTTCTTTCAATTCAAGGGACTCTAAGTACCGTAGTAACACCACAATTCAAAGGCATCAGTTCTACGGGGCTCCGTCTTACTTATGGTCCAGCTCTAACATCAGTGTGTTGGCATACCATAGTTCTATGGTTCTCCCAGCAATTAATAATTTCAGCTTTGGATTCCTCCAGCCCGGCTTTAACATGATCGTATTATAAATGAGGTGGCAATATACAACCTTGTCACACTCCTATCCCGATCTTTTCCATTCTTGAAAATAGTTGTATGTCTATATCGTTGATTGTGGTGTTTATAACATATATAAGAAATGTACGTATAATGTATTTAAAAATAAAATATTTATATGTTCAAAATGTACAGTATGTTGTGTAGATCAAATGTTAAAATAAAAACCTCAATTTTACTTCCCAGTTGTGACACTACAAAATGTGGAAAGTCCAAGGAGGTAAATAGTATTATTATTATTATTATTATTATTATTATTAACCTTTATATGTAATGCACCTATAAATTCGGTAGCACTCAGGGCACTACAATGGGACTTTATATTTGAAATATATATCGTATTGAGTTTTGCAAATGATGCTGAAGTTATTATCATATATAAAAATAGAGTAAATAGGCTATAGTAAGGTTGTACAAAATGTATTCCTAGACTCATTATGCTTCTAAATTCATCATTCAGGATATAATTAGTCTCTTTAGCTGGAGTAGCTGATTCAGATACAGAAGTTATTTATATTAATTGGAAACACAATATCAAAATAATTATTATTGTTGTAGTTGTTCAGTCTCAGTCATGTCTGACTTTGGATGATTACATGGGCGCATCACACCAGGCACATTTGTCTGTGTTTCTTGTTATGCTTATCCATATGGTTTCCTTGGCAAAGATACTGGATTGGATTGCTAATTCTTTCTCATGCGGGCCCTGATTTATCTGACCTCTCTGCTATGACTTGCCCATCTTGGGTGACCCTACGTGGTACTGCTCACAGCTTGATTGAGGTACACAGGCCCCTTTACCGCAACAAGGTAGCGATCCAGAAAAGGGAAAATATCATTAAAATACTTTATAAATTTGAACATTGGTCTGCAATAGAGCCAGTGTTTAAAAAAAGTAATGGAGATCTCTTCTTTGCCTTTTCTTGCTCCACGAACACTCCTTTTAGAGAAGGTGAATTAACATAAAGCTTTTTGAGTTTTATTGTAAATAGCTAAATAGCCAATGCTGTAAGCTTGTTGTTGCTTTCTCTAATGCAAGCTAGCCACACCTTCACATTTAGAAATTACATTTACTGAGCCATGTTTTACTCAAGACAGTAGGTTGCAGAACTTGCCTGGATGACCTTTTTTTTTTTTTTGTCAAGAACAGATATACCTGTTAGATGAATAAATCCAAAAACAATCTTACACACTATTTGATAGCATAGATTTAGTAAGCATTTATTGTTAGTATTATCATTTATTTATAACGAGTCAATATATTATGTAGTGCTAAGTACAGTTGATACAGCATATAGAAACATGACTAATGTATACATATTAATTCAGGTGGTGTTGAGGACCCCGCTCTTATAAGAGCTTACAATATAGGCGGTTTAAGGGTATTATAGACAAAAGACAAGGGTAAGAATTTAGATCAGTGGCCATAAAAATTGCTACATAAGGATGTGGTGTCCAATCAGGAGCTTATTTTTCTTTCTCAAGGTAACTGCACTGCTGAGTAACAATGCAATCATGGCTTTAGACACCATGAGCCTCATTCAATTGGAAACGCGCATCTCACTGTATATAGGCCGTATGTCTGCAGGCCTGCAGCGGGCTCGCACTCTGCTACAATTCCCGGTGCTATTCAATTGAACAAGCCTGCAAGTTACGGGCCCGAAAGCCTAAACCGTAAACCATGCACTCGTATGTAGCATTTCAGGGCGGGAACATGATCAATTAAGCAAGGCCGTAACTACCCATTTAAAAACAGCCAATAGAAAATGAGGCCGTCATCATTAGGTCAGTAAAACATGGAAGTTGCATGTAAATCAATTAGCATTTGGAGGTCCGATTTGTGATCGGACTCGCAAAACACAAAATAATAAAAATGAATGCCGATACTGTTCTAGTCCATGTAGGTGGCCTGATATGTATTAACTCATTGATTCCCGAGATCGATATAACCCCAAAATTAAACATAAAAGTAAAAAAATTGGATTGCCAATTTGCGAGCTTGAGACTGTTGTGCAATTAATTCTAATGTCTTTCATCGCTTTCCCCATCATTTACAGTGCAGTATTGATTTTTTATTTGTTTTTACAGTGCTATGCATATGTCTTTAACGCCTTTGCGGGTCCTCTCTAGTACTCATAGGATTTTCTTCTACATTTACCATTTGCGGGTGTGAAAACATTTGCGGGCTTGAGGAATTGTAGCAATTGAGTATCGATTTGCGATTGTAACTTGCGGAGGTGACAGATAAAAAGCTTTCATGGGCTGTAAGTCCCAGTTTTAAAAGAATGCAAGGATTTCAAGCCCGTAACACATAAGCCTTTTTCGGCTTGCAACAAAACGCAAATTGAATAGCAAATTCCTCCCTTACGAGCTATTGTAACTTACAATTGCTTAACTTACAGTTGTGCTCCAAAATTTGCATAACCTCACAGAAATTTTAAAATTTTGGCATTTATTTTGAAAATATGAATGATCATGCAAAAAAAAAGTTTTTATTGAAGGATAGTGATCATATGAAGCTATTTATTATCACATAGTTGTTAAATCATAATGATAATAGAAATCACCCAAATTGATCAAACGTTTGCATACCGTTAGTTCTTAATAATATGTATTGTCCCCTTTAGTTAGCTTCAATGACAGCATGCAGGCTTTTGTAATAGTTGCCTATGAGGCCTCTAATTCTGGCAAAATGCCTCCAGGTCATGCAAAGTCTGTGGGCGTCTTGCATGAACCACATATTTGAGATCTCCCCAGAGTGGCTCGATGATATTAAGGTCAGGAGACTGTGATGGCCCTCCAGAACCTTCACCTTTTTCTGCTGTAACCATTGGAGGGTCAACTTGGCCTTCTGCTTAGGGTCATTGTCATACTGGAAAGTCCAAGAGCGTCCCATGCACAGCCTTCGTGCAGAAGAATGCAAATTGTCTGCCAGTACCAAAAAGTGATAAATGAATAAGAACTCCATTTTATGTTTGTGTGTCAGAATCAACAGAGCAACTGCATTTGGAGAAACCGCTTCACTGGAACCCAAGATTCCGCCATTTAATTCATCTTGCCATCAATTTTCACGAGATTCCCCATGCCTTTTGAGCTCCCCCCCCCCCCCCCCAAACTTCAGTGAGCCACCACCATGCTTCACAGTGGGGATGGTATTCTTTTCACTATAGGCCTTGTTGGCCCCTCTCCATACATAGCGCTTATGTTTGTGACCATAAATCTCTATTTTGGTCTCCTCACTCCAAATTACACTGAAGCCAGAAGCTGCGAGGCGTTTCAAGGTGTTGTCCGGCATATTGTAACTGGGCTCTTTTGTGGAATTGGTACAGTGAAAGGCTTCTTTCTGGCAACTCGACCATGCAGCTCAATTTTGTTCAAGTATTGTCGTATTGTGCTTCTTGAAACAACCACACCGTCTTTTTCCAGAGCAGCCTGTAGTTCTCCTGAGGTTACCTGTGGGTTTTTCTTTGCATTCCGAACAATTCAGTTGTGGCTGAAATCTGTCTTGGTCCACCTGACCTTGGCTTGGTATCAAGAGATCCCAGAATCCACTTTTTAACAAGTGGCTGAACAGTACTGACTGGCACTTTCAAGGCTTTGGCTATCTTTTTCCATCTTTAAGAAGTACCATTACCGTGTTACGCAGATCTTTTGACAGTTTTTTTCTGCTCCCCATGGTTCATTATCTAGCCTGATCCGTGCATCCACGAGAGCTAACAAACTCCTTGACTATTTATACATCGACACTAATTGCAATCTAAAAAGCCACAGGTGTGGGAAATTAATCTTTAATTGCCATTTTAACCTGTGTGTGTCACATTGTGTGACTGTAACAAGGCCAAACAGTCAAGGGTATGTAAACTTTTGATCAGGGCCATTTGGGCGATTTCTGTTATCATTATGATTTCAAAAGGAGCCCAACAACTATGTGATGATAAATGGCTTCATATGATCACTATATCCTTCAATAAAATAAAATAAAAATGTTTTGCATGATCAGTCATATTTTCTAAATAAATGCCCAAAATTCACAATTTCTGCCAGGGTATGCAAACTTTTGAGCAGAACTGTGATAGTTTCCGGAGTATGTAATGCCCAGGCCGGACGCGTATGCATTACTGCACTGCATTAGCGGCGCAAGCGCACTACTGTGCATTGCGCAATAGGGGGGGGGGAGAGAAAGAGACAGAGGGGAGGGAGGAGGGGGAAAGAGACAGAGTGGTGGGAGGAGGTGGAAAGAGACACATGGGAGGGAGGAGGGGGAAAGATACACATGGGAGGGAGGAGGGGGAAAGAGACACAGGGGAGGGGAAAAGACACACAGGGAAGGGAGAGGGGGAAAGAGGCACAGGGGAGGGAGAGGGGGCAAAGAGATACAGGGAAGGGAGAGGGAAGAGGCACAGGGCAGGGAGAGGGGGGGAAGAGACACAGGGGAGCGAGAGGGAAGAGACACAGGGGAGGAAGAGGGGGAGGGAAGAGACACATGGGAGGGAGAAGGGGAAGAGATACAGGGGAAGTAGAGGGGGGGAAGAGACACATAAAATATTATCCCGTCAATTTCGACGGGCAAGTTACTAGTATAAAATAAACTGGAACAAATGTAACTTGTCTTATTTTGGGCCTTTGTAATGGTCCAGTTTTTTTCATAAGTTTTCACTGTAATTCCCTTCTTGATGCTAAACTCCGCTATAGCTCTGTTTTTGAGTGCAGATTTATTTAAATCCCCTCTCAATTCACCATAGCGCTGTCTGAGCTATGCCGAAATAATGCTCCGTTTAGCGTTTTTTAAACATAGTGCTCCTGCATGCAAGCACACATGTGGAGCCCTAAATGGGGTATACCTGTATAAACAACATTTTAATTTTGATTACCAAAGTTAATCTTTTGTAGCCTTTTAAGATTTTTATTAAAAGTTCTATACTAAACAATAAAGTATTAAAATGTGATTTGCTTTTATAGCTGTTTATGTTTATCAAAAAAAAATACCAGTTCTGAGACAGGAATTGATCAGTGGACATACAAGAAATACATTTTTCAGGTTACACATAGTTTAATGCAGTTGAAAGTTGAAAGGAGTAATTGCACTTGATCATATCGCAACCATATTCTGTTTAGTTGAATAATCTATAGACTCACTGAGAACATGCTTAGAATTTCACGTCCACAAATACACAGGTGCTAGATTGCCCCTTTTATCATTGTCCAATTTCTTTCCTCTTAAGCTTTTTTTGGTGTGTCCTATTTGTGAATCAATCAGGCTCTGCCGCTCTACTGCCATTCTTTCCTCACCCACTCCCATTTGCAGGCATCCTGACGTAGCTTTGAAAAGTCGTGATTAGCCATGTTAAATTTGCTTGTCAATACAATGTATTGTTGGTAAATTGGTGACAGGATCAAGCTCCCTTGAATTAATGAACTTTTCATTGACACCTTCAGACTACAAGACTAATGAATATGTTAATATAGCTGTCTTATCTAAAGTGAAAGAAAACCACTTCACAAGAGCAAGTCTTTAACACAAGTGCTGGCTTTTGTGGTTTACTAAAATCTGTCTCTTTTATATGCAATTTTTAGAGTCATCCAATGGCATATTTTTGGTCTATTGTACAGGTGTATTTTTATATTGACAGCAATATTTTGTCTATTGTTTATGATGGCTATTAGTTGCATTTACCTTTATGAACAGTTTTGTTTTAGATTATATATATAAAAAGTCCATTGGTGTCATTTATTTTTTTATTTAAAATACCACTATTGTATTATTGATAATATGCCCATTTAAACAGCACAGATAGAACTTCATAAGTATTTAAAAAAATATAAAAGGTTGTTGTAAGATGGTGCCAAATACAAAGTGTTATTCATCTTTCTTATACAAAAAAAAAGCAAATATTAAAAATAAATTATTTACTTAAAGGTTGTTATTCATATAAGAAAGTCAATTGCTTCTTAATCTGTTTTCAAGCCGATTTCCCCATGGTTGTTAGTAGAATTCCTTTGTCACCCTATGCAAGTAGGATCTCATATCCAATTATTTGTAACCAGTGTAAACTGATCTCATTGCAAATCCATATTACCTGAATATAAGTGGCATGACATCACTCCCCTTAATACTCACTGTAAGTTGGATACCATAACTCCTTCTTAAAGGTACTCTAAAAAACATTTTTATTGTTTTTAAATGTTGCATTTGTAGCTATTAAACTTCTCAAAGTATCTAATTTCCTTGGTGGTATCTGCAGTATGGTTGCACCACCAACATACTGAGCTTATGGGGAGAAGAAACAGGAACCTCTCTGATCCTGAAGAGACCTTAAGCAACAAGCTCCTTCTAAAATCTTATGTAACTGTAATAATAGAAACACTCAGCAATATACTAAAATAAGATAAACCACTTTACCATGTGCATTGACGCTGTTGTTTTAAAATGTTACTTGTATATTATTATTACGTTGGCTACTTTTGATCACAAGTTTTACTCCTGCTCAGCGTATTTACCTCTATAACTTGTATTATTATTTTCACAATGTTATAGAATACATAGAATGTCTATAAGCCAAGGATAAATGGAATAGTTATCAACAGCTTTATGATGGTTTCAATCCTATTTTAAAATTCCTAATAACATTTTAGTTACTGGTGCTTCTGTATGATAAATGCAGTGGCGGAGCTATTAAACGGAGGGCTTAGGTGCAAAAACAATATTTTGCCCCCCTCTCCCTCCCCAGGGAGGAGGGGCAAAAAAAATGTTTGACCCCTCCAGTGCCTTACTTATACACACACATATATAAATTTATATATATATATATATCACCATTCACCCCCAACCCCCTCACAGCCATATTCACCCCTTAGCAGCAATATTCACTACCCAACCACACAGGGCCCCCTCAGGAGCACCATTTACCCCCCCCCCCCCCATGCCCTCAGCAGCATAATTCACCCCCACCCCCCCAAAAAAGGCCACCCTTGTTGCACCATTCACCCCCAAGCCCCTCAGCAGCCATATTAACCCCAACACCCCCGGGTAGGATTAGATGGGGTGAAGGAAGCTGGGGGGTTTTAGGGGGTGAATGATGCTGCTGAAGGGCCATTTACAGAGCAAGGGCTGCACCGGCAGTAGGTCCGCCCCTGGATAAATGACAACTTCAGTTAGTCAGAATAATTAGTAAATTGACTTCCAGAGGGTTTACAACACTATGCCACCAGATGCATACTCTGAGATGAGTATATTTTGGTGTTCAAGAGTAACAAACATTTTACTAAGAAATGTAATTGTCATTTAAAATGTCTTAATAACCAAAGTAAGTGGCATCCAATCACTATGACTTAAAGTCCAGTTTAAGCAGAATCCCATCCCACTTCTTTAATATTATTATTATAGATACTGAATGATCGATTTTGTAGATGGCATTTCGTCACCTCAGCTTCAAATCCATCTCAAATGGGATCCAATCACTCCGTCTTCATACCCAGTGTAAGTGGGTCCTATTACCTCTCTTTCATACCATCTTCTCTATTTCATAACCACTCTAAGTTGGATCACAATACCCCTTTTAAAATACCCAAAAGCAAACAGGATGCTGTCTTCTTTTTCAAATCAGTTGTAAACGGGATTATATCATCTCACATCCATGCCTATTGTAATTAGTATTCTTTAATGCCAAAGCAGATGTATTTACTTATGTTTTCTTTATTTTATACACATCTGTGTTTATGTGGAGATGTGGTACCGTGGGTACAGCATCTCTTTTAGTTATGTATCTTATATTATGGGTCTGAATCCTCTTTCTTCTTTTTTTTTTTTTTTACTTTAAATAATTATTTTTAACAACATTCATATGGTGTGTCTTGGTAGTACATAATTTCACAGACTTTTAACCACTGAACTATATGTGTACACATTTTACAATGGGTGAAAAAAACTATCACGTATAATAGTTGTCAAACTGCGAGATGTCGTCACGCTTTGCGTGGTGCGTACGAGTTAGTCATTCACTTAGCTGATGAGCGCCAAAGGTGCTCATCGCTGCGAGGTGTGCGGTTAAAATACGAACCGCTGTCTGTTGAAAAAAAAAAATATGAGGCGCGGAACTTAGAAAAAAAAAGATGCAAGACTCAAAAAATTACGAGATTAGCGGCCGAACAACGAGAAACAATAACAGAAAAACACACTAAATACACCCAAACAAATTATAAAAACATCACAGACAGCACGGGGCAACAGCCAGGACGTCTGTGAGTGAGGTGGAACACAAATTCAACTCGATTTAGACGATTTTCACCACTTGAAAATCGGCTAAGCGAGGAAAAAAATGGCAGCAGAAAAAAATTAAAATGAGGCTACACGACCTCGGACCGCGCAAAACACTGCAAAACACGTAGCACTTTACACATCACACTACGACCTACAAGATACACTATTACAAAAGCCGGAAAATACTTACGAGACACATACCACATTAATAACATTACGACTATACAATGCCTCTTTACACAATAAACCAACGGCTTTACCTCGTGCACGCAGCCTATTTAGAATGCACACTTCAAACATTCATTACACTTTATAAGCAGGGCACCAACACTCACAATGTATATTCTATGCAGACGCAAGATACAAACAGATTGTTAGCTCTTCAGCCTATTGCTTGCTGCATATATCAATTAAAAATAATTAAAGTATATTAATTGATTTACGAAATCATTAATTATTACTTAACTACATATACATAGAAATATATATCTCTCTCAGAGGACCAAAAGTACACGACAGGATAGGCTCGCAATGAGCGCCGAAGGTCCTCACAGTACAAAACGATTTCAATTATGTGTCAAACAGCATTCCCATGGCTTCAAATTTAATTGCCCTGTCATTTTTGACGGGAAAGTCGCTAGTATATATATATATATATATATATATATATATATATATAGTTAGAACTATATATATATATATACTAGCGACTTGCCCATCATTGCGAGCCACAACTTGCTAACCTTTGGCGCTCATTGCAGGCCCCACGATGAGTGCCTTCGGCGCTCATTGCGAGCCTCTCCCCCTGTGTTACTGCCTTGGGTTAAGTATCACTGGCTTTGATTAAGTGCTACTGCCTTTGAGTTTTACTGGATTGAGTTAAATATTACTGCCTTGTATTAAGTGTTACTGTTTTGCATTAAGTCTTACTGCTTAGTGCTAGTATTTCCGTCCTTCGGCCGCGTTTCATGTCCTTCGGCCTTGTTTTCGGTTTGTTTATTTTTTTTCGCCCTCCATTTTTTTTCTTGCTTAAGCGATTTTCAATCTTAAAAATAGCCAAAATATGCCTCAAATGAACTTGCAACCTCACTCACAGGCTCCCTGGCACTCCCCCTGAGCTGTGTGTGTGAGTGTGTAAGTAAATTTCAGCGCTCATTGCCTATGTGCTGTGGATCATAGGGATGGGGCTCATCTCCATCTGCACAATGAGCACCTTCAGCGCTTATTGCCTAAGTGCTGCAGGTTGTAGGGATGAGTGCCTACGGCATTAGTCTCCACCAGCACAATGAGTGCCTTTTGGTGCTCATTGCCTAGCCGCAACTGCGGCCCTCCCTTTGTGAGGGCCGCAGTTGCGCGGGCTCGGGGTGTAAGCACACAATTTTAACATTGCGTTACCAACAACTTTTGGCAAGCCCGCAATTACGACAACTATATATGTGATGTATGTATATATCCGTATGTAATATACCGTATTTATCGGCGTATAACACGCACTTTTTCTCCCTGAAAATACAGAGCAAATGATAGGTGCATGTTATACGCCGATATTTCCTCCCCCCTCCTCATCCTCAACCTCCCTCCTCATTCTAAACCCCCCTCCGTATTCTAACCCCCCCTCCTCAACCTAAACCCCCCTAAATACCTCCCCCCTCACCTACCTGCTTCTGCTCCGGCCTCCGATCGGCTCCGCTCCTTGACCCGGCGCGCATGTGACGTCAGATGCGCGCCACGTCATTAGCATATACCGGGTGTAGGTAAGTGAGGGGGACGTATTTAGGGGGGTTTAGGTTGAGGAGGGGGGTTTAGGTTGAGGAGGGGGGTTAGAATGCGGAGGTGGGTTTAGAATGAGGAGGGAGGTTGAGGAGGGGGGTTGAGGTTGAGGATAGGGGGGTTGAGGTTGAGGAGGGGGGTTGAAGAGGGGGTTGAGGATAGGGGGGTTGAGGAGGGGGTTGAGGATGGGGGGTTGAGGAGGGAGGATGAGGAGGGGGTTGAGGATGGGGGGGTTGAGTGAGGATGAAGAGGGGGGTTGAGGATGAGGAGGGGCGTTGAGGATGAGGAGGGGGGTTGAGGATGAGGAGGGAGGTTGAGGAGGGGGGTTAAGGGTTGAGGAGGGGGGTTGAGGAGGGGGGTTGAGGTTGAGGAGGGGGGTTGAGGTTGAGGAGGGGGGTTGAGGAAAGAGGATGCGGATGGGGGTTTGAGGAGGGAGGTTGAGGAGGCGGTTGAGGAGGGTGTTGAGGATGGAGGGGTTGAGGAGGGGGTTAAGGATGAGGAGGGAGGTTGAGGATGAGGAGGGGGTTTGAGGATGAGGAGGGGGGTTGAGGATTAGGAGGGGGTTGAGGATGAGGAGGGGGGTTGAGGATGAGGAGGGAGGTTGAGGATGAGGAGGGGGGTTTAGGAAGGAGGATGATGATGGGGGGTGGAGGAGGGGGTTGAGGATGGGGGGTTTGAGGAGGGGGTTGAGGAGGGAGGATGATGAGGGAGGTTGAGGAGGGGGTTAAAGATGAGGAGGGAGGTTGAGGTTGAGGATTTTGCTTCAAAGTTCTTTATTTAAATTTTTTTTTTTTTCCTGAAATTTCCTTCTTAAAATGAGGTGCGTGTTATACGCCGGTGCGTGTTATATGCCGATAAATACGATATGTGATGTATGTATATATCCATATATGTCTAGGGTATTCAAAAAACAGTAGTCTTGTTAAGCATAATAAATTCAACATCCTGCATTATTATGACTATTGTTATCTGGAATATATGCTTCAACAATGTATCAATACTGGCTGCAAACAGAAGAAGCATCCCACATTTAGATATATGTATGCTGCAATAAATGTTACATTAATTTCTCATTCTGATATTTGCAATGTCTTTAACCAGTCTTTAAATGACCATAAGGCTGTTTTTATGAGGATATTATTTATATTTGCCTCTTTATGGTTTATCTTATGGCTCTGTGTAATTGTATTGAACACTTGAAATGAGATTTGTTTTACAGAGTACCTTTTCCTGGTAAAATATTTAAAATAAATAATATTTGTAAAGGGTTCACTACATTAACCATTGAACATCCTTGCATAATGTTTGCATAGTAGCACTGATTGTGCTGTCTATAAGCACATAAAAAGACCTGGCCACCTGCATCTAATTCAGAAGCTATGCAAAGGTGTATATTTATTTTTAAAAGAGTGTATTTGCTCTGCAGCTTAATGCTTGGTCAATAATATTTTTTTGTTACAGTGATACATGGTTCTGTTGATTTAGTTGAGATAAAAACGTTAATGACAATGTGAATGGTTATTTGTAAGAATATATTATTAAAAATGTATGTTTACCTCAACATCCTGTCGGAGAGCTTGTCAAGTGGAAGTGCAAGTCCTAAGTTAAAGGACTATTGTAGTTTAGCAAGCACTTCACTTTTTAAAATATGTAACAAATAATAAGCTGTGTAAGACATAAACATAACACATTTTAAGGAAATTTTAATTTACCCAGTGCAAAAAAAATTGTTTGACTGTTATGGTCGGGTACACAACAGGTTAAGTAGGGCTTTATGATTGCCTGCTTCTGAGCATGTGTAGTTGGAAGGGGTAGGTATCAAATGCTACAATGTTTAATCATGCTCTTTCAGATTAAAAAAATAAACTTCTCTGTTCATTTATATGGTCTTTTTACAGCTGAATGTCAATGGAACAAATATAGATAAGAGCACAGAAATGACTTTGTGTTATACTGTGTTGACTGTCAAGGTGAAGAGGAGGGAGAGAGAAAGAGAGAGAAATAGTGTGTTCTGGTAGGACTTGAACCCCCAATTCATAGGCTTTTGAACACTGGACTATTTGTCTGCACACTTTGCAGTCAGTGTAAAAAAGATATATATATGTATATTTTATTGATGTAGCAGTTCAGTCATGACTCTTTTTGGCCCTATATATATAGTAAATAAATAGTATATCTGTGTTCACATTTGAATGTCTAAAACAAGTTAAAAAACCTGCTTCCAGCTCAGAATTCCAAGAAATACAGTTATTATACTGCATTCTGGGAAGTTGAGCAGGGACATGCAAATGTGCCCACAAATGCTTTGTTCTTCAATCCATAACCATTTTAAACATGGCTTCCTTTAAGCTTATGCCCGCTGCATTACACAGCTTTTATGCATATATATATATATATATATATATATATATATATATATATATATATATATATATATATATAGGGTCACAGAGACTCATATACTATTCTGTGGAACTCCTTGACTTGCTCCACTAGACTCTCCTCCTGCCTCAAATCCTTCAAAGCCTCACTAAAAACACATCTATTCAAAGAAGCTTATCACCTTCAGCTGTAATTTAAGCACTATATTGTACCTCACCTTTCTATACATTACCCCTACCCTCTAGACTGTACGTTTTCAGTCTTGTCGGGTGCTTTAGAGAAAGCAGGGCCCTCCATTATTTTCTAATTTGTTAAGTTTGTTTTTGATTGAATCTACTCTGTTTAGCGCTACAGAATATGGGCCCTATTAAATTCCAAATACCTTCATACAGCCCGTATGTCTGCAGGCTTGAAATTTGCCACGGTCACAGAGAGATTACATTAGGAAAGCCCGTAACTACATGGCCGAAATCCAAAACCGTAAACCATGCTTTCATATGTAGCAATTCATGGCAAGATCATGATCAAATCTGCAAGCTCGTAACTACCGAGGTAGAAACAGCCAATAGTAAATGTGACCGTTATCATGACGTCAGTTAAAGGTGCAGTTTTTCAAAGTCTGATAAGCCATCAGACTCGTAATCCAGCAATGTGAACATCAATAAAAATTAATGAAGAAACCGGTCTAGTTCATGTGGGTTGCTTGATATGTATTAACCCCTTGATTCCTGAGATTGACATAAAATGAAAATAAAACGTAAAAAAAATATTTTTTATTGCACATTTGCGAGCTTGAGACTGTGTCTCGATGATATTAAGGTCAGGATACTGTGAGGGCCACTCCACAACCTTCACCTTTTTCTGCTGTAACCACTAGAGGGTCAACTTGGCCTTGTGCTTAGGGCCAATGTCATGGTGGAAAGTCCAAGAGTACCCCATGCGCAGCCTTCATGCAGAAGAATGTAAATTGTCTGCCAGTATTTTTTAATAACAAGCTGCATTCATCTTGCCATCAATTTTCACAAGATTCCCCATGCCTTTACAGCTCACACCCCCCCCAAAACATCAGTAAGCCACCGCCATGCTTCACAGTGGGGATAGTATTCTTTTCACTATAGGCGTTGTTGACCCCTCTCCAAACATAGCGCTTATGTTTGTGACCATAAAGCTCTATTTTAGTCTCCTCACTCCAAATTACACTGTGCCAGTAGCTGTGACGCGTTTCAAGGTGTTGTCGGGCATATTGTAACCAGGCTTTTTTGTGGAATCGGCACAGTGAAAGGCTTCTTTCTGGCAACTCGACCATGCAGCTCATTTTTGTTCAAGTATCGTCATATTGTGCTCCTTGAAACAACCACACCATATTTTTCCAGAGCAGCCTGTATTTCTCCTGAGGTTACCTGCGGGTTTTTCTTTGCATTCTGAACAATGCAGTTGTGGCTGAAATCTTTCTTGGTCTACCTGACCTTGGCTTGATATCAAGAGATCCCAGAATTTTCCACTTCTTAATAAGTGACTGAACAGTTCTGACTGGCATTTTTAATGCTTTGGATATATTTTTATATCATTTTCCATCTTTCCACTACCTTATTACGCAGGTCTTTTGACAGTTCTTTTCTGCTCCCCATGGTTCAGTATCTAGCCTGCTCCGTGCATCCACATGAAAGCTAACAATCTCATTGACTATTTATACATGGACACGAATTGCAATTTAAAAAGCCACAGGTGTGGGAAATTAACCTTTAATTGCCATTTTAACCTGTGTGTGTGTCACCTTCTGTGTCTGTAACAAGGCCAAACATTCAAGGGTATGTACACTTCTGATCAAGGCCATTTGGGTGATTTTTGTTATCATTAGGATTGAAAAAGGAGCCAAACAACTATGTGATAATGAATGGCTTCATATGATCACTATCCTTCAATAAAATACATTTTATTTTGCATGATCAGTAATATTTTCAAAATAAATGCCAAAATGTCACAATTTCTGCCAGGGTATTCAAACTTTTGAGTACAGATATATATATATATATATATATATATATATATATATATATATATATATATATACACACAGAGGGTTATGTATATATACATACATATATGTATTTATATATATATATATATATATATATATATACACACAGTGGGTTATGTATATATACATACATATATGTATTTATATATATATTTATATTTATATAGATGTATGAATTAAAATATATTTTAATATATATATATATATATATATATATATATATATATATATAATTATTACACTCACATAAATAGGAGCCAGCCAGCTAGATTTGTGGGGGAGCCTCTCAGAATATGAATGAGCATGAATATACATATTTATATAGATGTATAATTATTCTTTTTTAAATCTTAGAAACAGTATTTGCATAAACATTGATGCTACATTCAAAGTTACACGTGCATTTAATATATTCTTTGTCTCTTGGTGAATCACAGCTCCTTTGAGCATGCCTTGTCTTTTTTTATTTATCATTCATCTATTGTTTAGTTCACAGCAGAGGAGCTGAACATTTGTAGATAGGATAAAAATGTGGCTTCAAACAAGCTAACAGACACGTTTTCACCTGTCAAAAAAGATGCCCACATAGATGAGTGGTTGTATTGCAGAGAAAGTGAGATGTGTCAGCAGCTGACAAACTAAGTGATGTCTTGAAGTATGGAGGAGCAAGGTTCAATATAATGCTCCTTTGCAGAGTTGAAAGTTCAGCTCATGAGAAGAGCTGGCAATAACCAATATATTGTGTTTCAAACAAAAACAAAACCTCCTTTTGTCTTTTTGCATCTTTATGTATAAGATATTATAATCAAAATGTTGCTTATAATATTCTACATCTAGAAATAATATCAATGCATTCTTTAATTGAAATATAATTTAATGTAATTTTGATGAAACTGTTCTAATTCCAAGCCAATCATTTTTTTAGAATTCCATTCATAAATATTTATTATATTGTATTATTATGTTTGGATATTTATTTGCACAGCACTTTCCCGACATTTGGTAAAAAACAATTACTCCATAATATAAGTGCATCTTGCATAAAGACAACCAATAGGTTACATAGTCCCCAAAAAGCTTAAAGTTTACTTACATATGGAAAAGATAATACATTATTGTGAAGTAATAATTTCATACACATAGCAAGTAGATACCGTAGCTTTCATCGGGTTAAGTCGCCCAATCAATCTTTTTTTTCTGATAAACTGTAAAGTTGCCAGTATTTCTATATATACAACTAATTTAAACATAATGACCAAACATAAAAATTGTCAAAATGATCTGTTGCTTTACTAGTTACAAGTTTCATAAGAAAGAAGTCTAATTAGTTTAGGATGAAACAAAAATAAGGGCGCCATCTTTGTACAAAAAAAATGGGAAATTCTTATATTTAAATTCTATTATTATTATTTTTAGCAAGCAAGACTACAACAGGAACATGAAGCTAAAATGTTGGAAGAAATGGAAAGACACAAACAGCTATTGATGCTTGAAGAACAAGAACAGAAACATGTGCAACAACGGGAAATAATGGCAGTCAATACAGAGGTATGTCTGCTATTGGTCTGTACCAACACTTTCTTTGTAAACCCATCCAGTATATAACTGTGTTCTGTCTTGATAACAGATTCTTTGTTAGTGCATCAGTATCAATGTTTGGATAGACAGCAGGGAATTTGTCAAGTGTGTCAACTGACTGAATATCTCATTTTCAGTAAGAGTGACCTTTGTGATACTATTGCTCAGTTAGTTTTTGGTCTTCATTTAGGACCAACATGGAATAAACATTTTACCCATTCCTTCCCCTAATGGCTTCCATTTGCCCTTGTCCTAAAATGTTTTATTAATTTGATATATGTTGAGCTTTTGAAACCACAATATATTTAACTTATCTGTTTAGTGAATTTTTACTATACTAGTGAACATAAACAGTGAAACTAGAAGCACAGAATAAATAAAAAGTGTGGGGGTTCAAAAAAAATGTGTTGATTGTTTTTAAATGAACAAATATTCGTTAGTGGTAGCTAGATATTTATTATTTATTATGAAGAAGATTTCTTTGTGCACTCTTTGAATTACAAAATATGGAAAAAAGAAAGATATTTGCAGTATGTAGTACCGTTTAGAGGTCTAACTGAAAAAATCTTCATGTGCAAATTTTATAAAAACTTGAAAGATTTCTTGTTTGTGTGTCTTCCAGTAACTTTAAGTTGCTAGAAAGAAGCTAGAGTTTTTATACTCTCAAGAGAACAAATACTGTAAACTGAAGAAAGAATTCAAGTTGAATATAGTACAAGTGTGTTGTAACTCACCTTTTTCACTTGGTCCTTTAAAATGTATTATCGCACCTTTTTTTATTCCTTATCCCCTATAGCTTATCATTTACTATAAGCAATTTGCAGAACATGACCATAGTAACTTCCTGATAAAACCCACTTTTGCATCTTGAGGGTACATTGCACAAAGTTTTTTGTAAATTAAAATGCCAGTAATTTATAACTGTTCTCCAGTGAAGCTCAAAAACTGGAGGGCCCTTTGTCTATTCCTCAAGTTGTATGGAGTAAAAACAGAATGGTTTCAAAAATTATTTACTACATCCATGACAGAGGTTTAAATTGTTCCACTATATTATCAGCCCCATTAAATTTGAAGCCTGTATCTGCATCAGCACACCCATAAAGGCTGCGGGCTTGAAATTCGGCTGCGTTACAGAGTTATTAAATTCAGCCATGCTGCGAGTTGTGGGCCGTAGACGCAAACCCGTAAAACATTCTTGCGAACGTTGGATGTGCGGCTGTGAACATTACGGGTGTAGATAGAGCCAATGGCAAATGAGATCGTCATCATTACGTCACTGAAAATGGAGATTAGATTTCAAAGCCTTACAGGTTTCAATTACGAGTTTCGATCAGACCCGCATTCCAGAAATAATGCAATATTAATAAATCAGTAAATATGATATTCTAGTCCATGCAAGTTCCATTATATGTATTAACACATTGATTGCCAGGATTGATATAACACATAAATTAAACTTAAAAAAATGCATTTTATACTGCAGAATTGCGAGCATGAGAATATTGTGCTATTCATTTTAATACCTAACATTACTTTCCCTTTAATTATAAATACAGTAGTGTGATGATATTTGCATTTACAGTGCTACGTATTGGACTTTAACCTCCTTGCGGGTCCTCTCTAGTACCCGTTTTTCTTTTCGGCTCCATTTGCAGGTTACGGGTTTGAACGCCAATGGATTTAATAGTGATTACCGAATGTAACAGTTACGGACTTGACAGATCAAAGGATTTGTGGCCGCAGAGTTCAAATTTCGATGTCCTGTTGTTTTTTTTTGCCTGTAACCCGCAGATTGTTAGCGGGTTGCTTTGCGGGGCTAATTTAATAGCCGTAAGTCTTGCTGGCTACGTTACGGGCTACGGTTTTACACGTTGAGGGAATTTAATAGGGCTGTAAGACACTAAGTACAAAGTACAATCAGTAAGTACAGCTGTATAAATTGATAACAAAGAAGGACTACTACTTGTGTATTTGCTGTGTCCCTTATATTCTTATATCCCAGAACTGCCTTGTAATTAGATTACAATAGCTAACATTGTTATTATAACTGTCATTTCAGATTTTGAGCTCAGATCAAGAGAATCTGCTTTCTCAAATTAAAAAACTATTGGCCATTAAAGAAGAGCATGAAAAAACCATACAAAGGTATATTTATCATTGATATGTTGCTCATATGTCATGCATATAATGGTCTGAACTTGTAGTTGGCAAGAGCTTATTCTCATAGGAAACTGATGGAGAACCAACACAAGATTATTTTAGCAAAAATATATTATACAATTTGATGTAAGTTTTAGATTGTTTACGAAATCACACATAATAATGGCAATCACATGTTTAAAGTGACAGTTACCTCATTATAAGTTCTCTTTATGGTGTGAAAGAGCACAAGATTTTATGTTAAAATTATCTATTTTTTTTCTTTAATTACACTTATAACAGTTTAAAAACAAAAGTTTTAGGTCTGTTTACAAACACATGATTAATGACATCTGCCGACAACAACTGTTGTAGCTCTGGTGCAGAGGATGTTTTTCTTGGCATTCAGGAATCCTACAGCCCAGTAACAAGTAACTTATTTCAAAGATTCTAACACTCCTTTCTATACGCAGGTAAATTTATAAAGGGTTAACTGTAGTTTTCCTTTGCTCTCTGCACTGGAGCTTGCTGTTGGTCTGTCTTGCCAGTGACACATGTAAAGAGAGATTAAATCAATAAATATATCAGTGAAAAAAATACTGATTTCAGAAATTCAAAAAGTTTTTAAACATGCTGTTAAAAGATCTTTATATTGGTGTGCTCCATATTGTACTGAATTTAGTGGCCCTTTAATTACATATGAACTTAGGAAATCAGCATCAGCCATTGATTAGTGACACTGTGTAACAGAGGAAAAATACAATGTGATGTTTAATTTGGCTACAGTTTTACAAACCTCTTTATAACAAGGAAATCTTAGTAAAAACAGGAGAGGCTTGTTACAGAGAGACAGTGGCAAGCCTTGCCGTGTGCTTACCTGTCTCCTTAGTGAATCCAAGCACATACATTACTTTTTTTTTTCTCTGTATTTTAGGCTTCAGAGGGAGCTAGAGAGGACTAATAAGACTTGGGAGAAGAAGTTAGAAATTCTAAAGCAGAGGTAAGTTAACTATTAAGAAAGTTATATACAGTAAGGACTGAAAATATATATTTCCGCAGTGTTTTGTTGTCTTCCCATTTGCATAGCTGTCTCTGCCTTCTCATATTGTGTTGGTCTCTCTCTCCCATTCCACAGTTGGTTTATTCCCCCCAATTGCTAAGTATGTTATGGTGGGGAAAAAGGTTATTGAATCCACTATAGATACAGTAATTTTACTGTATCCACAGACGAGAAATATTCAGTCACCTTTATGCCCATCATAGCATACCAGCCTCACACTGATGAGCTTTATATCATGATAAAACTTTGATCTGTGAGTGCTTTTCTAGCACTATACCCCAATGCAAGACTACAAACCCTATTCTTTTGGTAGCCCGCAAATACCTCTAACCCGTAATTTTGGCTGTGGGTGTTTTTTCTCTAAATGTTTAGATGTATTCTATTGACTCAAGCTTTAAACTTACCTCCTTAAGCATAAAACCATAAACCATGCCTTTTTAAGTGGGATTTTTCCAGAGAAAAGGGTAATACATTTTGAGTCTCATTTGCATGTCCCTACCCAGAATCCTTATTGGCAGGTGGAGAGCAGTTAACTGTGAAATTATGTGTGAAAACATGTCTTCCCATGTTCTTTGAGATATGTAGTTGTACTCAAATGTTTTTCTCTGTTCTCCAAGAGCTATCTCCCTTCTCCAGTTCATCTCTCCCTTCAATAACTGTTTCTCTCATCCCTTTGTCTGGGTTCCTGTTGCTATTTGTTTTTATAAGTTTTATGGTAATCCTTGGATTCTAATGGTGAAGGCGAACCAATTTTACTTAAAAGGATACAGAAGGAGCTGCAAAATTCACAATTGGTCTGCTCATTACTTCTATTCAATATGTTGAATATCAATATCAGGGAACAAATAGTGTGAACTGGAGTGGGGATTAAAACTGAATATAGGGAAGTGTGTTGTGAGACAAAAGAGGAGCGATGTTTGTTGTGGGAAGTTGAAAGCGTATGGGGCACATGTATAAGTGAAGCAATTTTGGTGGAAAACAGCTGCACTCGGTGCATCAAAGACAAACAATCCATTGGTTTCAGTGGGAAATTTAATTGATACATATGGTTGTATGGTTAAGACACTTTTTCACAAGTATTACTCTATGATTACCTTTATACATAAGTCCTTTATGTACTGTGGGATGAGCACTTTTGCAGAAGGGAGTGTGGGAGTAGTATAGGAAGTTACACTGACATTTACATAATTATATTATAGTGCTAGGAGGATAGGCTTTACAATTCTGCTACTGGTTTCTTTATCATTAAAACATAATACAGTTTTTATCCCATTTGTGTTAAGTGATAAAAATTAAAATTAAAACACTCCGCATTACCATGCCATACTTTTGATCAATGATTTTCAATGGGTAAATTGAGGGATTAGTAAGGAATGATGCCCTGTAAGGGGGGTGCAGTACTATTGAATGCCAAATATAACCACACTAGCAACTTGCCTGTCAAAAATGACGGCAATAAAATTTGAAGGCTGGCAATGCTGTTTGCCACACAATGCAAGGCTCTCGGCCAACCCGCCACTTTCATACCACGCAATGAGCACCTTCAGCGCTTATTGCAAGGCCCACGATGAAACATTGCGAGCCTCTCCCCCCCTCTACTTTATGGGACCTGAGATGAGCGCCTTTGACGCTCATTGCAAGCCCTGCAATTAGCGCTCATTGCAAACGTCATCCAAACCACCACTTTCGTGCTGAGCTCCTTCGGCTCTCGTGAGTCCAGCGATTGTCGCCTTCGGCCTTTCCCAAATCTCTGACCCCTGTGTGTTTCCCCCTCTCCCTTCCATGTGTCTGTTTCCCCTGCTCCCCCCCCCCCTCTCCCTGCCCTTTGTTTATTTTCCACTTATTTCCCTCCCCTGTGTCTCTTCCGCCCCCCCTCTCACTCCTGTGTCTCTTTACACCCTCCTCCTCCCTCCCCTGTGTCTTTCTCCCCTCTCTCCCTGATCAAGTCTTGCGTGGCTACCATTGAGCTCCTATCTATCCTTTTTTAGTCTGGCGTACCTCAGGCTGAGTGCCGTTGGTTCTTTTTTCAAGGTCTTGCAGGGGTCGTGATGAGCGGCTAAGTGTTCCTGCCTTTGGCCTAGTTTTGAGCCTTTTTTCAAACAATTACGGGTTTACGGACGCCATTTGTTTTCTTGCTTAGCCGATTTTCGATCTCCTAAAAATGCCAATTAGGTTGTAAGTTAACTTTTGAAGTAACTGGCGTTTTTTGGGGGGCGATTTTCCGACAGCTTCAGAGTTACGGGGTTGAAGAAATGACGTCCATTAAAGTCGCATTTTTTCAAAGTGTTGCCTGCCTCGTGCTCATTATGTGCCTTTTTCAAAGTCTTGCGGGCCTCGCGATGAGCAACTTTGGCGTTCATCGTGAGACCTGCAATGAGCGCCTTTGAGTTGCTTCCTTGTCGTGGTGAGGAGGCTTGTGTACCTCAATGAAGTTGTGAGCTAAACTATGTAGGGTCACCCAAGATGGTCTGGTCATAGCAGAGAGGTCAGACAAATCACAGTCCGCTTGAGAAGGAACTTGCAACCCACTCAAGTATCTGCCAAGAAAACCATATGGATAAGCACAATCAGAAACACAAACAGATGTGCCAGGCATGCTGCCTCCATGCAGTCATCGCGAGTCAGACAGGACTGCAGGACACAACAACAGATTACAACAACAGTTAATTAAGAGGATCAGAAAAGCTGAGAAGAATTACAACTTCAATGTGTGCAATGTTAAAAAATCAACTTGATAAAGTACTTTTTATTACTTACAGTATATTTTGAACATTTGCTATGTCCATTTATTTATATATGAATATGCTGGTATTGTGGGTATCAAGTGAGAGGAATCTCTTTCTATACAGCCATTCTTGATATCATTTGGAAATATGAACATTATAAAATACTAGCGACTTGCCCGTCAAAAAGTGACGGCAATAAAATTGTAAGGCAGGTAATGCTGTTTGGTCGAGATATTAATTTTTTTGGTGGTCCGAGATAATTCAGCGCTCATTGCGAGCCTCGCGCTGAGCGCCTTCGGCGCTCATTGCGATGCTGTTGGCTATTATATATTTTTTTCTGATAGGCGCTTTTGGTGTTATTGTTTGGTTGGCGGTGATCTATTTTTTGCACGTATTGCAAGGCTTTGTGTGCTATTAGCAGCAGTGGTGCTCGTTGTGAGTCATGCAGTGAATGGCTTTTGTGTTTATTGTGAGAGTGTATTATTTTTTTGTGTATATGTTTTTTTGTATGCTAATTAAATAATTAATAAATTAATATACTTTACCTATTTGGAAGTAATATATGCAGGAAGCATTGTGCTGAAGAGCTGACAATCTGTTTTGATGTTCCTGCAGCATACAATGTAGGTTTGCACTGTTTTGGAGCTGAGGTGTAAGTGTCAGCAATGTGTGCAGTGTGTAGTGTAAATAGGCTGCGTGCGAGAGGAAAAGCCATTAGGGTAGCTGTGTACTTCCGCATTGTGTAAGTTAGTGTTGTAAAATGGCGGTGAATGTGTGTGGTACGCGGCTGTTTTTGATGTAGCGTCCTTGGTAAGAGTGTATCTTGTACCTCATACAGCTTTTTTTTAAAGCTGTATGTTCTTGGTGGTGTTTTGCGTCTTTAGGGGCCTGTAGCCTTGTTTTGTATTTTTTCGGCTGCCATTTTTTCTCTCGCTTAGGGGATTTTCGCTGCTTTGAACAAAATGTAATAAATCGGTGTTGTGTAAAATACAAAAAACTGTTAGAGTTACCCAGAGGTTAAGTACATTAGTTTTAGGCTTTTGGAGCTAACTTTTTTATCACACTCAACTAAAGTTTTGGGGGTAAAATAGGTGTCTTTTTAGATTAGTTTAGAAATGATTGACTAATTATATTGCTCCTGTTGGCCTGATGCTACTAATTGCTGACTACAATTGTAGCCTTGTGGTATGGCATCAGCAAGTAACAGAGAACAAAGATAAGTAAAGACAGCTTTATGATTTGTGACCCATGTGTGATAAGCCAAATGATGCCTGTTGTCCTTTATCTAGCACTCATTTACATTCATTTCATATGTCCTGCTTTCTCTGTTTGAGCTTTGAGTCATATTTTCCCTTTCACTATCTTTTATACTATTATCAGTTTTTCTTATCATCTAATGGGCATTTGTGTCTTCTTCACTATCGGAGTTATAAAATACATTTCTAGCTCCTTATTTTTAACATCTTTTATTGTGTTCTGGTTGATTGTGCTGCACAGCTACAAAGTCAGTAATATTTTGTTAATTTGAATTCAATTAAATTGAGTTGTACAAAATATGGAACACAAAATTGTCTTTTTTTATAAAGTATTCACAAATCTCTGTCTGAATTTTCATGAATGCATATTACATTGGAAAAACCTGTCCACAGCTTAGACAAGACCTGGTAGTACATGCAAAGACATTTTTTACTCCTTGGTACACTATTAAGCTACATCTAAGTTATGACCATTTTACAGTGTCTCACATTAAATGACATACAGCCCTATTAAATTCCCTCAACGTGTAAAACCGTAGCCCGTAACTTAGCCCACAAGACTTACAGCTATTAAATTGGCCACGTAAAGCAACCCGCTAATGATCTGCGGGTTACAGGAGGAAAAACCCTACAGGACATTGAAATTTGAAATCCGCACATGCAAATCGTTTAAACTGTCAAGCCCGTAACTGTTATGTTTGAAAATCGCTATTAAATTGCTAGAAATCCACTTGCGTTCAAACTCGTAGCCCGCAAATGGAGTCAAAAAGCTAACGGGTACTAGAGAGTCCTATCCGTAGCACTGTAAATGCAAATAAGCACACTACTGTATTTTTAATTAAGGGGAAAGTGATGTTAGGAATTAAAATGAATAGCACAACATTCTCAAGCTCGCAAATCTGCAATATAAAATACTTTATTTCATGTCTGATTTCCCTGTTATATCGATCCCGGCAATCAATGTGTTAATACATAAAATGTAACTTGCATGGACTAGAATATCATATTTACTGATTTATTATCATATTAATCTGGAATGCGGGTCTGATCGAAACTCATAATTGAAACCTGTAAGGCTTTGAAATCTAACCTCCATTTTTCAGTGACGGAATGATGACGATCTCATTTGCCATTGGCTCCATCTAGCTACGGGTTTGACTAATTGATCATGTTCACGGCCGCACATCCAAAGTGCGCAATATTTTTTTACGGGTTTGCGTCTCCGGCCCGTAATTCACAGCATGGTTGAATTTAATAGCTCTGTAATGCAGCCGAATTTCAAGCCCGCAGCCTTTGCGTGTGTGCCGATGCCGATACGGGCTTTGAATTTAATGTGACTGATAGACTTGTTTACATTTTTATTTAATTAAGGTTTAGGGGCTCACAGAGTATTTCAGTGCTGGAAGCTCTCTTTGTAATTGTGATTCAGGTAATGAACCCTGGAGTGATGAACACTGGTTGTTGGTGCTGCAAATGGAAGTCGATTGGTGTATGAAACATGTCATAGCCTATCTGTGTTCCTAGAAAAAAGCACGTTTTTTTTTTTTGGGAGGGGGCGGCGTTTACCAGTGCATGTTAACTTACCCCATCCGTGCTCTTGGAAAAAGTCTACATTGTTTTGTTTAATTCATTCAGCAGAATTATGCATTTGTTGGCCATGAAAAGTTCATTACGTAGACTACAGAACAGTTACCATCTATTTATTAATTTTGTAGAATCATTTATTTTAATGGAATATATGCTGTTCCACACCACAAGGAGATGCATTGTCCTTATAAGTATGCTTAGCCGCTAGATTATGATTATTATTTATATAGTTTTGAAATCAATAACATATATTAGTTAGCTTTCTTTATGAGGGTTCTGCATCTAAATCTAGTAAAATGTTCCTTCCAAGAAATCAGCACTTTGGTTTTGTTGTTATTTTTGTAAATCTGGCACTACCAAAGAAACTGCAAAAATAATCTGACCATGCCCAGCATCATGAAACTCAAGGCACCAAATAATAATACTTAGATGTGACGACTCCAAAAAGCCCACAAGAAATTGTGTCCTTAAAGGGCCAGTGTACAGACTTTTTATGTTAAAACTCTTTTTAGTTCACAATAAAAATACATGTGCATACATACGTATGCCAGATCTTTAGTTTACCTCATTAATGTACGATGCTGTACCCCTCCCTATCTCTTTCATTGTCCTGAACACTACTAAATGGAAGTGGAACATTTCAACTGTGATAACATGGATTATGTTATCTTGATAAGGCTTGAATAATGTTATAGCAGTTTAAACCTTCCACTTCTTTTCAGTAGTGCTTAGGACAGTAAGAGAGCCAGGAAGGAGTACAGCAATAGCCATTAATGAGGTAATCTCTGTTTTAAATTATATTTCCTAGCTAAAGATTTAATTTGCTGCTGTTTGCATATGGAATTTTAATGTTAATTATTGGTGAACTAAAAATATATTTAACATGGAAATCTCTTTCATTAGCCATTTAATATCACAATCACATACAAAAAATATTAAATACATGCTACGAAGACTTTAACACTGGGTATTAATCATGTATGGTGTGTGGTCAAATAAACCCTGGGCCTGGATGTAGCAAAGGAAAAAGTAAAGCAGGAAGGGGAAATGCAGTGTTGCAGAACCTCCAATATGAGTATATACAGAGCATTCATGACACCTACCGCTTTTCTTTCCCTTGTCCAAGCTCAACACAATCCAGTACAGTACAAATTAACCGCTCCCCCCCCCTTTTTCGTGTTTTGTTGCCTCAAAACCTGGAATTAATATGGATTATTTGAGGATTTGCATTATTTAATTTACAGAACATGCCCACAACCTTGAAGATGTTTTTTTTTTTTTTTTTTTATTGTGAAGCAAATAACAAAAAGGACAAAATAACAGAAAAAGTCAATGTGCATAACTATTCATCACCCCAGTGTGATTGGAGTCATTGTCTTGCTGGAAGGTGAACCTCCGTCCTAGCCTCAAATCATGCACAGAGTGGTACAGGTTTTGCTCAAGAATAACCCTCTATTTAGGACCATCCATCTTTCCCTCAACTCTAACCAGTTTCCCAGTCCTGGCTACTGAAAAATATTCCCCACAACATGATGCTGCCACCACCATGTTTGACTGTGGGGATGGTGTTTTTTGGGGGATGTGATGTGTTGGGTTTGCGCCAGACATAGCATTTTCTTTGATGGCCGAAAAGTTCAGTTTTAGTGTCATCCGACCAGAGCTCCTTACTCCATACATTTTGGGAGTCTCCCACATGCCTTTTCGCAAACTCAAACAGTACTAGTTTTTTGCTGAAAGTAATGGCTTTCTTCTGGCCACTCTGCCATAAAGCCCAACTCTATGGAGCGTACGGCTTATTGTTGTCCTATGTACAGATACTCCAGTCTCTGCTGTGGAACTCTGCAGCTCCTCCAGGGTTACCTTAGGTCTCTGTGCTGCCTCTCTGATTAATGCCCTTCTTTCCCCTTCCGTGAGTTTTGGCAGGTTTGCTGTTGTGCCATGTTCTTTCCATTTGGTTATGATAGATTTGATGGTGCTCCTGGTGATCTTTAAATATTTGGATATTTTTTTATAACCTAACTATGACTTGTACTTCTCAATAACATTGTCCCTTACTTGTTTGGAGAGTTCCTTGGTCTTCATGGCAGTGTTTGGTTAGTGGTGCCTCTTGCTTAGGTGTTGCAGCCTCTGGGGCCTTTCAAAACAGGTGTGTATATGTAATGACAGATCATGTGACACTTAGATTGCACACAGGTGGACATCATTTCACTAATTATGGGACTTCTGAAGGTAATTGGCTATACCAGAGCTTTTTATGGGCTTCATAACAAAGGGGGTGAATACATACGCACATGCCAATTTTCTGTTTTCTATTTCTAAAAAATAGTTTTATGTATCTATTTTCCTCATTTCACTTCACCAACTTAGACTATTGTGTTCTGATCCATCACATAAAATTCATATTAACAAAACATTGAACTTAAGGCTGTAATGTAACAAAAAAGGGTAAAAGTCAAGGGGGTGAATACTTTTGCAAGGCACTATACATCCAGGTTAGTGTTTCAAATATGATTGCCGTTTAGTAGCATATCAGCACAATGATTAATGTATTTATTTAGTGTGTCTCTGTTGAATCACTATTTATGCCATATATTTTATATACAGTATGTCATGTTTTATTATTTCATCTTTCTTTTAGCTTTCATGCAATTAAAGATGAGATGTTCCTTAGACAGTCTCTTCATCGTCAGGCAATGAACCTTCACAAAGTATCGGTCAGCTACATGGTATGAAATAAGGGCCATATTCTATTAGCTACTTGTAAATGCCTTGAACTCATGCATTTGGCTTGGGGTGTTTTTTTTATTTTTATAAATGTTTATATGCATTCTATTGACTTAAGAATTCATTAGTGCCAATAAGTAATATTTGCAGAATATGTAGCAATATAAAGAGTGATTTTAAGTGTGTATACATTTATGGATTGGGCACTTGAAACAGGCCCAAAGTATTTACAGCCTTATTAAATTGCAATTCGGCAAATTGAATAGGGCTCTATTTAAGCACATAGCGTATTTTTTTACAGACGTTTTTAGTTAGTGAACTTCTATCCAAAAGCAAGGTCCTCATTAACTAAAAACTTCTGTAAAAAAATATGCTATGTGCTTCAATAGAGCCCTATTCAATTGGCTGAATCGCAATTTAATAAGGCTGTAAATATGTAGTCTACAAAATGGATTTGTGATCTGAAATCTTAATGTATCTTGATGTTAACGCTAATCTGATTATTTGTCTGAGTAGTTATATATAAATTAAATTGCTTGCTTGTGAATAGTTATAAGGATATATTCACAATAATTCCTCCCCAAAGCAAAAAAAAAAAAAAAAAAGATCAATGTGGCTTGAACTAGACTGGGCATTTTCTGCTTTATAAAAGGAAGTTGACGTTTGCAAGTTGCCATTCCCACAGAAAACTGAAATATTAATTTAAAATGTATTGTTCATAAAGTTAAAGGACCATTACACAATCAAAAAAAAATATATATATTTTTTTTTTTTTTCTTGGGGTGCTACAGGTCAATTGAATGATGCAAGGTGTCTGCTTCTGGGCCTGTGAGGAGATAAGAATTGGTGTCAATTACAATTTTATCTAGTTATAAAAGAAAGGTTTTAGACTTTTACCTGCTCACTCCTCCCAAACTCTTCCCTCCACTGATAACTACAAACACACACATCATCCAGCTTTCTGGATGTGATGTAGCAAACACAAAATGCATTCAGTACTCATAAACAGAGCTTATGGTACAAAGAGAAAGGAAAGATCCTTTTGTAGGGCACACCTGAAAATCCTAATCTCAGAAAAAGAGAATCAACTAAATAATAAAACTTGACTTTTAATAATAGTTAAAATCCACATAAAATATATAAACGTAGGTAGCAGAGAGATTACAAATATATAAGGTATTCTGTTATTAAATCTCACAATTGTGGATTATGCCACTGTAAGGTAAACCATATGAAGAGCTAAGTGCTGATATAGTCACAAATAAAGTGACTCGTGTGTAAAGTAAAGTGCTATATAATTATAAAGTGCCAAGTGCTATGACACATATAGTATAATATATGACTACTAGCGACTTGCCCAGTCAAAAATGACGGCAATAAAAACTGAAGCCTGGCAATGCTGTTTGCCACACAATGTAAGCCTCTCCCCCTCTACTTTACTGGCCTTGTGATGAGCGCCTTTGGCGCTCATCACAGGCCTTGCAATGAGCCCCTTTGGAGCTCATTGCGAGTCTCTCCCTCTGTCTACTTCCTCCCTCGTGTCTTTTTTCCCCCCTCCTCTCCCTCCCTTGTGTCTCCTTCCACCTCGTCTACCTCCTTTGTATCTCCTGCCCCCCTGTGTTTTTACCTCCCTCTCCCTCCCGTGTCTCTAAACCCCTCCCCTGTGTCTCTTTCCCCCTTCTCCCTCCTATGCATCTCTCCCCCCCCCTGTGTCTCCCCCCCCCCTCCCCTGTGTCTCCCCCAACCCTCCCCTGTGTCTCCCCCAACCCTCCCCTGTGTCTGTTCACCCCTGGCCTGTGTCTCTTTCCCCCTCAGCCCTGTGTCTGTTACGGCCTTCCTCGTGTCTCCATTTCCCTCCCTTGTGTATCTTCCCCCCTGCACTCTCTCCCCTGTGTCTCTTCCCCCTCCTCTCACTCCCCTGTGTCTCTTCCCCCTCCTCTTTCTGTGCCTCTTCCTCCCTGTCTCTTCCCCCTCCCCCTCTGTGTCTCTCCCCACTCTGTGTCTTCCACCCTCTCCCTCTGTGCCTCTTCCCCCGCCTCTCTCTGTGTGTCTCGCCACTGTGTCTCTTCACCCCTTCCTCTGTTCTCCCCCCTCTGTGCCTCTTTCCCCCTCTCTCTGTACCTCTTCCCCCCCTTCCCTCTGTGTCTCTTCCTCCCTCACCCTCTGTATCTCTCCCCCCTGTGTCTCTTCCCCCCTCTCCCTCTGTGCCTCTTCCCCCCTCTCCCTCTGTGCCTGTTCCCCCCTGGCCTGTGTCTCGTTCCCCCTTCCCCCTGTGTCTTTTCCCCTCTCTCCCCCCCCATTTCCCTCCCATGTGTATCTTCCCCATGTTCTCCCTCCCGTGTGTCTTTTCCCCCTCCTCTACCTCCCCTGTGTCTCTTTCCCACCTATCCCTCTGTGTCTCTCCCCCCTCCCTCTGTGTCTCTTCCCCACTCTCCCTCTGTGCCTCTTCCCCACTCTCCCTCTGTGCCGTGCCTCTCCCCCCCCCTCTTCCCCACTCTCCCTCTTCCCCACTCTCCCTCTGTGACCCCCCCCCCTCTTCCCCACTCTCCCCCCACTCTTCCCCACTCTCCCTCTGTGACTCTCCCCCCCCTCTTCCCCACTCTCCCTCTGTGACTCTCCCCCCCCCTCTTCCCCACTCTCCCTCCCCTCTTCCCCACTCTCCCTCTGTGCCTCTACCCCCCCCCCCTCTTCCCCACTCTTTTACCTGCTCTCGGGCCGCGCTGCGCGCAAGCGCGGCTTGCGCCGCGCTCTGCGCAAGTGCGGCTCGGGCGCAGAGCGCGGCTTGCGCCGCGCTCTGCGCATGCGCGGCTCGCGACGCGCTCTGCGCAAGCGCGGCTCGGGCGCAGAGCGCGGCTTGCGCCGCGCTCTGTGCATGCGCGGCTCGCGCCGCGCTCTGCGCAAGCGCGGCTCGGGCGCAGAGCGCGGTTCACGCCGCGCTCTGCGCATGCGCGGCTCGCGCCGCGCTCTGCGCAATGCGCAGCACTTTATAATTGTCTAACTGCGATTCGTCTGAAGCGTGACGACGAATCGCAGTTAGACAATTATAATATGTGATATGTGAGTGTAAAACAAATAAATAAATAATCTATATGGAAACCTGTAAAGTGCAGAAAGATCTATTTAACAGCTAAATGCTGATCATAAAACAGAAACCAATATCCTTGTGGGAATGGCTATGTCATGAGATTATGGGCTAGAGTAATAACTATTGGGAAATAAATGCCTCCATATTGCTTTTTCTCTAGTTAAATAATATTCCAAATATCCCAAATTCGAGTTTGCAGTCAGGGTCTTGGTTAAATATATTGTCTTTGCCTCCCTTAAGCTACTAAACTGACTAAATAGCATACATATAGTAAGCAGGGAAGGGACTTTAAGCTATGGGCCTGAAACTAGAAACGCTGACTCTCTGCTAGTCACGCCGCGGTCTAGACGCAAACAGATGACGTCGTTGACCTGCGACGGCGCTCCTACGTGCACCCGGCGCATGTTTCCTACGTGCACCCGGCACACGTTTCTTGAATTTCATCAAGGGTTCACCCTTGATGAAATTCAAGAAACCTGCGTCGGGTGCACGTAGGAGCGCCGTCGCAGGTCAATGACGTCATCTGGCACCATTGGATACTGCGGAGCACCACGTGCTATTGATATCAGAGGTGAAAATTGGCTGTGAAGCTGTGTGATGGCCAACTGACACGCTACAGTTGCTTAACTGACAGTCCAAATGAAAAAGGGGGCTACCAAACATGTGTCCAAAACAACAGTGCAGGCAATGCTGTTGCATATGTTGCTCCGAATCAAACGGCTGGTCATTGCATCCATATGGATGTGGGTTCACCGTCAGTTTGCACAACAGTACCGAAATTGGATCTCTTTTGATTGGCAAATGGTTGCCTTCTCGGATGAGTCACATTTTCTGCTTGATCAACTGGACGGACGTTGGCGTGTCAGACACAAAACCTCAGAGAACAAACACCCTACAACCATTGTTGGAAGAACACAAGCTGTGTTGGCTGCGTATGGTCTGGAGAATGTTTTCCTGGCATTGTCTGGGTCCACTCATATCTCTGGAAGGCACTCTCAAGCGATTGGATTATCTGTCCATCGTTGCAGATCAAGTACAACCATACATGTTGACTGTCTTCCCTGGACCGGATGGGCTCTTCCAGCAGGACAATGCAACATAGTCAGCTTTTCATTATCTAAGAAAGACATTTTAAAAATCCTGGTGGATTAGAACCAAATACTTTTACATTCAAGAGAACTTTCTTTAAAGTGTTTAACAATCAAACTAAATGTAATTAAAACAGTTGCTACACAAAGCGTTTATTTGGGATATTAGCTAGTGGTAATAATAATGTGACTATACAGTTAATATAAAAAGGCTACACACCCCTGTTAAAATGTCAGGTTTCTGTGCTGTAAAAAAAATGAGACAAAGATAAATAATTTCACAAATGTTTCCACCTTTAACGTGACCTATAAACTGTACAACTTAATTGAAAAACAAACTGATATCTTTTAAGTAGAGGGAAGAAAAAATATAAAAATAAAATAATATGGTTGCATAAGTATGCACATCCTTAAACTAATACTTTGTTGAAGCACCTTTTGATTTTATTACAGCACTCAGTCTTTTTGGGTATGAGTCTATCAGCATGGCACATTTTGACTTGGCAAGGTTTGCCCACTCGTCTTTGCAAAAACACCCCAAATCTGTCAGATTGCAAGGGCATCTCCTGTGCACAGCCCTCTTCAGATCACCTCACAGATTTTCAATCGGATTCAGGTCTGGGCTCTGGCTGAGCCATTCCAAAACTTTAATCTTCTTCCGGTGAAGCCATTCCTTTGTTGATTTGGATGTATGCTTTGAGTCGTTGTCATGTTGAAAGATGAAGTTCCTCTTCATGTTCAGCTTTCTAGCAGAAGCCTGAAGGTTTTGTGCCAATATTGACTGGTATTTGTTCCCTGTATCTTAACTAAGGCCCCAGTTCCAGCTGAAGAAAAACAGCCCCAATGCATGATGCTGCCACCACCATGCTTCACTGTGGATATGGTGTTCTTTTGGTGATGTGCAGTGTTGTTTTTGTGCCAAACATATCTTTTGGAATTATGGCCAAAAGTTCAACCTTGGTTTCATCAGACCATAGCACCTTTTCCCACATGCTTTTGGGAGACTTTAGATGTGTTTTTGCAAAATGTAGCCTGGCTTGGATGTTTTTCTTTGTAAGTAAAGGCTTTCGTCTTGCCTCTCTACCCCATAGCCCTGACATATGAAGAATACGGGAGATTGTTGTCACATGTACCACACAGCCAGTACTTGCCAGATATTCCTGCAGCTCCTTTAATGTTGCTGTAGGCCTCTTGGTAGCCTCCCAGACCAGTTTTCTTCTCGTCTTTTCATCAATTTTGGAGGGAGCTCCAGTTCTTGGTAATGTCACTGTTGCCATATTTTCTCCACTTGATGATGTCTGTCTTCACTGTGTTCCATGGTATATCTAATGCCTTGGAAATTCTTTTGTACCCTTCTCCTGACTGATACCTTTTAACAATGAGATCCCTCTGATGCTTTGGAAGCTCTCTGTGGACCATGGCTTTTGCTGTAGGATGCGACTAAGACATTTTTAGGAAAGACCAACTAGAGCAGCTGAACTTTATTTGGGGTTAATCAGATGCACTTTAAATGATGGCAGGTGTATGCTGACTCCTATTTAACATGATTTGGAATGTGATTGCTTAATTCTGAACACAGCTACATCCCCAGTTATAAGAAAGTGTGCAGACTTATGCAACCACATTATTATTATTTTTTTTCTCCACCTAAAAGATTTCAGTTTGTTTTTCAATTGAGTTGTACAGTTTATAGGTCACATTAAAGGTGGAAAAAGTTCTGAAATAATTTATCTTTGTCAAATTTTTTTACAGCACAGAAACCTGACATTTTAACAGCGATGTGTAGACTTTTTATATCCACTGTATATGTATGTATATATATATATATATATATATATATATATATATATATATATATATATATATATATATATATATATATATATATATATATAAAGAGTGAGGTAGCCGTGAATGTCAAGTAATCCAGTTGAATAATAAGAGTATTGCAGTGAATAGTGATGCCTTTTTTATTGGACAAACGTATTCATAATAAAGTGACGAGCTTTCGAGAGATAATGTCTTTCTTTATCAAGTCAAAAAGCAATACTGTATCAGTATATATATGGTATATATATGGGATTTTATTTTCTTTTTCAAAATAATCTTTTAAAAAACAACCTGCAGAGTGATCATTTACATGTTCCAGAGTAGTTAGACTGCTCAAGGCAATCCGCACACTCCTTTGTCTTGATTGTGCTGAGTGCACATTGTCATTGTCTAGCTGTTCTGGATGATGTGAGTGGTCACTCTACAGGTCGGTTTTTAAGATTATATTCCATACACATTTTCTGTACTGCTGTTTTTGTTTTATAAAATGTACTTTTTGAAGAGTGTATTAAGGTAAAATGTATATAAGTACATTGTATTTCTGCACTAAGTACTATGGGCCCTATTAAATTGTCCAAATTGTAGTTACTGGAGCCCATAACGTAGCCTGCAAAAGTTACTGCAATTAAATTGGCCTCTTTTAGCTACCTGCAATCTATTTGCGGGTTACAAACTAAAAAACCCAACGGGCTGTCAAAATCGTAACTCCGACCTAGCTAAGCCTTTGATCTGTCAAGCCCCCAATCACTAAAATCGCTATTAAATTGCTACAATTCCACAAGCCCACAAGCCCGCAATTGCTTTCACACCCGTAAATGGCAAATGAAGGCAAAAATCCTAAGAGTACTAGAGAGAGCTCTCTCTAGAGTACTAGAGAGAGCTTAGAGGGTTTAAACACCTGTACATAAAACAATAAAAGCAAATAAAAAATCAGTACTTCACTTCAAAAGACAGGAAGAGCGATGAATTACCACTCCTGATAATTATCATTAATGTAATTATTAATATAATTTGCAAATAATCACTTTACCTGCACTATTGAATTATATGTTTTGCATCCATTTTTGAATTTTTAGAGAATGGACTATGAGGCAGTAATATACGTCTTGTGTTTTTTTTTTTTACATGCAGACTGAAGGTACCTTTCCTTTGGGACTGCCACAAAAAAGCAGCTTCTACTTGTCAACCGTACCACTGGTATGAAAGGATATTTTATTTTGTGTTGGCGTGTTACTTATATAACAAGGTGTTCGAGAGAAATAATGTTTTTTTTTTTTATTTGTTAAGCCTCAAATAGGAGCCAGGAGTCCTCCTCCAATGAATCACTTAATTTCTACCTACACCAATGAACAAGAACAGAATATTTTCAACGATGATGGTAAGGGTAAAATGGCAGCTTATGATAAGTAGAAGTACTTGGTAAGGACTGAGCTGCCCTATGGAGTGTTATTTCAGGATACTGGTGGTTTCTGTAGCACCCATATTCTCTATCTTAGCAGACTCTATTGCCGTCTTGTACAAAAGTATTATCAGTTTAGTTTGCATAATTATTACTCTGATGGCAGCAACTTTAATACAAATATCATATTGAGGTAAGTGAGCAGTAGCAAACTTTTTTAAATAATGTTTTGAGAATAAAGGGAATCATTTCCAGCTTTATCAAAGGCTCATGCATGTAAATATATGTTGTCATTTTTATTTTTCATAATTTAATTTAACCATGAAGCTATTGAAATCATATGTATTTATTTAAACACTATATGATCTTTAGTTTAGAAAATGTACAATCAAGGGACAAACTGTAAAATGCTTGTTAAACAATAATAAAAGGGAAAGCCACATTGGAAGTGATCTAATTTTGTATAATTACCATCCCTTTGAATTATTAAGCTACTACAGCTAAATGGCTCAAAAGAAGGCCAATGTATTTTTTTCCACAAATACAACTGGAGGATGGCAATGGAGGGCACAAGTTGTTTCTTCTATTTTATTTAGATTCATAAGCCGACTGTAAAGTAGAGCCTTTATGATGTTTTTCACCTTATTTTAACCCATCTCACCATCCCATAGATTGCTGAAAAGGAAAATGTCTATAAGGGTCCTTCTCATGGTTGCTTAAAACATCAATAATTCATCAAGTGCAATATACCATAGTAAAGGTGAAGAATTGGCTTGTTATGGCGTATTTGGATATGCCTCTGTCATGTCACATTTCACTTGCTGAAGGCAGATTCTACTTTATCTATACCCAGGGTCTCTAACAGGTAGATTGTGAACTCAAATAGCTCTCCAGTGGTTTATTATTGGGTCACTCCGTGGCAACAAGACTATGTGAGGTGACAAAAGTGCTTGTGCTTTTTGTACACAACACTAATCGCTTGTAATCTAATGTTTATATATATATATATATATATATATATATATATATATATATATATATATATATATATAAAGGTGAGAAAGCAGGGGGTACCAGTGGGGATGAATTGAAAAGGGGAGTTAGAAAAATGGTGAGTTTTGGAAAAACTTGAAGAGGCATAGTGGAAATAAAAGTATTTGGTAAGAGCAATGCAATTTAAAGGAGACTGCAGGTGGACATATATTTCACTGTCTTCCTAGATTTGCCAGTGACTTACCTCTTAAATGTGGTAGTTGGTGTATTATATTGTAATAAAAATATACTGTAAAAAGTGGTGCCCTCATTGTATAGGCGCTAATTCAAGCCAGTGGAAACTGGTAAGAATGCTGATGTATCGAAGGCTATCTCACAGGTCCTTGCTGAATGCCAGGGAAACATTGGAGAAACAGCAAACTAGACCAATGTTAATTGGTCTTCCCTGCTTCACTTAGCAATTATCCTCTACAAAAACATTGTGTAATCCTGATGATTAGGATTTCATGATAATGGCGTGATTGGGGGATTTAGTTGTTTTGTTAGTATGTTTAGTTATCTGTGCAAATATGGTCTTTTGTATTTTAGTAATCCCCAGTGCACTTCCTTAAAATTCTGTTTTGTAGACCAGTGCTTTACATTAGTATAAGTACATATTGAAGCCTCTCTGTCCTCTGTACTACCAAGTTGTTCATAACTTCATGACACTGGACAACCTTTGGAGTTAATAGAGGGTATCTGTTTTGTTCATATCTAATATAATGAGTCACAATCAATTACGTATGGTGTTTTATTGGTATAGTAATTCAAGGAATTTGTATTTCCATAATCTGTATAACTGTCCAAATGTATTATATATTAATTTGGCATTGTGTCTACTCTGTTATAGACATCTACATAAAAATAAATTTGGTAGTAACATGCTTCAGAAATAGTAGTAGTAGTAGTTTCATGCTTCAGAAATCTGAGATTAACAGAGGGGAAATCATAGCTTTCTAGTTCATTCAGAATTAATGTTCTAATTATTTAATTGTAAATGCAGCTCGCTAAGGCTGTTTCTTTTTCAGGAACCTGCCATTTTTTCAGTTAGCTAGTAGATAATACCATATTAAACAGCAAAACTAATTTTAATTAATACATTCTAAAAAGAGAGAAAGTCCAGTTAAGTACACAGATTCAACGCAATCATTGTTTAACATGCTTTAGTTGAATCTATGTACTCAAGAAGACCTTTCTCACAGTCCTGTAATTTAGCACTATTTACTTTGTAATCATTAGGAACCTTCTTAATGAGCTGAAAAGACACGAATCCTAAAGATAAAAACCTTAAAGTAACAGTGATTCTTTACTTGCTTGTCAGCAGGAGAAAGCTCAAACATAGGTATCTGATGCACAGAAGTCACACATTTCATCCTACAAGATTACATTGTTTTCTCTACCTTAATACTTCAGATAATTCAAGTGTTTGGTCTGAGTGGGGAGAAAGGGTATTAACATGCTGTTCTGTTTAGTAACTATTACATATTAATATGTATACTTAAAGAGTACAAATAATATATGTCTGAGTTTGCATTTGTATACCAGATAGATTTGTAACATACAAGCAAATATCTTAGAACCTGTTGTTTTCTTATAATAAAAAACATATAAATTACTAATAGCCTCATTAAATTGGGGCTACGTTGTAAAACATAGCCTGTATCTAAAAAAGTAGGACTTACGGCTATTAAATTAGCCCAGTAAATGTCCCCGTAGACGATTTGCGGGGTCAGCCGCAGGAAGGCCCGAAAAATGCAAGCAGGACGGTGCACTTTGAACTTCGCGCCCGTATATCGCTTGATCTCTCAAGCCCGTAACAGCTACTTGTTCCATTCAGCTATTAAATTACAACGAAGTCGCGAGCAAGCCCATAACATGCCAATGGAGCCCAAACCCCAACGTGTGCTCGAGAGCACCCGCAAGGGGGGTAAAGTCCAATACATAGCACTTGTAATGCAAATAAAAACACACTACTGTACATTTATTGAAAGGGAAAGTGATGTTAGGTCTTAATTAATAGCACAAAATAGTCAAGCATGCAAATCGGCCCCGAAAAATACTTTATTTCATGTTGATATTTTGTGTTATATCGATCCCTGCAATCAATGTGTTAATACATATAATGGAACTCGCATGTGATAGAATATCATATTTACGGCGTTATCAATATTACATTAATCTGGAATGTGGGTCCGATCACAAACTGTAATTGAAGCCCGTAGGACCTTGAAATTTACCCTCCCCTTTTTCAGTGACGTAACGTTGATGAACTCTTTTTCCATTGGCTACGTCTAAACCCGTAACTACGGTCTACACTAATTGATCGTCCGCATGGCCGCAAATTGATCGTTCTACAAATGAGCTACAATTTTCGACTCAAACACGTTGCTCGCAGCCCCTTCCAATTTAATAGTCTTGTAAAGCGGCCAAATTTCAAGCCCACAGCCATTACAGGACTCACGTTGGACTTACGGTCTTCTAATTTAATGTGGCTATAAATGTCTTAGAAATGAATTTGTAAATATCTATTTATGTCAACAGACACTTTTTTGGCAGTAAATGGCTGTACACATCTGACTATGCTGTATCTGGATTGTTACATAATTTAATTTGTCTTATTTGGAGGGAATTCTTTCTGACACTAAAAACTGTCAATCTGACTATTCTCTGAATCAATAATCTACCCATTCTATGTTAATTGTCATATTACGGTATTATTAGTTATGCATTGAATTTGCCCCCTTCTGGATCTCTGTCTTGTTGTGGTGATTGGGGCTGGTGTACCTTAATGAAGCTGTGAGCTATACCATGTAGGGTTATCCAGAATGGGCAAAGTGGTCAGACACATTGAGGTCCCCTGGAGAAGCAACTGGCAACACACTCTAGAATCTTTGCAAAGAAAACCTTTTTTTTTAAGCACATCCACAGACATAACAGTTTGACACTGAAGGATGAGCCCCTCAGGTCAGAAGGTTCCTACCACATCACTTGGGAAGAGCAGGGGACGAGTACGAGTAGCAAGAGATCTAATGAAGTGGTTGGACCAAAGTGGAGAGGATGTCCTGAAAAGGGTAAGGAAAATCTGCTGCTACAAAGAACAACTCTGCGTAGGAACCTGGGATGTTAAACTAGAACTATAAACCCAGGCAAACATTTCATATCAAACAACCACACAGATCTTTTATTGTGGTCAAGGATCCTGCAGAATGAATGAAGTAACCCTCATAATCAGTCAAAGGATGGCCAAAACAGTGCTCGGATACAACCCTAAAAACGACAGAATAATTTCAATTTGAATTCAAGGCAAGCCATTTAACATCACAATGATCTATGCTCAAACCATGGATGCTGAAGAGGCTGAAGTTGTTCAATTCTACAAGGTTATTCAACACCTCCTAGATACAACACCAAAAAATATGTTACTCTCATCATAGTAAATTGGAATTATTATCGGTTATTTATAATACGCCTACATATTCTGTAGGGCTGTACATAAGATAAGATCCAGGCAAAGGTAAATACAAATCAAAACATAACAAAGCAAGGAGGGCCTCAAATCCAATGTCCATGGTGCTTTCCCCAAAGCACCCTGCAGGATTGAAATTTGCAGACTTACAACCTAAAGGTATTGTGTGTGGTAAAGGAGGGGGAGAGAGAGGTGATGAGCGTGTAGGGTGGAAGGTGATACGCTTCTTTAAAGAGATGCGTTCTTAGTGAGGTTTTGAATGTTTTGAGGCAGGAGGACAATCTGGTGGAGCGAGGCAAGGAGTCCCAGAGAATAGGGGCAGCACGAGAAAATTCCTGAAGGCGAGGAGGTGACAAGAGTTGTAGAAAGAAAAAGGTAATTAGCAGAACGAAGAGGGTGGTTGGGGAATATTTGGAGATGAGTGCAGAGATGTAAGGGGGTGCACAATTGTTGAGGGCTTTGTAAGCTATGGTCATGATTTTTAATTTTATTCTGGAGGCTAAGGGAAGCCAGTGGAGTGATTGACAGAGAGGTGATACCGACACTGAACGTTGTGTACCTAAGATGAGCCTAGCAGAGTCGTTCATTATGGATTGAAGTGGGGATAGTCGGGTGGTGGGTAGGCCAGCAAAAAGCGAATTACAGTAGTCAAGTCGCGTAATGATGAGAGAGTGTATTAGGATTTTAGTTATGTCTTGTGTAAGATAGTGGCGAATTCTGGAGATGTTTTATAGATGGAGAAGGCAAGATTTTGTTAGTGATTGTATGTGAGGGATGAAAGACAGGGCGGGGTCCAGTAGAACCCCAAGACAACAGGCTTTTGGTGGTGGGAGTGATGATGTCATTTTTGACAGTGAGAGAGATGTGTGGAATTGATGATGTGGTAGAGAGAGGGAAGATTAGGATTTCAGTCTTAGACATGTTGATTTTGAGATGGTGGGTGGACATCCAAGAGGATATACTAGAAAGGCAGGTGGAGACGTGTGTTAGAAGAGAGTGGGATAGATCTGCTGATGAGAGGTAGATTTGAGTGTCATCTGCATAGAGATGATACTGAAGCCAGAAAGTGGAATCAAAGTTACCTCGAATAATGGGCAAGTTTGACATTGGAGTACAAAATGAAGCAGGTCAAAGATTAGTAGAATTCTTTCAAGATAATTCTCTGGTCATGGTAAACACCCTCTTCCAACAGCCTCAGAGATGACTCTACACATGGACATTAACAGATGAATAATATTGAAATTAGATTGACTATAAACTTTGTAACCAAAAATGGAGGAGCTCTATACAGTCAGCAAAAACAAGACCTGGAGCTGTGCCTCAGATAATGAGCTTCTTATTGCAAAGTTCAGAATTAAACTGAGGGAAAATCAAAAGACAGAGCAGACACAAAATAAGTTAGATCCCATGTTAATATGCAGTGGAGGTAAATAATATATTTTGAAGAGACTAAGCATGGAAGATAGAATGCCTGAAGAACTTTGTGCAGAAGTTTGTGACATTGTCCAGAAAACAGCAACAAAGACTATCTCCATAAGAAAGAAAACTAAGAAGGCAAACTAACAATCAGATGAGCCCAGAAAGAAGGAAAGAGAAAGGTAGCAGGATACGAAAAAAATTGTTCAACTGAATGCAGAATTCCAGAGCATCGCAAGAAGAGACAAGGATTCATTCTGCAATGAGTGATGTAAAGAGAAAGAAGAAAATAATACAATAAGAAAGTCAAGAGATCTCTTCAAGACATTTGGGGATCTCAAAAGAACCTTTCATACCAAAATGGGCATGATAAAAGACTAAAATGGTAGGGCTTAACAGAAGCAGGTCAGGTAAAAAAGAGGTGGCAGGAATACACAGAAGACCTATACAGGAAGCATCTTAACAGAATCGATTACCTTAATAGTTCAATGTGCTGGAGCCAGACATCTTTGAGAATGAAGTGAGATGGACCCTTGATGATAACAAGGCTGCATGAGTTAATGGAATGACAGCCAAACTCTTCCAAATACTAGAAAATGATGCTATAAAACCTAGAAGATGATGCTATAATTATTCCAACAAATTTGGGAAACTCAACAATGGCCAGTAGAAGAAAAAGTCAGTCTACATCTCAGTCCAAACAAAAAAAGGCATTGACAAAGAATGCTCCAATTATTGAATACTTGTACTTATTTCACATGCCAGCAAGGTAATGCTTACGATCCTGCAAGTTCAACTCCAATAATATATGGATGAAGACATACCATATGTGCAAGCCGGGTTTTGGAGAGTCAGAGGCACAAGAGATCAAACTGGCAGTGTCTGCTGGATAATAGAGAAAGCAAGAGAGTTCAAGAAAAACATTTACCTCTGCTTCATAGACTATAATAAAGGCTTTGACTCCGTGGATCACAATGGAATCTGTATGTGGATCGAGAAGCCACGGTCAGAACTGAACATTTAACAACTGTATGATTCAAAATTGGGAAAGGAGTGTGTCATGGCTGAAGCATGCCAAGGCACCAGATGTGCAATACCCTACAGACTGATGCCCTCAGCCTTATAAGATAGGCTTATTGAGCCAGGGAAAAGGGGTCCACAGAGATATGTTAACATTGCAGATGTTGTGATTTATGTGTTATTCCTTGTTATTCCTGTTTAAAGTTCCCTGGGTACCACTAGGCCCATACTATGGTACCCATGTTTATAGTTGCAGTATGCATATGAACATGATGGGAGTGATGGGATGTATGTCTGTGTTGTGCTTTGGCGGGGGGGGGGGGGGGGCTGGCACTTACAAGGGAAATATTGTATATGCCCAATATTTCATACTACGGAACTAGTCCCTTATTAACAAGATTAGATAGATAATTGACCCCTAGGAGTCACATCTCTCTGTATTTATCACAAGCCTCAGCCTGGTATCTCCATGCCTATTGTATGTAATTGCCCTCTACCAAGAATACAGCAGTGGACAGTGAAAACAATGGGTAATTCTTCTTCGACTTGCAGGCAGGGGTGATAACTGGAGCTAGAAGGCGATTGGAGTATCCATGGATGCCAATTGATTGGATTCTCGTTGCTAAGAGTGTGGTATAAATATGTCTGTTTTTTCAATAAATTATGCTTAACTGGTTCACATAATTAATGTGTGAATTTTGTTATTGATGCTGTATGCTGGCTCCTGAAGTAAGTTCTTTTCAGATTTTTATGCTATACAAGACCACAGACATCTCTCAGTCTAACCTAAGGGCTGAAAGCTCTTCCTGCTGTACAGAGGTAAAACAAACTGGGAACACCTGTGGGGAGAGGTTTGGGCAATAGGTTCTTATCATACCCCATTCAACATACAGGTTGTCACAGAGTGTGACACTGTTGTATATTATTACCTTACTTATTCAACTTATACACAGAATACATCATGCGTAAGACCTGCCTGGATCAATTCAAATATTGCTGAAAGAAATATCAGCAACCTCAGATACTCAGATGATACTACTCTGATGGCTGAAATCGAGGAGATACTAAAGGCCCTATTGACGAGATCGAAATAAGAGAGTGCAAAGCTGATGAAGCTCATGGCAAATGGCAATTTCAGTTCCCAGCAAATAGATTGGGAAGATCTCTGAGCATGGTGACTGCAGCCGGAAATAAATAGTTAAAAGATATAAAAAAATAAAGAAAGTAGGTCTGCATAATTAGAACTTTGGTATTACTAGTAGTAACATATGGATGTGAGAGCTGGAAGTCTAAGAGACATATAATTGATGCCTTTGAATTGTGGTGCTGGAGAAAACTCCAGAGTCTGTTGGACTGCAAGAAGATCAAATCAATCCACACTACAGGAAATCAAACCAAACTGTTTACTGGAAGTTTTGATCATGAGGCTAAAGAACAGTAATTTTGGCCATATCATAAGAAGATAGGATATAATTTTTTCTTCATGCTGAGAAAAATGGAAGGCACCTGAAAAGGGGGGGGGGGGGGACTGTCAGAGCCTTATTTGGAATTAGTTCCACAGTCTTACTGTGAAGAACTATTTTCTTAAATAAATATACTGAACATTGTAAAACATTTAAATGTTTCTTTTTCAAGAATTTTACTATAATTATTAAATTACAGCATATTTTTCATGGTTTTGTCACTACTAATTATATTGAAATCCAACTTTTTTATGTGCACATGGATAAAGTTTCCTGATACTTCAGTTTACATTCTCTGTCATACATAGAACACCCTGGCAAGAAAAGTTGTTTTAAATTAGGAATACTTGTTCCAAAACTTTATTAGTATTACCAAATAGGACAGTGTTACCAAATATGAAGAGTGCTTTATGCATCTTAAAAGGACATTGAAATATGTTATTTTCTTTGTTGCCTCAGAAATAGTGTGTTTGATAAAGGGCCACATTGTGTTTTCCTTTTTAAATAAAGGTCTCATAGAAAAAAATGAGTTCTCTGCATGTCATGCTAGTTTCAGTAAATTTTAGTCAGGGTTTCCAAATGTTTTCATTCAAAAAGCAACTTGTATAATGTTTGAAATATGATCTTTTAATATATGTTGTTTTTTTTTTGCGTTGTGCTATCGTTTCCGACTCTCTGTGACCTCGTGGACCGTAACACACCATGCACATTTTTATGTCCATGGTCATACTAATCCACCTGGCTTTCATGGCAGAGATACAGGAGTGGGTTGCAAGTTCCTTCTCCAGTGGGCCACAGCATACAGCTCCTGACTGGCCAAGTACTGACCAGGCCCAATCCTGCTTGGCATCAGGGTGGTGCGATCTTTTAATTCCCTGACTGGAATCAAACCCAGGTTGCAATGATGAAAGCACTGAATCCTAACCACTGCACCACCAGGGAACCATATCCTATTTTTGGGTACCAATATTTCACCTTAGAAGCATTTTGACCGTTTTCCTAATACATTGTGTCCTCAAACGTCTATGCTGATTACAGTTGCAGAAGAACCACATTTCAATTCCCTTGTACCTTTTAAATGTTATGGTGGTGTTTTCTGTTGTTTATAGTATCATTCTTGCTTGATTGATAAAATAATATTTTTCATTTCTGCATCAAAATGTTTAAATGCATCAGAGTGCCTGTGCATGTAATTTCCTTGACTGTAACATAGTTATATGATGAATTGTATTGTGCTACTGCTGATAATGTCGATAGCTGATGTTCAGGTATAGAAGGATTTGTTTTTCTGCTTCCCATAATTCTCTTTTCTGGGTTCTGCTTTTCCAATGCCAACAAATCCTAGAAAGAGCAAAAGAACCAATCAAGTCTAAAACAATTGCTTAGAGAAATTAAATTACAGTGCTGTAAGTTGTAAATTCACTTTCTACCATTTCTAAGAAGATGTTTGGTGGTGTAAGTAAAAGAAGTCTGGCCACTGGCTGTGGGAGTTGTCTACAAAAGGCTTGTTTGCAACTATTTTGTGAAACTGACTTTAAATTGGATTTTCCGTTTAAAAAATATGTAAAAATTATCAAAAACTACATGCCTATTTTTTTATAAATTGATGGTGTGCCTTTTAACATTTCTCTTGTCTCCAAAACTCCCTCTGCACACTTATTGCACAAAGGTACAAAAGAACCTTGAGGCCATCCTACTTTTGCTTTTGGTTCTTGGAGTGTTTTGTTTCCATGTTTTTATTTATACACACACTCAATGTTGTTCTCTCTCTTTTCTCTATTAGGACTATGTTACTTGAAAGATTAGTGTACACTTGTTTTATCCAATTTCTCTCTTTTAAGCTCTCCTTGACATAATCCATTCTGGTGTTCACCCTCTACAATCCACAGAGACTAAACAAACAAAAGTGGTCAACGACCTTCTTACAACTGAGTCAAAAGTTCACTGCTTGTTACTTCTTCTCCTTGATGTTTCTTCTGACTTCAACACAGTTCACCCCTTTTCACACTTTCCACTTCATTGGTCTCTTAAAACCATTATTTAGTTCTCTCCCTACCTAGATAACCACTCCTTCAGCATTTGTTCTCTGGGTGTGTCACTGCTTCCTAACCTCTGCCATTTACAATGCCCAAAACATCTATCTGCTCCCCTTGTCTTTTCGTGCCACTTCACCTTTAAGCCTCCAAACTTGTAAAACTAACACTGTTATTTTAAGTATCCTACCTTCTTTGATAATACAGAAATCTATCTCCATTATATATTCAATATAATGTCACCAACTGCTTCTCTGCTCTTTCCTCATGGATATTCTACTGTTACACTTCCAGAATTATAAAGTATCTTCACTCCACCATTTGTTCTAGTGTCTAACTCTGTTACAGTTTATCCAGATTCTCCTTCAAGACTCACACAGACAACCTCATGTTATCTCCATCCCTCAAGTATCATGTTATCTTCTTCCTAACAGCATCCCCTCACCACCTTTCCCCAAACACACCAAACCACAACTTTATTTCTGCCAGAGCTCCCAATTACATTTTTCTTATTTGTTGTCCCTCTTGCCAAATTTCTGAATTGGCTCACAATCTCCTCCTAAGACTAAACTGAAATGCAACCTCCTACTCTTTCCTGAAGAATACATTTCCGCTCTTTTGGTAAATAATATACTTTTATAATTCTACTTATTTACAACTTCATTTATATATCCACTGTAATGATTCAAATGTCTATGGTACTGTATGTCTTAGTCTACAGTAAGGTAACCAAATTTACAGTATGTTTTTATAGATTTTACTCCTCCCCAGTTATAAGCTTCTAGTAGTCTATCAGCTTGTTTCATTAGTGGTATAGTGTTGCAAAATCCTCTGGACCTGTTATAATAGATTGAATTAGCATTTCTATCAATAATCTTAAAATTATCCAAGGAATTTTGCAACTTCTGTGACTGTTCTATCCCTGTTTTTACAAGCTTGAGCTATCCATAGAGTAATTTTCTAAAAGATTCTCACTTAAAGGTTTTATACTTGGAGGAAGGTGAAATACTTTTGATCAGAGGTTGAAAATTGTGATTTACAATGGAAATTTAAAACTGCATTTTTTTAAGCAAGGTATATTTCAAAATTGTTTTTCTTACTGTATATGGTAGAGTTTTAGGGCATATGTAGAAAAGGGGGGAAAAAGTACACCCATATGACTCGTGATGACGACTAAATCACTTGGTATGATAGTCGAAAAGCCTTAAACAAAGACCACTGGAAGATCAAAAGTACCTAAAATATAACTTTTATTGGATATATTAAAACAACGCAAAAATACCAAAACAAGGGTGTATTTAAAAAAATGAAAACATAAAATCAAAGCTTGAATTCAATGAAGCTGTGAGCTATACCATGTAGGGTCACCCAAGCTGAGCAGGTCATAGCAGAGAGGTCAGACTGGAGAAGGAACTGGCAACCCACTCCAGTACCTTTACCAAGAAAACCCTATGGATAAACACAATCAGACACAATATGTGTCTAGTGTGCTGTATCCATAGCATCACAGAGAATCGGACACAACTGAACGACTAAATAACAACAACCACTTCTTTAGTGGGTATGGGAAATAGTAACATACTGGGCATATACCCTTATTATTATTATTATTTTATTTGTAATTCGCCATCATATTCCGTAGCACTATACAGGGGTAAGTTCAAGTCAAAACAATATTAACACAATGGCAAACAATGGAAGGCCCTGTCTTTGAACTTAAAATCAAACTCACACAGTGCTTTCCCCATAGATAGAAAACGTACAAACTAAGGGTATGGATGAGGTATAGAAGGATGAAAGATGTGCTGTGTATAGTAAGACTGTGGCCATAAGCTTCTTTAAGTTAAGCAGGAAATTCCAAGATTCAAATTAAATACACCAATGTTATGGTGATTACCAAATGTTGCATAATTATTCCCCAGCCCAGTTTACATATAATATACTGTATAGTGCTATCCCTAAGTCCTATAATTGCTGTGAGTATAGTGATATAAAATGTATTGGAAGTGAGACTGAATACGATTTCTCAAAAATGTTGTAGATGTACTTACAAGAGATAGAAGCAATGCATAGACCATATCGGTGTCTCAGTAATACACAGGAGTATTAGCAAGTGGAATAAATAAAAGGAGAATATCTGACTCTGAAAGACTAGTCTGGGTCTTCTAGATAAGCTCAGAAAAGTTTCAGGTAAGGGAGACTAAAATTGACCTCTAAGTACAAAGTAAATGGCATTCAGAGCAAGCGCTCTACTCGCATTACAGTTCAGGTACAAAGGTAAAGGCAGGACTAAGAATACATCTAATACTTGCATGTGGCAAGTTTCTAGAAGAGACATAGACCTGGCATACCATCATTCAGCAGTCAAATGTGTTATGTGAGGGCTTCAGGCTTTGTGCCTGGAATACAGGAGGGCACTCCCGTGCTGCTGAAATCAAAGTATGGCACCAGTCTTTTATTTACTCTCAGAGCAGTATCAGAATCCTGAGCCTCAGAGGGTGATGGGGCCATTAAAGAACAACTGTACAATGAAAACAATTATATATGTTTGAAAATGTTTAGTCTGATAAGAGCATAATTAAGCAGGGAAAAGTTTCACAATGTTTGCGTTCTGTGATGCAAGCAGTTCTGCTTCTGGGCCTTTGAGGAGGAAGGAGTGTGGTGTCAGTTTTAGTTACATCCAGTTATCTAACACAGTCATCTGACTTCTCCATGTTTTATCCTTCCCCACCAATCTCTCCACTGATACAAACATGCCTTCATGATCCAGTTCTCAGTTAGTGATATTTTCATATATTCTGATTTTGCCAAAAAGTGGCCATGGTTTACATTACCTGCTAATGTTGTTAATTGGCTACATACTTGGCAAACAAGTGCCTTTTCCTTGAATACATTGGTCCTTTAAAAAGCACTGTTTTGCTAAAATGTCTAAAGTATAAATATTATAAAGTTTGGTAAAATAAAGCTTTCATAATATGCTATCATACACACCGAAATAGGTTAAGTAGTCATTCATTATTTAAATCAACTGGTAAACGCACTGCTGTAGTATTAAAGGGGTAGATTGTCCTCTGTTCCACCCACTAATACAAAAGATGATGCTGTGGTTTTATCTAGTAATATCATAATAGTTACTAGGGCACATAATATATAAAACACGACAATTGTACTTAAAAATAAGAAAATCTAAAAGTATTTCTTAACTGTCTTTCTCAATTTGTACAGATGTTGATGCTGTACCTTGTTAAAAAAAAAAAAAACAACAATGTATTTTTCAAACATTACCTCCTTAAACCTCTTCTAGCTAGATCTTTAAGACCGTGATGACATCTACTTCAAATAGTATTTGCATCTTCCAGTTTATCCCACCTCCCACGAAACCCTTGGACAAGGATCTTGTTATCCTGTTATTATGGTATTTAACATGGACTTTAACAGGATTTCATAACGTTGCACTATTCAGAATTAATTAGATTTTATGTCACGCTACAGTGATTTCTATAGGGATCATCCCAAATGAGTATTTGTAAAATTGCATTAAGTCAGCCTTCCCGGGGATTGCATTTGTGAGGCTGAGTGCTGTATAGGAACAAGGCAATAACATATAGGAATGCAAAATGTCTTATTTATCGCTTTAATACTTTATGTATCAATACAAAATATTGGAAAAACTGGAAAAGGTAAAGGTTAAAAAATAATTGGTTGATGTTGACACTATCAGAGCACAGACAGATATATTTATTCTTTATACACTGACAAACACTTTAAATTGTTTTGTTTGTTGTATTAAAATACACATGCTTAATTTTGTTGACATGTACTTTTAAGTTTTGTCCACCCCTTCTCTGTCCCTCATTCATACTGATGCAGACACAGTCAAGAATACATTGTCGTCCCATGTAATGATACTAGTGACTCTTTAAATGGGGGTTTTCATTCACACTTTGCCATTAAAATAGAAAAGCCTTTTGGTCGTGGCCATACAAGCATAATAAATTGTATATGTTTGTGATACTGAATGCATCTCGCCCATATGCTGCACTGCAAGGCTACATGAATAAGGCATTTACCAAATCAGTCCCACCACATTAAACAGAAAAACAATCTTTATTCATGGTAACTTATCAGTTTCAATTAATCAACCCTAACAATGGAAATTCTGATGTGCTCAAGGAACTTGAAAGCAATAGGTCATCTCCAGGGCAGCCTTGTTGTGTCTTTGTGCCTTTGGTTTCAAACAAAGCCTCATCGGACTGATGTAATGAAGACAATTTTAGATATACTTATACCTATAACTTTCATAACGATGCACTTTCGCTTCTTGGTTATATTTTAATTTCTGGTTTTGGTCAACATTGTCATTTTATCAGCCAGATAGTTGCTTGAAGAGGTCTGGGATGTCAGACAAAGAAATAAGATATTTCCCTTGGATGACCATTCTTTCAGTCCCTGTGCTGCTATGTGAATAGCATTGTGCAGACCATTCCAGTGGTATTGAAAAGAGGTAACCATTGGCTTGATTTGGTTACACGGTTTAGCAAAGAGCTCCCTCCCACTGCCTTAGGGTCTGTGAAAGGTCTGTGACCTGTTTAGAACTGCCAAGTGAAATGTCATGTCGCCCCTCCCAATTGGGAGTATCTGCATTCATTTGATCAGTATAAAAAATGATTGGGGATGGTAAGATCACTGCTTTTGAATTGCAATTTATAGCAGTTTACAAAAATTCACATTGTTGGAAAAGAAAACATGGAAGTGTTTCTTTCGAAATTGCATTACCTGTGAAATGTCATTAGTCTTTTGGGGATATTTACTTAAAATTGTATAATTTCATAATTCATGCAGTTGACTTATTAAACATGGACAGATAGTATTTTAATGTGATAAAATATACACAAAATATTTAAACAATTTTCTTCAAACTTTTTGCAATACAAGATATTTTTTAATAATTGTTGTTTTATTAAATAGTTTCTATGCAATCTAGTCATATATTTTTTAAATCAAATATACCTTTAGATTTTTATTCATACATTAATAAAAGTACTAAAATTAGGTATTTTGTATTCATACTGAACAGGTAGTGTTCTTTGATTATTAAATGGTACAGCATGTATGTTCTGTTTATAATAATTACTTAAATTTAAATATCTCAGAATTTCTTCTACTAGAAAAAAAGCAGTTATAGATACATTTTCATGCAGATTTAAATCCTTAGAACAAACAGCAAGTATTTTAAAATGTGTTAAATTCAATGTTATTTTGATATTTTTTTAAGAGAAAAATATTGCTATTTAAATATATTTCTGCATAACAACTTAAACTACAAACAAAAAAATACTAAAAATTTTTTGAAGATTTGTGGTGTACACATAATTTGATATTTTACTAATATTTTTATTATTGATGTATTCACTTTACATTTTTATATTGTACTAATAATTATTTATGTATTTACTTATATTGTGATAGTCTTAAACTGTTTTATTGTATATTTTATATTTTGTAGTTTATTTTGCTGTCATCAGACACCTACTGATGATCACAGCAAGAGACTTGTCTAGACGCTGACTTATTGTCCCTCAATGTTAAGTCAATAGAGAAATCTTGGGTAGAATTCATCAAAGGTTTTTACGCTTGGTTACTGACCGTGTGTTCCAATTGCTCTAGATCCTTTGGTTGGATGGTAAATAATGGGTATTATTCAAGCAATTTCACAACTAAAATACTTGAGTAATCTGCAGATTATCTTATCTACCATAATCTCACAACTGCTGAAAAAGTAGCAGTCACCAAAGAATCCTGCAGTAGATAGTGACATTTTCGGATAACGGTTGCAATATTTTTTTTGCCAGTTCACTAATAAATTACTACTAATAATATTTCATGGTATATTATCCAGCACAAACTACTTCATCAGAATGTATGTAGATTATTATTATCCTTTATTTGTAACGCGACAACATATTCCATAGATGAGAGAAACAAGTCAAATAATGTCACCAATTATATGTATTTTGAAAGGACAATACCAACATATACCATATATATCTCAGTAGAAGACGTTTCTTCTTATCTCCTTGTTACATTGATCAATGTTACACCTGTATAACGATTTTGGAGAAGCTTACTGCATTTTAATAAACTGCCTATCCAAAATTCTGGACAAGGTATGTAAAACACATTCTAAAAACATTTCCCCATGATTATACATAATTATTGATGAGTATACTGTGAATGTGGCATTTTAGTCATTCAAAAATGCACAAAGAGAGCTCATGACTTGTAGAAAATCTCCTAGCATAGATCCACTAGCACTGGTCTGGGTGTGCTCTTTCAGTTTTATTTCTATTCAGCATTGGATCGAGAGGGGTCTGTGGACTCATTCTTATTGTAGAGTGAGTTAACATTTCAGCATTTGACACCTCCTACCACATATAAGTGGACAGTTACACAACAAATTTAGCATCCTGATTCCCCTGCTTTGTACACACCTCATCATGGACTGAACAGAAAGGATAAACAGGATGCCAGCTCCTATACACTAGCAGAGTCTCCCAAAATCAGCTTGCTCTTTAAAATGTTTTTGATGCTCAGGGCAGCTGCTAATGTTGTTAATCTGTTGCATAATATTTCCTAAGCGGCAGTGGTCCTTCAAATGCAGTTGTAGATTATGTATTATCATAATACATTGTGAATATATAGTTTTGTTGTTAGTTATAATTAGGGCAATAGTCACTTTACCATCATCATGGGGGAATGATGTATAGCATCATTGCTGTGTGTTTAGAGAAAAAAAAAAGCTTAAACCATAAGCGAGATTGTAACATATCTCCAATACTTCTTTGTTGCAAATGTTCATGATGGTTTGAGAAGATAATGAAAAACTTAGAATAGTGCAAACGACCTCAATGTCTATATTGCACCTTCTTGACCCATACAAAGCTTAGTGAATTTAGCCTAAAGTCAAAAAAACTTCTTCCTGAAAGGTGTCAAAGTCATGAGCTGTTTCACTCCACAGTCTGTCTAAAAGGGACACTAGCTGTGTAATTTGCAGAACCAATACAATTTATTTTGTAATTGATTTGAAATAGTAAGATAACCAATGTACACTGTATATTAGACTCCAGGTGAAATCAGATGATACAGATCTGCCATGATATGCACAAATGAGAAGGTAGGTTCTAATCTCTGTATTTTATTATCTACTGAAGTGGAGAGGTGGTGATAACACATATCCATCACTCATTATATAAACAATTATTTTAATACATATACTCAATCACTATTAAGAATGATTTTGACGCACGTCCGTGAGCACAAAGTCACTTTTTCATCAATAGAACTCACTGACAGCAGTAGTAGTAGTTTTTTTTAACAATCATTTATTGATTATTTTTAAACAGTCAGTAAAAAATGTGTAATCATTTTACTGGCAGTAAATACAGTATAATATGGGATTTTACTAATGAAATAGGAAATGAAGAAAGCCATGTATGATACTGTTTGCATTCAAATATTTCATGTATATCCTCTACAAATTTAACACTGTCCTTTTTTTTTTTAGAATTGCAAGTTGTCTCTGATGTTGAAGTAGATCTAGAAGATGTACCATCTCTACCTCCTCCGCCACCCAATAAAAAGAACAGTGAACTTATCAACATATAGCAACTGTGCTACAAAATATTAATAACTTGCAAATTCACAGAAAAGCAATTGTTACTGTTATTTGAACCATTTATTCCTCCCTGTTTTTTAGTTGTGTTTAATTTTTGTTCCTGTATAACATTCTGTGAAATAAAAATGTAGCCTTTAAAAAATATTTACAGTTTTAAGCTATTCATTGTGTGTATGTGCTCATGTGTTACTGGAAGGGGAGAGAAAGGAACTAGGCTGATAGAAGGAGTGGATATGAACAGGGGACAATGAGAAATATGGCAAGGGAGAGGTTAAAGAGATAGAAGGAGTAAACAATATCTCAGGGGGAAAAAAAGAGATCGGAAATTATTTAAATAGGGGAACATTTTTTTTCTGCTTCCCCTTGATTCCCAGCTGCCCTTTACATGGAAAAATGATATTGGTGCCACAGATGGCATACAGTGGATATAAAAAGTCTACACACCCCTGTTAAAATGTCAGGTTTGTGTGCTGTAAAAAATGAGACACAGATAAATCATTTCAGAACTTTTTCCACCTTTAATGTGACCTATAAATGTTACAACTCCATTGAAAAACAAACTGAAATCTTTTAGGTAGAGGGAAGAAAAAATATAAAAATAAAATAATATGGTTGCATAAGTATGCACACCCTTAAACTAATACTTTGTTGAAGCCACCTTTTGATTTAATTACAGCACTCCGTATTTTTGGGTATGGGTCTATCAGCATGGCACATTTTGACTTTGCCCACTCTTCTTTGCAAAAACACTCCAAATCTGTCAGATTGCAAGGGCATCTCCTGTGCACAGCCCTCTTCAGATTACCCCACAGATTTTCAATCGGATTCAGGTCTGGGCTCTGGCTGGGCCATTCCAAAACTTTAATCCTCTTCTGGTGAAGCCATTCCTTTGTTGATTTGGATGTATGCTTTAGGTCGTTGTCATGCTGAAAGATGAAGTTCCTCTTCATGTTCAGCTTTCTAGCAGAAGCCTGAAGGTTTTGTGCCAATATTGACTGGTATTTGGAACTGTTCATAATTCCCTCTATCTTAACTAAGGACCCAGTTCCAGCTGAAGGAAAACAGCCCCAAAGCATGATGCTGCCACCACCATGCTTCACTGTGGGTATGGTGTTCTTTTGGTGATGGGCAGTGTTGTTTTTGCGGCAAACATATCTTTTGGAATTATGGACAAAAAGTTCAACCTTGGTTTCATCAGACCATAACACCTTTTCCCACATGCTTTTGGGAGACTTCAGATGTGTTTTTGCAAAATGAAGCCTGGCTTGTATGTTTTTCTTTGTAAGAAAAGGCTTTTGTCTTGCCACTCTACCCCATAGCCCAGACATATGAAGAATACGGGAGATTGTTGTCACATGTACCACACAGCCAGTACTTGCCAGATATTCCTGCAGCTCCTTTAATGTTGCTGTAGGCCTCTTGGTAGCCTCCCAGACCAGTTTTCTTCTCGTCTTTTTATCAATTTTGGAGGGAGCTCCAGTTCTTGGTAATGTCACTGTGTTTCATGGTATATCTAATGCCTTGGACATTCTTTTGTACCCTTCCCCTGACTGATACCTTTTAACAATGAGATCCCTCTGATGCTTTGGAAGCTCTCTGTGGACCATGGCTTTTGCTGTGGGATGCGACTAAGAAAATTTCAGGAAAGACCAACTAGAGCAGCTGAACTTTATTTGGGGTTAATCAGAGGCACTTTAAATGATGGCAGGTGTATGCTGACTCCTATTTAACACGATTTGGAATGTGATTGCTTAATTCTGAACACAGCTACATCCCCAGTTATAAGAGGGTGTGCAGACTTATGCAACAACATTATTATTTTTTTCTTCCGTCCACCTAAAAGATTTCAGTTTATTTTTCAATTGAGTTGTACAGTTCTGAAATGATTTATCATTGTCTCATTTGTTTTACAGCACAGAAACCTGACATTTTAACAGGGGTGTGTAGACTTTTTATATCCACTGTACTTCCCCTTTTAGTTGGGATATTTGTGAAGCATGTCTACTACCGGAATGACCACTGTTTGTTGAGAACTTCCTTCAATGTAGTTTGAAACATTCATATTCATTCCCAAACCTAGTCCTCAAATGACATGACTAGTCATGGATTTGTTTATGTAGCCTAATAAGCTCAAGTATGCTAATCAGTGGACCTGTCAGATTTATTAGGTAAAGGTATGAATATGGTATTCCCAGAACTAACATATGGATTAGAGCTGGACCAGAAAGGAGGCTGAGCGCTGTAGAATTAAAACCTTTGAATTGTACTGTTGGAGAAAACTGCTTAGAGTCCCTTGGACTGCAAGAAGATCCAATAAATCAATACTACAAGAAATCAAGTCAGACTGTTCACTAATTGGTTTGATCATGAGGCTAAAGCTCAAATAGTTTAGCCATGTCATTAAAAGACAGGATTCCCTAGAGAACACTCTGATGATGGGAAAGATTGAAGGCTCACAAAAAAGAGAATGGCAGAGGTGGAGATGAATAGACTAGTTCTTGAAGCATTGAACATGTGCTTGATGGAGCTCAGAGGGACATTGGGTGACATGTGCTTAGCATCCTCAGGTCCATAGTCAGCCTCGACTGAAAGATTGAACAGCCAAAATCCTCAGAACTTGTCCTGTAGGTGTGGTTTGGGCATCAGAATGGAAGATTTCTGTTCTAGAGAGGGCAAGTCTGTATGTCAGGAATTTCAGGCCCTGTTCTGGGGTATCTAGAATCTCAAGCTGCCTCCAGGGGTACCAGGTGTGATCTTATTTATTTAGACTTATACTGTAGACTGGAGGGCTCTTTTGTTTAACATGTATTATAAAATAAAGCATTGTTAAAGGGACATGGAAGGTTTTGGGATTTTACTAGGTATATATTGTACCCGTGTGTCTATTTGCTTAACAGCAGGTACCGGAGAGCAAGGGCATAGAAGCCCCCAAAAATATCGGGGGTAAATATATACTAACTTATTATGTATATATAAAAAATATAAATTATGGGTCAAAGCATTCAGGGGAAAGACATATTGCTCCATAGCGCATAGTGGCCAAATCTGGTAATGCATGATTAAAGTTTAATTTTGCTATTTTTTGTGTCCCCTGTTTATATAATCTGGGGGGTTGTCCCACCCATCCTCCCAGTTCCTATGCCACTGCCACAGAGTCTGTGTCTTCATGAGCTGCAGATGTCAGACCCAAGCAGTTACTGTGTATAAAAATAGTTTATATCCACTTAATAAAGTGTTTAAAGAAGCTTATAACCACTTAAGCAAGCACATAAAAGTAAATAGGTACTTAGGTATATTATATACCTAGTAAAATACAGGCTGTAAGTCTGCGGGCCCGCAGCGTCCGCAAACTTATGGTGCCATTTAATTAGCCAAGCCCGCAAGTGCCGGCCAGATAGCGCACATCATAAACCATGCTATTGTATGTAGCATTTACAAGCTTGAACAGGATCAATTAAGCAAGGCCATAACTCCCGATTAGGAACAGCCAATGGAAACCGAGATCGTCATCATTACTTCAATGAAAAATGGAGGTTGGATTTCAAAGTCCTACAGGCTTGAATTACGAGTTACGATCGGACCCACATTCCAGATATAATGCAATATTGATAAAGCCGTAAATATGATATTCTATTACATGCAAGTTCCATTATATGTATTAACACATTGATTGCCGGTATCAATATAACACAGAAATTAAACATTAAATAAAGTATTTTTCTTTGCCGATTTGCACGCTTGAGAATGTAGCGCTATTCATTCTACGACCTAATATCACTTTACCTTTTAATAAAAGTACAGTAGTGTGTGTATATGTGCATTTAAAGTGCCATTAAGCCCTTTGTCCTCCTTGGTACCCGTGACGTGTGGTTCGACTTTTGCCATTTGTGGGCTTGAAGGCTTGCTTTGCGAGGGGTAATCAGAGCAATTGAGTAGCATTTTGCTATTTTAGGGTTCGCAACTCTTGCGGCCGTGAAATATCAAAGGCTTGGAGGGGCATTAACTAGTGATGTGAAAAATTGCAGTAAATCGGAGGCCGGAGCCTGTAACCCGATCACATATAAGCTCTAATATAGTGAGAGATCTTGGCTCAGTTCCTGCCTTTGCATCATTTGATCTACGACAAACACTGCTCTAAGCATACAATGGAAATCCATTTTAAAATAGTGTTTCAGCACACTTTAAACTGTATTGGTGTATTTTGTTGGATTTGAGCATATTGCAAGTTGACTATAAGTTTACGATCACATATATAGTTGTCAGTTTCCGGAACGCTTACTATGTTAGTCACACTTTGCAGCCCATAGGGTCGCAACTGCAAGCCTCGCGGAGCGAGCAGGAGGCAAGCCATTGCGGCCCATAAACACGAGGCCCGCGGGACTTTACCTGGTTCCTGCCAGTGGAGGACTCGCAATGAGCGCAATGAGCATCCTTGTTATTTTTAGAATCCCTGAGATAAGAATTCTCCTAACAGTCTATACCTTTATCTTCTGACCCACCCTTGGCAAAATTTAGCTGGGTCCCTGTAGTCTTTGCAAGGTGGTTCTCTTTTTTATGCCTGGCTGGCATGACCCCTCCCAACTAGGTGGTCACAACGCATTCAGGGATGCTTTGTCTAGCAAGTCTATATAATCCACCTCCAGCTGAAGCTGCTGTTGGATCAAAGGCAAAAGTAAGTTGGCTGCCTGAGAGCCTTTCACTAGTCCCAGCATTTGACAGCGCTTGGCAAACAAGCACAGCTGTCTTTTCTCTGTCCCCAAGCCACAATCTGTATCCCCATATACAATGTCCCAAAGTGCCTCTTCCAGTCCCAATGAAAAACAGGGTCCCCATGAGGTATCCCAATAGGTCCCAACCAACAGAATATTGCTCCATTAGCTCATGACCTGGCTATAGTCCCAGGAATGCAATCCATTTGTTTAGAAGGCCCATTCCTTGACAGTCATTTCCAGTCACCACAAAATTCTCTGTCTCTACTAGGGATAAGCATTTCCCCTCCACAGGAGCTGAGACAGACCCATTGCTTACCACTCTCCACTTCTCCAGTACCTCCTGTATGATCTGTGTACGGAGGTCCCTCTGTTCTACTTGGTTAAATCTGCAGGCATTACCTATCCATCTTTGGTACAATCTGGACACTTCCTCCACCTCTGCTGCAGACATTTCTTTATAAGTTGCAATCTTTCTGTACGTTATACAGAGATCCCACCACTGCCAAAGAATGTCACAATCTGCTTCTTCAAGGGGGCTTGATATGAACCTAGTCCAAACCTAACCCAGCAGAATCATGTTATTCTTGTTCTCTGTGGCACAAAAGATGGCATCTAAAGAAGACAGCACCCAAAGGTACAGGCAGAGAATACTGGATACAGGTTACTAGTGGCCTCCGGCAAGACCAGTCACCAATTCAGGATACAAACACAAAACAGCCTCACACTGTGCATATGTGAAACTAGGACTGAACATTTATTGAATCATAGAGCCAACATATTTATACATCTCTCATACCACACCCTTGTGTACCTTTGTGTATGTGTGTGATGTCAGCACATCTGCCTTGTGACCTTGGTTGCTATAGAAGACCTTGAGATAAAACTCACCAGATGCCTATAGCTAGCTAGGGCCAAAAACCTTGATGTTAATCTCAAGTGTTTGCTCAGGCCTCCTAAGGAGCAGTCATCTGTGTATGTGTGCAGAATGAATGTTCTGCAGCTAAGCTTCTGTGCAGAGCATTTTCACCATTTCCACATACCCGTATATACTCGAGTATAAGCCGACCCGAGTATAAGCCGAGGCACCTATTTTACCACAAAATACTGGGTAAAATGAGTGACTCGAGTATAAGCCGAGGGTGGGAAATGTGCTGCCCCCTGTGTCCCTCTTGTGCCCTCTGTGTCCCCCTCTTGTGTCCCCCTTTCTCTCCCGTATCTCTTCTCCCCTCGCCCTTCCCTGTGTCTCTTTCCCCCCTTTTCATTCTAAACCTCCCTTCTCAACCCCACTCCTCATCCTCAACCTCCCTCCTCATCATCCCTCCTCATGGTCAACCTCCCTCCTAAACCCCCCTCCTCAACCTCCCTCCTCAACCCCCCATCCTCATGCTCAACCCCCCATCCTCAACCCCCTCCTCAACCTCAACCCCCCTCCTCATCCTCAACCCCCTCCTCAACCTCCCTCCCCTTCTCAACCTCCCTCCTCAACCTCAACCCCCCTCCTCATCCTCAACCCCCTCCTCAACCTCCCTCCTCAACCTTCCTCCTCAACCTCAACCTCCTTCCTCATCCGGCACCCAGTATATGCTAATGAAGTGGCGCGCATGTGACGTCACGGCATTAGCATATACCGGGTGCCGGCACCCAGTATATGCTAATGAAGTGGCGCGCATGTGACGTCACGGCATTAGCATATAACGGGTGCCGGCACCCGGTATATGCTAATGCCGTGACGTCACATGCGCGCCACGTCAGGACGCCGGAAGGAGTGGAGGCCGAAGCAGGAGCTTCAGATGCAGGTAAGTGAGGGGAAAGGGAGAGGGGGGGGGGGTATTTAGAGGGGAAGAATGAGGGGGGGTTAGAATGAGGGGGGTTTAGAATGAGGAGGGGGGTTGAGGATGAGGAGGGGGGAGGGAAAGAGACACGGGGGCGTTAGAGAGACATGGGGGGGTAGAGAGACATGGGGGGGTAGAGAAACACCGGGGGGTTAGAGAGACACGGGGGGGGGGGGGGGGGAGTGACTCGAGTATAAGCCGAGGGGGCCCTTTTTAGCCTTAAAAAAGGGGCTGAAAAACTCAGCTTATACTCGAGTATATACAGTATATTCTGTTCTATACCACATTTTCCCTCAATAACATATTATAACTAGGATACAAGATAACAATGTACAAGCAAGACATAATTATATTTCAACAATGTCATGCGTCCTTGGCCATATCCATAATTACTGGTAATATTACAGTCACTAAACATTGTAATCATGACACATACTTACATAGTAATGAAGGGTGCAAAAACTATTTTAGTCCATCAAGTTCAACCTTTTTAGAACTCATATGATCATTATAATATGTGGATTCATTGTTAATTGTAATTGATCCAGATGAAGGCAAACAGAAAAAAAATGTTGAAACATTGCCAATTGTCTCAAAAGGGAGAAAACATTCTGTCCTGTACCCAAAAACTGTTAATCGGATTACTCCCTAGATCAATACTCCTCCTTTTCTAGTTATCCAGGATAACATTGAATGTCCTTTTTTTCCAAAAATATATCCAAGTCCTTTTTAGTTATCTGCTGTCACAACCTCCAGTGGTAGAGAAATCCATAGTCTAATCACCCTTACTGTGAAGAACCCTTTCCTTTCTTTAAGGTGGAATCTTTTTTCTTCTAACCGTTATGAAATGGTGCCCAAAATTGTACTTCATATTCCAAATGAAGGCGAATTAGGGCTTTATATAGTGGCAGAATTATATTTGCTTCCTTTGCTTCTACTCTCTTCTTAATACTGCTAATATTTTACTTGCCTTTGAGGATGCCACTTTTTACTGAGCACATGCACTCCTAAATCCCTCTCTATCTCAGAAACCCCTAAAATTAATACATTACGTTTATTTTATTTTCTCTGGGTTATCAGGTCGATCATTGGACCTTGATAGAAAAAAAAGTTACCCCACTCCTACATGAACAAACCATTTAAAGAACTACTGAAATTAGGTTCATTTTTTTTACACGGAATCAAACTTATTCTCGTCTATACTTTTTACAACCATTTTGGTAAAATATGTGAAATACTTGGAAAGTACATGCTTTATTTTGCTACTCAAAATCCTCAGTATAAGGCCAGCCACTTTGCCCCTTTGGATTCTCCCTCATTTATATCTTATTCATTTTTTTTTTGTTGCTACTTGCAACAGAATATGCAAAAGTGATATAACGGTTTGGTATGGAGTAATCCACACACTGGACAGGCTCCACTTATGACATGACAAGGGGAACCAATCTACAGCTGCTGAATCAACCCCATATCAGGAAAGGAGCCCTTTATTAAACATATAACATATATTATTGTACAACACACAATTCCCATTTGATTTCCATAAAAAAATTGAATTATAATTACATAAGTCAGGTGACTGGGTCTAGAATTCTATAAATCATACACATGTATACATTATGTGTCTGTTATTTATATGTATGCATATACATTATGTAAGTATAGTTAGTTTGTATTAATGGAAGAGTTTTGTGTATTGTACAATATGTATTACGCTTTATTTGTTTGATAAAGTTTTATTTTCCATCTAGGAGGCTGAATCACACTAGAAGCTCAGGAAAGACTTCCTTTCACATGTTGTAAGAGGGGCCTGCCCAGCTGTGTAGAAAGCTCCACTACCAACAGTAACATTATCTTTGTGACTCAAAAAGATGGAGGAAGATATCAGTGAGGGAAAGGAAGTTGTAGGGGCATATGGCTGCTCATATACTGAGCAATACAGTGGCAATATAAGCTCAAAATATCTCATACATTTAACTAAAATGCTTTATAAAAAGTAAAGAAGATATTTATTTTGATTCAATGTAATAAAGACAGTTCCAGAGTTTAGTGGCGCATAATGGTGGGCATAATGTATGCCATACACTGGAGCCATTACATCACAACTTAATGAGGTTCTCCAAACAGTCCCTGGCTTCTGAGGTTTATAATTCATTTTATTTTTGGAATACAAAAATAAAGTAACTTGTATAAAAACATTGTGGGTGCTTTTCCTGGAATAGGAACCAAGTGGATCCGCCACCAAAGATACTTGTTTGGGCATGCCAGCTTGCTTGGTTCAACTAGTTGATGCCAGTTGGGATTTTCTTGTAATTTGGAGCCCAACTAATTCTTATTTTACCATATATTTCATTTACTTTAAACTGCAGTAAATTTTACAGTGTTGTCAATTTTCTACACCCAGAGAACCCTAGTAAAAAGAGCTGAACAATATAAACCATATAAACTGAATAAATAAATATAACATAGTGCCTGCCATTGTTTCCTTAATCACTAACAAGCAGCCCCATACAAATGTTGTGCCCTATACCAGTCACCAAAGGAGGGTTGCCCTAGAAACTTGTTAAAATGTGTTAAGCTCCCAGCTATATATCAACACCTTGTTCTAGCAGTCTGGGACTGAATTACAGTTACACAGTTTGGCGCTTCTTTCAAATTTACTCCCATTCGTTTGGCCAAATAAAGGAATTTTTCCCCTTTAGAAATGAATTGGCTTAATTAGTAAGTAGATTAATGGCGATTGCTGGTGAGTTGGTTTCCAGCAGAGTTTCACCAGAGAGGGTTAATAGGAGTCAGAACAGGAATCCTTTCCAGAACTGGCTCCCAGCCATGGCCACCAATCAACCCTAGAAGAAATGTTATATATTAATAATGTATATGTTAGTGCAAAGTAAAATCTTTTAGATTCAAGTTATTTATTGACAAACCAAGACAGCCAGTTGGTGTCCCAAATAATGTCTTATTATATAGGGTTCCACAATCCTATAAATAAATAAGCATTGCATTTGCATACACTTGCTCTCCACTTGCCTGAGCTTGCAACATTTGAGCAATCTGTATAACTATGTTCACATGCTTTTTGTTATCTAGTTTCTCATTTTTCCAGAGTGATATAAATGCATTCATAGCTCCACTTGCAGCTGCAATAGTCTTGCAAAAAAATCCCATGCTGAGAAATGCATATAATAGGAGAAACAGATCGGCTGGACAGCAAAGTAATTAATGCCAAGGAAGGTTTTATAGTTTGTCTTTTGAGGATATCAAGAAGAAACCTAGTGAAAAATGACGCATGTTTTAGCATTTCAGAAAGCTGGCAACTCGCAGAGGGCTCTTTTTTTCTTACTTTATGCTTCAGAACAAAGGAGGGTCGAAAAACTAGCTAGATTGCAATGAGTTCTATGTCCCCAGCACATTAAGTGCATCATGGAAACATATTGTATGGAGATAGTTTGGAGGGGGATTCCAGGCATGAAAGAGAATGGGTGGCTTTGATCAGCTCCCTGGGGTCCTCAGTGCGCACAGACCCACTTGCATGGAGTTATTCAACTCCAGCTAGACACACTTGAAAGCAATTTGCATATCTGTAATTTATCACATGTGTCCTAAGCATTTTTTGCTATGTAAATAAAAGTTGACTAAAAAAAAGAGCAACAGAGAAGGCTGTAGCTATATATTACATTGGATAAGGAATAATTGTATTAAAAATCCAAAACAGCATGTTTATAGGAAACTTTGCACATTCTCCTAAAGTTAACATGTTTAAAAAAAGGATTGCGCTCTGAGACAACTTCAAGATAAGGATATTTATTTCTTACTTTAAATATTCTTTCTCATGTTAACCCTCTGCAAGTATTCATTGTGCCATTATGATGCATTCCTCTGAAATCCCTTGTCACTTTGAGGAAGTTTCTTGTTGAGCTGTCAAACTTTATTTGCAAAACTTGGTAACTGAAGTGGACCACTGATCTGCTCAAAAGAAAAAAAAAAACTTCTTTGCTGGTTGCCCCACAGATTAAGGGACAGACACTGTTTGGAGTTTTTTTTAGCACAATTTGGTAAAAGTGCTTACTGTAGTTTTCAACTTGACCTTGCTGAAGGGTTATGTGTTAATCTCTCACACTGTTCTATGTGACAATGATCTATTTCAAAGTACTGTCAGAAGGAAAAGATGAATATTGCCACTGCTGCCCAGAAAAGGGACTTGGAATTAGCCTTGTTGGGATAATTCGCCTTCCCAAATTCCTTCTCCCTTCTTGGGGAGCCTGGAAGAAACAGAGCAGTAAATCAGCACGGTAATATTTCTTAAAAGGGCACTAAAAAGCTGTGAACAACCCTTCTCATATTAAACGCAATATTTCTTTGCTTTGGTGAGGAACAAAAGTCATAGCAAGACGTCTTTATGGCTAATTCAGTCAAATGCACATCCCTGGTTCCCCTGCAGAAAGGTCAGTGTCGTTGTGTTAAGTCCACCAAGGGGGGGTTTTCACAGAGAAAACTGAGCCAGCTGTCCCTGTCATACTATCACCATTGGGGGGCACACACTCTGCATGCCTGTTAACTACTATCTACACCTGCAAAATATAGCAGTTTGAAACATTTTGGAATATTTATTTTCATCAAGAAATAATTTGGCAAATAATGCAGGGAAGCATTCTATTTTGTCATCTTACCACATATATATTTGCTAAAGTCTCACATAAAAGCATATTACATATTTATGTTAAATTGCAACTAAACCACGATTGCTCTGTTCCTGTTCTGAGAATTCAATGAGTTGTCACTAAGGCCAGATGTTTGTTACTATTGAAAACTCCCAATGTTCTATGTTATTCCTTGGAGCCTGAAGAAATTTCTCCAACTCCTTCAAAATCTAAAAAAAATATTTGAGAGGTATCAGCTAGCAAGTGAAAAGGCTCTTGTATATTTAAAGTTTCTGACCTTAGTGAACAAGGACATAGCATAGGGGACCCTTCACTTAAAAAACATACATTAAGTCCTCCCAATGATTGTGCGTTATTTTCCTGAACTGCATATATTTATACAAAAAAAAAACCAACATATTTTATAACAGATATAGACGAAATAGCATACATGAAACAGCTTATTGATATATATTCATCACCTTTTTGCTTTTCATAGTTTGATAAATATGGCAAAAAACAGTGTAATTCTATACAAAACCAATTCAAAATGCCCAAAATATCCAGCTGTAAAAATATCATCAGAATAACAAATGAGATAATTAATAGCAATTTTTCAATACCCCGATTATTATATCAAGGGAATAGTTCTAAATTTCGGTATAAACATGTAAAAGTGTCTTACAATGTCCCAATATAAACACTGCACAGCTTACACAGCTTACAGCAGCCAGAAATCTGGAGATATGTTACCAGTGTCCATATGTTTGCAGCAGCCATTGTATGTACTAATATGTAAAGTAATGGTTCTGCACTTTGGGGAATTCAAACTGTAACCTTCAAAATCTAATTTCAAACTAAATGTGATTAACATGTTGTAGGCATTCCAAGATTCAATAAATAATATGCAAATGAACTTCCCAATGAATGGCTGTACTTGATGTGGATGGCGTTTCGCCCAAGCCTCAATGCGCCCACCAGAAGGCAAACACACAGATGACAACTTAAAATAATATTATTTGCCTTCTACTTGTTTTTATTCGTAAAACAGGTGACCTAAAGCAGGACTGTGTCTCTATGCATTAATTAAATACAACAAGCATGAGAATCTCTAGCCTAATGCAACAGGTCCCTGGGAGCAGGTGCTCCTGAGCAGCTCTTTGCATTCCAGCAATATCTATGATGCTATGTTCAGGCTGGGGCTTGCAACAGGTTTCACTCTGATTAAAAACAAAAATGTGTGCGTTGTGCCAGGAAATCCTTGTCATATCAAGTTGTAGCAGAACTTTAACCATCTTTTTTAAAAGTACTAACAAAAAGTGTGCATAAGTGCACCATATATCAAAATCTATTTTGAATAGTTCACTGGATTGAATATAACATTCATTTTTGGAGGAGTAGTTGCACATGAGAACTATTTAAGGGTTCCAACTGCGCTAGAGGTACCCACATATAGGTTGCACCCCAAGTTCTTGCGAGAGAAAGAGCGCACTAAGAGCACAAGATCCCTGCTTCCCAGTGCTGTATGATCATCTGTCATGCGTAATGAGCACACCCTGCACACAATACTTGTCACAGGATATTTACAAGAATACGTCCCCTTCACACCTGTGTGCATGGCTAAAACTTTTCAGCAGGGCCTGTGCCAACCACTGTGCTCTTTGCCCAATCTCTCCTGTGACCAACCTGGCAGTATTACCTCTGGGATTCAGCCTTACGCAGGCGCGCACTCATGCTCCTTCCAGTGCCACCAAAGGTGCGAAAAGTTTTCCAAAGTTTAGAAAGTTTCTCTCAAGAAATCTAGCAGGTCTACCGCCTTTGACAATGCAAATGCAAGCTGCTGGAGCACCGTATGCTTCATGAATAAAGCTGTATGGGCTTGAAAAGATAAAAAATGAAGCTTTAAAAAGCCAGAAAGGGACTTTTGTGTGGTTTAGAGAGAGCACTTGCGCATGAACGCAGCGCGCCTGTGCCATTGAGTTACTCTTTCTTTAGGAAGCCCAATAGCCACCACATAGCGTGTTTCATTACAGCATAAGCTTTTCATCAGCCGGCTTTGTTCTGGCTGAAAGTAATGCTGTGAATTAAAGAAATGACAATATTTTCTATCTGCTTGAAAGTCCAAGAGAAGGGCCCTTGAGCTTGGCAAAAATCAGGCAAATCATTCATCATGCCACCCTGCACCTGTGGTCTTGACATTCAAAGCCTACAAACCTATTCCTATTAAACTTAATTATTCAAAAACCTCACAATGGTTGAAATGGAGCAGGTTGGAGTCTGTTTATTGGTGGTAAATGTTTTTCTGAAGATCTTCTGAATTTCATTGTGAGCTTGTTGTTGAGTCTGTCCCCCTTTCCTTTCAGCTTAGAGCAGCCTTGGACTTTTCAATTTTCAATCGTAACATCTGCTTAATCGTACGGATCAAAATATGCAGACACAAAACATATGTAATGGTTGATTTGTTAAATCCTGGTAATGAGTTATTAACAAGGGAAGACAATGGGACAGGATGGTGAGAGCCTTATGGTTTCAGAGTCACTTGATGTAACGCCTGACATTTCCCTGCTTGATAAATGAATCTAAGGTCTGAACGCCAGGTGATAGCAAGAAAATCAATGTCTTTATGGGCCAGCAATGAGACTTGTTTTCTATGTGAAAAATTAGGAGACATAAAATTTAATTGGCTGATCAGTGGAAAGAAGTTTAATTGCCAGGGAGCTTAGCAAGCAAGACAAAATGGGAGTTTTGGGGGCTTGTTTGTTTGCTTGCAATTCGGTTTAAAGTCCAAGAGTATCATTGAAAATGTTTTATTATAACACATGTCATGCTTTACAGTTGCCATATTGTGTAAGGACAATAGTTAATGGTACATTAAATACAAGCAACCCATGCCAACACGTCTTGGAGACATTGTAAGGGCCTCTCTCTCTCTTTTGCTTGTTTTAGGCAGCTGCAGCCCAGGACCCAACTAGCACAAAAAGAACAACTTTAAAATACCAGGTGCATCCGAGGGAACCTCGACAGGGATTGATATGTTATAGCCCAGGACATGAACCTAGCAATAAAGATATCATTTCGATTGTTTGGGGATTCCACGCCATGTAAAGCAAGAGGCGCCTGAGCAGCCTGTTTCTGGCAGCCAAGCTCTCTCCCTCCCTGGGTTGCCCTACAAGACTGTGTCTCCCTCAGCCAAATCCGAACACCTGTTGGCCAGACCTCACATCCCGTCGTGGGAATCGTTTCCCCCCAAAGATTCCAGATATCCAGAGTGCAATTTATTTGTGGAATTATTTAGTGCCATTCCCACAGGCTTCAGAATGCATTTGGAGAGAGGGAGCTTTTTACCCAAGAGTTTTGACCAGGCAGAGGATTCAACTGGTGTTTGTTCACCCTGGCAGCTGGTACTCGGTGCCACAGAAAGATACATTAATGAAATTGTGATGAGTTCATGGAATTAGAAGGTTTCACACCCTATATATTGTAGGGCGTTAATCCCACTATTGGCAGATTAGGAGGCATGGGAATAGCTTTTGGACAGTTTCACATTGACTGGAGACACCCTCATGCGCAGTGTTGTCTAACACTGGATGCAGATATATCATTTATAGTAACCTGATTAAAATTAGTGATTGTGTCTATATTTTAGCAAGGATTTTACTGGGTGCCATGTTACCATTTACAGTACTTTGGAATCCAAAGGACATATATAAACAACAACACAAACTTGAGGAATTGTTCTGATTACTCAAATTATGTATTTTGGTCAACTACATTAATGCCCTAAATATACATTGCACATACAATTTAATCCTTTAATACGCTTAATACATAAAAAAGCTACTTTCTATACAGTACAGTACAGTACCAACAATGCGTTTTAGTGATAATATATTTTAATGGCATTATTATTATTGTGAGTAAAATTGAAAGCAACGTATTATCTCAAATCCATGCATAACTTTTAAGATATAACAATTCTTAGAATATTATGATTAATATTTTACCACATACCTTTTTTATTATTTTTTTGTAATAATTTTGTACAATGTTGGTATTATGAAAATACACCATTTTAAGAATTATGTACATATTTATTAGCTTTTTTTAATACTTGCTCGATTATGAATGTATATTTATTATAAAAATGAAGATTATACAAATAAAATAAAAAAAACACTTGTTGGCATGATCATATTATTCATATGGTGTGGGTTGAAAATTGACAGGTGTAAAGACAGCTAACATTATTTTCATGTTGGGCACATTAATATTTTGTTGGCAGAGAAAGGGCAGTCTGATTAGAGATAATAGCTTTCAATTATGTGTAGACCCAAGCCAGTCATACAGTGCCCATAACCAACTGGCATAAGTATACAATGGGAAGCTTGCACATATGCCACTGATGTACACAGCCTGCCACCAGAGGCAGGCACCAAACTGTTGCTGGCTATTTATCATAGGGTTGCATTATTATTTTTAGTGCAAATGATGGGTTGTTAGGGCACATATAAAAGCTGCCTCTGTGAAGGGCCACAACCCAGTGACAAGATACAGACCCAGTGATTTCCATGCATTGCTCTGCTCTTCCGCTTCAACTGCACCAAACTATGGGATGTGGATAAACATTGAATCACCAAAACGCCATGCCAAAGAATAGGTGCCATGTCAGCCAGGATTGAAGCTCTTTAATTGTGGAGGAGCACATTACTAAATCACACTGAAAAGGAGACTCAGACAACACAATCAAACGGGGAAACGCTCCCATATGTTTTAATGAAGTCCCAGTAACTAAGATTTGACTTTGTAATGAGTGTAATGAGATTTCATGCCTGATGGAAGCACTTGTACAGAAGCGACTTACTGTGTTTAATGAGCCCCTAATGTATGGGGAAATCGAATTATACTTCTGCTTCCCCAAAATGCACATATCTAACTTAATTTTACTTCATTTCAATTAGCTGAAGTGTCAAACAAGACTTCATAAATACTGATAAATGGCTTGGGCATGAGATTAAAAACCAAATCCTGTGTATTTCTCAAGAAAATATGCATATTATGTATTATATTATATTATACAAGTAGATTATAAACACACACAGACATATAAATGTAAAATATATATATATATATATATATATATATATATATATATATATATATATATATATATATATATGTGTGTGTGTGTCTGATTGTCATTGCACCATTATATTGCATTACATATTCCACTGACTCATTACCATACTGAAGGCATTTTCTAACTTTTTTAAATACACAAAGTTCTGCTAATGCATAGGCACACTCACATAGGTACCCTTGACCTAACAGCACATTAGTCATGATGTATGTTCTGTATTTTGCTGCTTACACTTTTATTATTGCTACTCACTTGAAAAAAAAGAGAAGTTTTCATCAAAAGCTTGTCTTTTCAATTAATGTGTTTGTCCAATAAAAAAAAGGTATCACTACATACTGCAATACTCTGATTATTCATGTAGATTACTGGACACTCATGGATATATATATATATATATATATATATATATATATGTGCGTGTGTGTGCAGATATGTGTATATATATATATATACATACATATATATATTAATATGTATGTATATATATATATATATATATATATATATATATATATGTGTGTGTGTGTGTGTGTTTATATATATTTACATACATATATTTGTATATATTGCATAAATATAAATAAATAATCATAGTATTGCAGTATATGTTGATACCTTTCATATTGGACAAACACATTCACTGAAATGACAAGCTTTTGAGAGATGCACCTCTTTTTTTCAAGTCATATACATATATTATATACTAGTATGTACATGTAATTATCATTAGATATATACTTAGAAGTGAATGTCTAATCCTGTTTAATGTGATTATGATGCTCCCCAATGAGTGTGATTATTGTTGCCTATGTTGTAGTGGTCACTGGGCACCAGATCTGGGCTCAGTTGGGCATCTGTCCTGGCTGTGAGTGTCTGGGGGCTGCTGTGACCCCCAGCCCAGTAGCTCTGCTCATGCAGCCTCAGGCTGTAGATACCACGGGAAAATCCTCAGTATCAGCATCTGTAGCCAGGGCACCAGGACAGCTCCCATCACCCTGCCTCCCCAGCCATTAACGCTTTCAGGACCTGCTGGGTGCCCTCAAACACCAACTAGCAGTTGTCTTGTAGTGCTCACTGGTGCCTTTTTATCAGTGGTTTGAATATCTGTTTATATGACAAAGAAGAGTTCCTTATGGCTTCTGACTCTTCCCTATTGTGTATGGTCCCATCAGCCTCCCAGTCACTGGTACCAGCTTCCTTAATATGTTTCAAGAACTGTCCAAAGCCATGCCCAGACAACTTGTATATTTATTACTAATTCTAAATAAGCAGTGGAAAGATAAGCTAGCATCTTACACTCACCCTGCCAAGTACTTCCATTTATTAGGAAGCTAAAACATTTTTTTCACCAGTGTTTAAACAACACAAACAACAAAACCCTGTGCATACCATACCCACTAATGTCCATAACCTTTACCTACTCTTTAGAGACTAATCATTGGTGTGTTCTTGCACCTTTCCAGTCCTAACACAAGCACACACAGCCTGGCCTGAGCATGCATTCCACTGCTTCAAGACTTTCCCCTTAGCACGCCTCATTAACACTGGATAGAAGAGCTTGCTTCTGTGACTGCTTCCTATTTAATAGCTACCCTTGTGTGCCTGATCACATAATATATAGGATGCTTTGCTTGTTATCTAAAATAGATAAATACTGACCGGTCTGACCAGGCTATACACATTATTACAATTTATTGTGCACAGTTTGCACTGAATGGCTTAATATGTAAGTCATTTAATATGATAATAAGTGAATTATTATCCTTTTCTGTTGAGACTTGTGTTTGCACAGAGAAGGCAGCATATCTTATAATACAAACCAGCAGGACTGGATAATACAATGAACAACTCAACTCTCGTGTGGGAGGAACAAGAGCTAGTGTAAATATGGGTTTAAATAGCCAAATCAATACCACACCACCTAATTACTGCACATCTTTCTATTTGTGCTGCCTACAATGCTGGGGAAATATACAATTAGTTCTGTTACATTTAATAAAAGGTAGATACATATTGATAAAAAAAATTCTTATGATGTATTATATTTCATAAAATATTTATTCATTCAGATATTGCATTATTTAAAATAAATTAAGTTCATTTGTTTCCAAAAAGTATTGACATAAACATAGATGTTTTATCAAAAAGGTGCTCTCATAAACTTGCATATTTGTCAATTAAATTATATAAATTATACACTGAAATTATGATTCTAATCAAATGGTAATAAATATATAAATACAAAACTGATTGCCATTAGAATTATACAAAGTATTAAGGGTTATAAATTAAAATACACATTATAAATATTTACACATATATACACATTTACACAAGTATTAAATATTAGAAGTCCAGTCAGAATGAAGTCATAAGTCAAGACACAGAGTCAAGGGGGGCTCATTTTCAATATTGCTGAATGAAGATTTATTTAGTTTCCTGGGGTCCTCAGGGGTCCACACTTTTGCTGTTCTGATAACGTTTTGGTCTCTTAGTTGTTTTTCATCAGTCCATGAGAGAGAATGACCTGCCAAAGGAGGTAGCCCATAATCTGGGTCATTTGGAGACGGGGATCCTGAAAAGACAAGAAAAATACAAGAAATTAATATATGCATCAATTATATCATTTTCTAATATAATTACTCAACGAAGTGTGAGAGTTACATTTTAATAATAAATTGAAGGTTTTATGCTTATAATGTAATAGTTGTAATTTTTCCTTACTAGCTGAAGAGCAAAAATAAATGAGATTCCTAAATACCATAGTCATTACATCAAAGTGTCATCTTTATTCCACTTTTCTTGTAAAAGTACTTGTGCTATCCCTAGATACAATGTTGCAACTTAAAATCATATTACTCTTTTTTTCATCAAAAATGCTAATTAGTTAATTGGAGTTTTGTTGAGATAATGAGTGCTAAGCATTCATTCATATGTCCCTGCCTGATAACATTGCAGTGGTCACTCCCTAGCAGTACTATAACATGTAGTAAGACGTCTGTAAATGAATTCCTTCAGTGCCTTGTACTCACTTGTGCCTCGGTGACAGATGATGACTTTCTTAGGCTGGAGGGAGCTCTCTGTATTGGGGTTCCTCAGAGGGAGATCTGACTGCACCAGCTCGCTCAGGAAGTTGATGTAGCCGATGGCCAGGCGCAGGGTGTCCACCTTGGACAGCCTCTTCTCATAGGGTAAGGTTGGGATGTGAGACCTGAGACCTTCAAAGGCATCATTGATGGACTGCATCCTCCGGCGCTCCCTCACATTGGCCGCTTGTCTGAGCTGTTGCATCTCCATATCAGACCTGATCCTCCTCCTCCTCTTTACTGCACCGCTCACTCCCTTCATCCCAGGGGACCCCTCCCCACAGTCATAGGGGAAGCCGCCTGAAGAAGAGGACGAGAAGGAGAAGTTGCCTGCATCGCAGTAGTCATCGCCTTGTATGATGCGGCTGTCCTTGTAGTATTCCTGGATCTGACCAGTCAAGAAGTCCACATCCTCCTCCAAGAAGTCATCTGCGTCCAGGTGGTCCCTGGATGACTGGTCAGTGAAGAAGTCTTCCTCATCAAAGTAAGGGGATGGGAAGGACTCCAGCCCTGTGAACTGCTCCAGTACTGTGTCCATGGTGCCCTGGCTAATCCCCCCTTGTTGTGTGGTTGCCCAGAAACAGCAGTGGTCTGGCTCCTTGTAGTTACAGGACTTGCTTGATCTGAAGTCTGGCACGCGAGGATTCTTATAAGAACATCCACAAACGCGTGCCATTAACCCCAGGCCAGAGCCAATCAGAGTGGTGGGTCCCCTGCTGCCCCCGCACCCCTCCCTAGCCCTACAAACACCTTCATGCCCTATGTGGGCACGCCCCCTCCCATTCACACAGGTAGCTGTGGACGCCCAGCTGCACCGACCCTCCCACAGCAGAATGGTCTGGTGCCCACACAATGTGCACACTTACTAGTCACAACTCATAATGGCACTAAAGTGGCACACAAAACACAACTGCAATAATGTAAGCTTTCACACATCCGATTAGCAGACAGCATTGTGCTCCTACCAGCCAGGAACACTATAGTGTATGGCAGCCTGCAGCTGAGGCTCCATAAGGATGCATTGCTGGGAATGGATTGGGCTGCCCACTGCATCCACTGCTGTGTGTATATATATATATATATATATATATATATATATATATATATATATATATATATATATTGCTGTTGTGTTATGCATACAATAAACTGCATCAAGTTGATCAATCTTACATGCATTGTAATAGTTTCATTCATTATATCTCTGATGATTCAGGGACATTTTGGAAATGACAGTTACTACATTGTAAATACACCTATATGTATATGTTTGTACATGTGTAATATGTATAGTCTTTAAAATGCACATTAATGCTTTATTTCAAGCTTAACCAGGTACTGCTTGTTTACACCCTGCATGTCACCCCAATGTACACACTATGCATGTTCCAAATTAAAAATATACACATTATACATACAGCAACTCTTTATAAATTGGGCTCCATTGATGTCAGGTGTAGGGTGTAGATTTTGCAAACGATTTTATTTTCTAAATATAATATGTATACCTAAATTCACAGGAATAGTTTCTGGGGTACACAACATGAGGTCTGTTTTTCCCTATGTTTTTCACATAGATTAAGTGAGATGTGCATTGGAAAGTCATTTAGATATCTGCCTACTAAAAGGACACAAAACAAAACTCTGCCCCAATATATGTAATGACCACATGGCCCAAGCTGCTTTTATTATGGTGCTGAAGTAGTTAAATAACAATAAGACATTTCATTTTCAAGTAATTAAAAAAGTATTAATTGCTATATACTATTGAAAAGATTGATGATTAGCTGTCATTATGAATTTTAGTACAAAACCACCTTTTTGACCTGGCCTCTGCCCAAATTAACCCCCAATTAACTGCATGGCTGAGGTGCACCTTATTAACCTTTGCCAGCCCCCTATATAGTCTTAAGACATGTGAGATTTGTAAACAAGTGACCATAATGAATGCCACTGTTTTTATAGCACAGAACAGATAAAGGAAGCAGGATCCTCATCAATCAACAAGTATAGCTGGCTGGTCAGTACTAGGGTGTCTGATGGGAGGACATGGTCAGAGGCTGCTGTGACAATCAGTGCATATTATCTGGAGCTGACCTCTGCCCTCTCCCAGTAAGGCTTCTGTAAGGTAGCACCTTTATATTACTTGTGTGTAGCCTAGTCTAGTAAACTTTTATTCTGCCAGCAAGAAAGGGGTTAATACTTTATTTTAATTGATGGAGAAAAACACAGTTAATATTGTGTGTGTGTATGTATATATATATATATATATATATATATATATATATATATATATATATAAATATATTACCAATGACACCATGGTAATCAATATGCTGCATTATTGGGCTTTGATGCCAAACCAACAAGAAGAATGATAAAAGTCTATCATAATCACAATAAGACTTCATACTATTTTTCCTTCGCTATTGTTATCAATTACTCAGTATATTGCAGATCAGAGGAGATCTAAAAAGGTTGAATGGCCTAAAATTATTTTTTCAACCTCAATTACTATGTAACTATGTGTATGCACTTTGCAGTACTAGCATGTCTTTATGTGCCTGGGTTTCTCTAGCAAAACAGGATCCAGTGAATGAGAAGGTCCACAGTTTCCCAGCTATGCAGATTAGATGATTAGATTGAGATAATCTCTGTCTAATCACCTGTTCCCAAAGCCTCCAGCCAGTATTGAGCATTCATCTAGCTTGGCTTCAGTGGACCTGCATGTATTTTAAGAGACAATCGCCTTCTGTGGAATGTTTTATTATTATTATTATTATTATTATTATTATTATTATTAATATTATTAATAATAATAATAATATTATTATTATATTATTATTATTAATATTATTAATAATAATAATCAATGATTAAGCATACAAATATCTATACAAAAACAAATCCAATTTTCTTTTAATTGTCTTTAGGGGACAGTGGGGCATTTTGGATCTGGTTGGCTCTCTGTGTGCTCTGTGGAGGTGTACAGACCAAAATAATTGTGGGACCCCCAAGCCAGTTCTATTTGTCTCCCTCACCCCCTTTATTTATTTTGGCATGTTTACAGAAAGGCCTCTAACAAAGATCCAGCTTTGAAGTTTCTTTTTTTTTCTGCATCTGAAACAAAATCAACACAATCATGTATTTCCTCCACTGATCTGCAATCCAAGGTCAGATATAAAATGATTAATAAAGTGTAAACTGTTAAGTATTACCATTTCCAGTAACAGGGTGAGTGGGAGCTGACAGCAAGATGGATAACGGTTTTCATAATGAAACTACACTAGATTACTTGTTGGTAATATACATAAAAAGTTAATTGGTTAATTACATACAACTGATCTAATTCAGTTAAATAACACAATAAACACTTACAAATCCATCTCTAAGCCCCTATTTTATGTACTGTACAGTCACTCTATTTTTATATCACATAAGTAATAGTATTCAACTCTACATAAGCACACAATTTAGAGAATATTATTAATATTAAATAAGCTGAGTGGAATATATCAAATTATGAACCAGTTAATGTCCAGGTTATGTTGCAGTGTTTTTGACATTTTTTGTGGGTTTTATTGTGAACCTGTTCCTTACAAATAACATTCAACTGAAAGATTAGCTATTACCAAATGAAATGCTACACCATATTATCATATATATGCATATCAGATAGTGTATAATGAATATTAATAGTGTAGCATTACATTTCCTTATGGCAAATATCAGTATAAATACATGCCCATTGACTCCCAACATGATTTGTAATTAAGAGTGAATAGGGGGCTGCAATTTCAATGAAGGTCTGTCCCATAAGCACAGGCCAAATGATTCATTCAGTACCACAAAAGGAGCAAATATGTGTCAAGGAGGATACAAGGTGGCAGATTAGCTGCAATATGCTTGTACTATTGAATATAAAGACCTTATGGAGGTTGCCTTTCATTACAGTTTTTTTCTCCTAATCTATGCGAATTACTATAATTATATGCATTTTAGGAAATTATGCTCACAGAGGATGCAGATATCAGTTAAGAAATGTGTGTCACTATTCTGGCATATGATTGCAAATAATATATAATGGATATTGCTGCTTTATAAACAGTATTTAATACATTTATATTAAGAAAAACTAGTTTTATCAGATGGTAGAATGAGAATATTGAGCACTAATACTTGATGGAGATATCAAAATATCTTTATAAGCTTTCCCTTTATATGTAATTAATAAAGACAAGTCCAGGGCATGCTAAAACTAAACAGAAGCAGCAAGAGCATTGATAACTGCCATGTATATCTTGCATTTAAAAGAATATTTAAAATCTGTTTTTAGAATAAATAAATACTACTGCAGGTAGGTGTGCTTTAGGCGATCATCATTTATATCATTATTATGCACAGAAGTTAAAAAAATGGATTCGTTTGTGATTATACAGAGTTTACTTTCACTAATATGTCTACAAAATGGTCTAAATTAACTAAGATTCTAAGACGTTGCAAAAATGCTGTGGTGCCAGGTAAAAAATGCTGTGGTGCCAGGTAGAAAATGATGAGGTGTTTTGCATTATCCACAGGGTCTCAATATTCACCAAGCTGGGGATCTCCAAACTATGGTCCCTGGCTGTTACCTGTGACCTCCAGTCAGGTGCTCCACAATAAAGCTGCGATTACACACAAAAAATGAATCAAATGTGAAAAAAAAATATTAGTGTAAAGTCACTAAATACTGGATATTATGGTTATAAGTGCATATATTTTATTCCAGTATAATGTATTGCAATTGTTAAGAATCAGACCTCTTAATAGTCAGATTGTCCACCAAGACCCTGTCACTGAAAACAGTTTGGCAACCACTGCACTAAGCTATGTGCCATATTACCTTTTTAATTGGTGTAAGTGGCATAAAATCACTAACAGCCTTATTAAATTGCGATTTGGCCAATTGATTAGAGCCATTTTTTTTTTTTTTTTTACAGTTTTTAGTTAGTGAAGACCTTGCTTTTGGATAGAAGATCACTAACTAAAAACTTCTGTAAAAAAAATATGCTGTGCTTATATGGAGCCCTATTCAATTGGCCGAATACAATTTAATAAGACTGTGGCCCTCATTCAATTGCTATTTTGGCCAATTGAATAGGCCTTTAAATAAGCACATAACTTATTTTTTAAAGAAGTTTTTAGCTAGTAAGCATCTATCCAAAAGCAAGGTTTTCACAAACTAAAAACTTCTTTAAAAAAAATATGCTCTGTGCTTATTTAGACCCTATATTCAATTGGCCAAATCGCAATTGAATGAGGCCCTAAGCATGTATCAGTCTCAGATTTAACTGTGAAACTGCTATATATAGAGCTTTGTCATAATATAGTTAACTTTATATATTACATACATATCATAGATGGGATGAGGGATTCTACATGATTCAGCCATAATTCTCATTTATATATTAAGTAATATACCCTTATGTGGATCTTATATTATTTCGCATAAATAAGGCACTTCCACTAACAATAAGACAGTAAAGCTGTTTGGTTACTTACTGACATTTCACTGTTAAGTGAATATACAGCGGAGTTTATTGGTATTATTTTACATGAAAACACACAATTTATTTCCCCAAAGAGAACACTATCTATTAGGGAAGGCAGGGAGAATAACATTTGGGGAATATACAGAGACTCACATCTTTAAGAAGACAAATTCACTGTTTTCCTAATTAGTAGCACTTCACCCTTTAGTGAATATGACCCATTGTGTTATAGTGTTCAGATTGTGACTAAGTAAACATAGTGAACGTCGCCTAACTCCTGGATAAAATAAACATATTTGCTTTAGGAGGTGATATCTTTTAGCATTTCCAAAATTAGATACAGAGTTTCCATTATTGCAAAGGCTTTAGAATTCAAGCTTTTAGGATTAAACTCTTCTCCACTTGTGCCAACATTAGTTATTGTCACAAACCATCTGTATTATATTGATGATAAACCAATATAAATATGGGAGCTTTATAAATAAAAGTTATTATTATTATTATTATCGTCACACATAATAATAATACCAAATAATCATGATATATTAATAATACTTAAGGCTTCTACTTCAAGTAACATGGATAAGACACCTCTGTGGTTTTGAAGGTGTTGTGCCTCACTTATAAAAGAAACTAGTTACAGACAGCCTTTTTGCACATGTAATCGTCACAGGAAAAATGGATTGCACTGTCAATAAATGTGCATTAATTATAATATTATTTAAAAACACATTATATGTATAAAAATATCTAATTTGAATTGAACTTCTGTTTTTCTGTGTGTCAGAGAATGTTTAATGCAATAGTAAAATAGTAGACTTATAAGTTGTTTATGAAATGTGAAAGAACTTTCTATGTATCTGGGATGTAGTAATTAGTATTTGTAAATGTCCATCTTCTGCAGAGAAAATAAATTCGAAAATCCATGTTTTCAAGTGTGCTTGATAAAATATCAATAGCAACTGTTTTTTTGTAGCCTGGAGCATGTTTGGGAAAAACAGCCACCCTTTGCAAGGTCTAAATGTCCCTGTGTGTCCTAGTACTAATAACCCTGACCTTTTACTGTAAGGCATTGGGGAAAGTCTCATATTGCCTTAACTATATATTACTATGGTAATATAGGACCAGTGCTTAAATAATACTGCAACCACATCTGCTAGTGGATGTCACATCACCCCACACAGGATGCCACATGGCCCCACTTGTCTTTGGAGAGGCACCTGCAGTACAGGCAGTCCCAGCACACTCTATACAAGAAGCTGGTACCTGAGTCCTTTGCTGGTAATGCACCATAAAGGACCCCTTTTCAGGCTTTTTCATGTCAAGATGGTAGAGGTCACTGTGTCTAGTGACTATTGCAGCCCTGGGTGCCAGTGCAAGCTGCAGAGCAGGGCCATCCATGGGAATCCCAGCACTTGTGCTCCAGCACAGCCAGCTCCCCCTCCCCATTGCCTGCAAAGCAGCCAGCCAGGGAACAAATGAGGTGCAATCGATCTGCAGACGTCCTGACAAATGAAATTACATGCTAAGGATGGGTGTCCCATGCCCCCTATTGCACATCATTTATATAGGATTACTTAATGCAATAATTACTAGTATATATAATTATTATAGCACCTGGAAATAACACACAGTCATATACTATTTATAAATCTAGAACTTCACCATGAGGATTTTAATTATTTCTTTAAAATATTTTTGAAACACTATATTGTAATTGAAGAAATCCTTTATTTTATATAATTTATTTAAAAATGAGCACATTTAACAGTTATATTGTTTTACTGATGGATCTCAAAGCAACTACTCAAGAGACAAACTAGTAAACATGATATATTGTGAATTGGTTATATTACATACAACGGATCTTATGCAAATAAACCAATAAACACAAATCCATCTCTAATCCCCTATTGTATGTACTGTACAGTCACTCTATTTGTTATATCACACAAGTAATAGTATTCAACTCTACATAAGCACATCAATTAGAGAACATTATTAATATTACAAAAGCTGAGAGGAATGAATCAGATTATGAACCAGTTAGTGCCCAGGTTATGTTGCAATGTTTTTGACTTTTTTCTGTGTTTTATTGTGAACCTGTTGCTTACAAATAACCTTCAACTGAAATATTAGCTATGACCAAATGAAATGCTACACCATATTACCATATATATATATATATATATATATATATATATATATATATATATATATATAAATATATATATTTATATATGCATAATAATGTATAATAGTACAACTCTCCTATATACCAGACTAGCAGAACATTTATATAATGCCAGTAATCCTATACTCACACACTATTAATATAAATTACAACCCTTTTAGTCCACATCTTTTATACTTATATACTGTTACAATTCAAACGTGCATATATATATATAGTAGCACAGAAAATGAATAGTACATTTGTGACTCTATTTCAATGTCTAACAAATAAGTAAATAATAGAATCACAAATGTACTAAACATTTCCTTTACTTCTGTACAGTGGAGGCTTCTATCACTCTTTAGCTCACCATGGGCCTCATTCAATTGCCATTTGGCCAATTGAATATGGCTCTAAATAAGCACATAACATATTTTTTTTAAGAAGTTTTTAGTTAGTGAAAACCTTGCTTTTGGATAGATGCTTACTAACTAAAAACTTCTTTAAAAAAATATGTTATTTGCTTATTTAGAGACCTACTCAATTGGCCAAATCGCAATTGAATGAGGACCCATAAGTTTAATGATTGATATATATATATATTAGGCTTGTAGAATAATAATATAGTATTATTATTATTATTACAGTATTTCATGCTTTGTTACATACTAACATGGCGTTTTTAATGTAATACAAGCAGCATATAGACTAAACTATTTTATATATTAAAAGTCAAATTTCAAACACAAACTTTATATATTATTGTTCTATAAATGCTAGAGGACAGTATATGAAACTTATATTCAAATTTCTGATCCCCAGATATCTGACTTGAAACCAATTGTGTGATAAAGTGTGTACATGTATTGGTAAAAAGAAGATGAGTTTGGTGACTTATATATTAAAATACATGGGAATAGTGGTATTTAGAATTAATGTAGGTTAACACGAATGTAACACTGGGTAAATGTGAAATCATATGCTATTGTCATTAATTGGTCTCCCATTATTATTATTATTATTATTATTATTATTATTATACGGATCTTTTCATTGTATACATTGATAACTTTCATGGTGCAGACTCTATAAGTGAATGCCATCAGCACACACAGCTCCATCTTTTGGGACTGGCAAGGGCTGCTCCCTCTGGGGATTGGGGCTGAGATCCCTCTATTTGTATTTTGGGAAGCTTTGACTTGAGTAAAATGCCTGTCCTCCCAGTAACCGCAGTCATTAAACCAAGTGTTTGAGAGACTGCCATACTGAACAATTAGGAGCACTCTGGGGTTACAAAGTGCACACTAAGAAGTGAACAGCTATGACTTTATGAGGGCTTCAAAAGCCAACACCTGCAAGGGCTGCCGGTTGTGAATTAGATGTGATTGGTAGATGGGCTTGTACCTGGGTCCCATTCTGTGCAGTTACAAGACATGAAGTCAGGATCACCCTGCGGGGAAAGCAACTGCTCAGCTCCTGCTCTGAAAGCCAAGCTGCTCTATGGGCCAGTCCATGGGAATCTGAACACTTGTGCACCATGTAGGCAGGAGGGGGCTGAGCCTGCATCACAAAGGGACACAATTAACCAAAATGCTCAATGAACATTATAAATGATGTGCAATCGCTCTGCAGATTGTCTGGCAAATCAAATTATATGGTCACTTATGGGAGGTTTTCATGCATTTTACAGGCAGAACAGGTAATCTTGGATTTTATGAATAACTTGAGATTTATTGGGGAGCTGTACTGAATGGGAAGGGGTTGGTACTCACATTTGTCTTTTCTCACTCCTGACTCTTACAAAGACATTGGGATACTGTGACAACACACTTATTGCTCTTTTCTCAGCTAGCTTGTTGTTTGTGTATACTATACAGGGGCACTAGACACCTGCTTGGGCACAAGCCTGGAATCACCTACAGGTCCCACAGCCTCCAGCAGGAGATATGTATGGGAGATATCAGCCTCCAGCAGGAGATATGTATGGGAGAGATCAGCCACAAGCAGGAGATATTTATGGGAGATATCATCCACCAGCAGGAGATATGTATGGGAGAGATGAGCTACAAGCAGGAGATATGTATGGGAGAGATGAGCCACAAGCAGGAGATATGTATGGGAGATATCAGCCTCCAGCAGGAGATATGTATGGGAGATATCAGCCTCCAGCAGGAGATATTTATGGGAGATATCATCCACCAGCAGGAGATATGTATGGGAGATATCAGCCACAAGCAGGAGATATTTATGGGAGATATCATCCACCAGCAGGAGATATGTATGGGAGAGATGAGCTACAAGCAGGAGATATGTATGGGAGAGATGAGCCACAAGCAGGAGATATGTATGGGAGATATCAGCCTCCAGCAGGAGATATTTATGGGAGATATCATCCACCAGCAGGAGATATGTATGGGAGAGATGAGCCACAAGTAGGAGATATGTATGGGAGAGATGAGCCACAAGCAGGAGATATGTATGGGAGAGATGAGCCACAAGCAGGAGATATGTATGGGAGATATCAGCCTCCAGCAGGAGATAAGTATGGGAGATATCAGCCTCCAGCAGGAGATATTTATGGAAGATATCATCCACCAGCAGGAGATATGTATGGGAGAGATGAGCCACAAGCAGGAGATATGTATGGGAGAGATCAGCCACAAGCAGGAGATATATATGGGAGAGATCATCCTCCAGCAGCAGATATGTATGGGAGAGATCAGCCACAAGCAGGAGATATGTATGGGAGAGGTCAGCTTCTACAGTGGGTATGGAATGATCTCTGCTGTATTGAGAGATGAATAATTAGATCAGGGTACCTCTTGGTAGGTGCACCAAGGGTTCACATCCCTGGGATAGCCCTGTGTTTTACAGAGCTGTGTATATTACTTATCTGTGACAGATTCGTTTCACACTCAGGGCTAATGCACTGAGAGAGATCACACAATTGATGAAAGATCCTGGTGTCTTGTACTGAGAGAGTTTACCCTCTGTTTCAATTATATGAGATATAAACTGACCCAGCATTTACACTAAGACTGATAACACTGCACACTCAGAGTATATGCACTGGGGCTGATAGCACTGCACACTCAGAGAATATGCACTGGGACTGATAACATTGCACACTCAGGGGATAAGCACTGGGAATAATGACACTGCACACTCAGAGAATATGTACTGGGACTAATAGCACTGCACACTTAGAGGACATGAACTGGGACTGACAACACTGCACACTCAGGGGATAAGCACTGGGAATAATGACACTGCACACTCAGAGGACATGCACTGGGACTGATAACACTGCACACTCAGAGGACATGCACTGGGACTGATAACACTGCACACTCAGATAATATGCACCGGGACTGATAACACTGCACACTCAGAGGATATGAACTAGGACTGATCACACAGCATACTCAGAGGATGTGCATTGGGACAGATAACACTGCACACTCAGAGGATATCCACTGGGACTGAAAACACTACACACTCAGAGGATATCAACTGGGACTGATAATATCTGCACACTCGGAGGATATGCACTGGGACAGATAACACTGCACACTCAGAGGATGTGCTTTGAGATTGATAACACGGCATACTCAGAGGATATGAACTGGGACGGATCACACTGCACACACAGAGGGTATCCACTGGGACTGATAACACTACATATTCAGAGAATATCCACAGGGAGTGATAATACTGCACACTTAGAGGACATGCACTGGGACTGATAACACTGCACACTCAGGGGATAAGCACTGGGACTGATAGCACTGCACACTCATATAATATACACTGGGACTAATAACACTGCACACTCAGATAATATGCTATGGGACTGATAACAATGCACACTCAGAGGATATGCTAAGGGACTGATAACACTGCACACTCTGAAAATTTGCACTGGGACTGATAACGCTGCATACTCAGAGGATATGCACATGGACTGATAACACTGCACACTCAGAAAATTTGCACTGGGACTGATAATATCTGCACACTCAGAGGATATGCACTGGGAAAGACAACACTGCACACTCAGAGAATATGCACTTTGACTGCTAAAACTGCACACTCAGAGAATGTGCACCTGGACTGATAACACTGCACACTCAGAGGATATGCATTGGGACTGATCACACTGCACACTCAGATGATGTGTAGTGGGACTGATAACACTGCACACTCAGAGAATATGCACTGGGACTGATAACGCTGCATACTCAGATGATGTGCATTGGGTCTGATAACAATGCACACTCATAAAATATGCATTGAGACTGATAACACTGCACACTCAAATAATATGCACTGGGACTGAAAACACTGCATACTCAGAGGATGTGCATTGGGACTGATCACACTGCACACTCAGAGCAAATGCACTGGGACTGATAAAAGTGCACACTCAGTGTATGTACAACAGGACTGATAACACTGCATACTCAGAGGATGCATTGGGACGGATCACACTACACACTCAGAGGATATTCCCTGGGACTGATAACAATGCACACTCAGAGGATATTCCCTGGGACTAATAACACTGCATACTCAGAGGATGTGCATTGGGACTGATAACACTGCACACTCAGAGGATATGCACTGGGACTGATAACACTGCATACTCAGAGGATATGAACTGGGACGTATCACACTGCACACTCAGAGGATGTGCATTGGGACTGATAACACTGCACACTCAGAGGATATGCACTGGGACTGATAACACTGCATACTCAGAGGATATGAACTGGGACGTATCACACTGCACACTCAGAGAATATGCACTGGGACTGATAACACTGCACACTCAGAAAATTTGCACTGGTACTGATAACGCTGCATACTCAGAGGATATGCACATGGACTGATAACACTGCACACTCAGATATCCACTGGGACTGATAACACTACATATTCAGAGAATATCCACTGGGACTGATAATGCTGCACACTCAGAGGATGTGCATTGGGTCTGATAACACTGCACACTCATAGAATATGCATTGGGACTGATAACACTGCACATTCAGAGAATATGCGTTGGGACTGATAACACTGTACACTCAGAGAATATGCACTGGGACTGATAACACTGCACACTAAGAGAATATGCACTGAGACTGATAACACTACACACTCAGAGGATATCAACTGGGACTGATAACACTGCACACTCAGAGAATATGCACTTTAACTGCTAAAACTGCACACTCAGAGAATGTGCACCTGGACTGATAACACTGAAAGCTCAGAGGATATGCTTTGGGACTGATCAAACTGCACACTCAGAGGATATGCACTGGGACTGATAACACTGCAAGTTCAGAGGATATGCATTGGGACTGATCACACTGCACACTCAGAGGATATGCCCTGGGACTGATAACACTGCAAGTTCAGAGGATATGCATTGGGACTGATCACACTGCACACTCAGAGGATATACACTGGGACTGAAAACACTACACATTCAGAGAATATCCACTGGGACTGATAATACTGCACACTGAGAGAATTTGCACTGGGACTGATAACGCTGCATACTCAGAGGATATGAACTGGGATGGATCACACTGCACACTCAGAGAATGTGCACCTGGACTGATAACACTGCACACTCAGAGGATATGCACTGGGACTGATAACACTGCAAGCTCAGAGGATATGCATTGGGACTGATCACACTGCACACTTAGAGGATATGCCCTGGGACTGATAACACTGCAAGTTCAGAGGATATGCATTGGGACTGATCACACTGCATACTCAGAGGATATGCACTGGGACTGAAAACACTACACATTCAGAGAATATATACTGGGACTGATAATACTGCACACTCAGAGGATATGCACTGGAACTGATAACACTGCACACTCATAGAATATGCACTGGGACTGATAACACTGCACACTCAGAGGATATGCACATGGACTGATAACACTGCACACTCACAGGATATGCTCTGGGACTGATCACACTGCATACTCAGAGGATGTGCATTGGAACTGATCAAACTGCACACTCAGAGGATGTGCATTGGGACTGATCACACTGCATAGGTAGAGAATATGCACTGGCACTGATCACACTGCATACTCAGAGGATGTGCAGTTGGACTGATAACACTACACACTCTGATGATATTAATGGGGACTGATAACACTGCACACTCAGAGGATATGCACCGGGAATGATAACACTGCACACTCAGAGGATATGCACTGGGACTGATAACACTGCATACTCAGAGGATGTGCATTAGGACTGTTAACACTACAGACTCTGATGATATCCATTGGGACTGATAATATCTGCACACTCAGAGGATATGCACTTGGACTGATAACAATGCACACTCAGATAATATGTATTGGGACTCATAACACTGCACACTCAGAGGATATTCATTGGGACTGATAACACTGCACACTCAGAGGATATGCATTGGGACTGATAACACTGCACACTCAGAGGATATGCATTGGGACTGATAACACTGCACACTCAGAGGATATGCATTGGGATTGATAACACTGCACACTCAGAGGATATGCTCTGGGACTGAAAACACTGCACACTCAGAGAATATGCATTGGGACTGATAACACTGCACACTCAGATGATATGCTCTGGGACTGATAACACTGCACACTCAGAGTAAATGCACTGGGACTGATAACACTGCACACTCAGAGGATATTCACTGGGACTTATAACACTGCACACACAGAGGATATGCACTGGGAATGATAAAACTGCACACTCAGAGGATATGCACTGGGACTGATAACACTGCACACTGAGAGGATGTGCATTAGGACTGATCACACTACAGAGTCCGATGATATCCATTGGGACTGATAACACTGCACACTCAGAT